>JBAFSZ010000004.1:2220859-2231556 GCA_036919955.1 Melanotaenia pygmaea | reverse complement strand
CAACAAATTAGATTGATGAGCTATTTTTTTGAGTCTGTACAAAAGGATTTTCTCAATGATTGGTTCAAAAGAAAAACACTATGTCAAACAAGACATATTTTTAACCCAAAGTAATTGTATATTGTTTTAAATTGAAACAGGGTATCAAAATAACATTTGAAACTCAAAAAGTATACCTGTGTCAATTAATTAGCATTTTCTATTTACAGCAATACAATAACAGTATCTATAGCAACATCTTACTTGGATGACTTTTTAGAGTGCATGTGCTGATTTTCCTTTGATTTTTCCCCTGGCCTCTGGTAGCTGGAGGGGACCACTA
This sequence comes from Melanotaenia pygmaea, assembly GCA_036919955.1. Taxonomy (NCBI): domain Eukaryota; kingdom Metazoa; phylum Chordata; class Actinopteri; order Atheriniformes; family Melanotaeniidae; genus Melanotaenia; species Melanotaenia pygmaea. The sequence goes on along the minus strand of JBAFSZ010000004.1, from coordinate 2,231,234 downwards.
GTGGCTCTTTTTATTTGTGTGGGTTTTATTATGACTTTAAACTTTGTTAATCTGAGTTTTAGACAAAATCCACCTGTTGTGTGGGTGCATTGTTTGATTGTCAGGCCTTTTATATTTACTGGGGGTGAAATTCTCTCTGTTGGCTTTATCAGTCTTATCCTCTCACTCGTCCCTCACGTCGCAGTGGCATTCAGTTTATACTGAGATTTTACAGCACACTTGGGTTTTACATTACCAGGTGCTTTTGTTATGTCAACTGCCTGTATATTATCGGTGTTCACTCCTTTTTATCTTGATGCCAGCCCATGTATTGTAGCCTAATGGTGTCTGTGGAGATGTGTGATTTCAGCACCTCTGACAGCAGGAGATCATTAAGAACTCTTTGCATCAGCGGAGCGAGCAGGAAAGGTCAACTCGATATCAATTTCTTCAATGAGCTCAGACCCAGAGACAGAAATGGAGTGGATTTCTAACCTGGAAATGACATAGTGGGAAGAGCCCTCTACCACTGCCAGGAATGTTTGGAGATTCATTTTCTGTAACCACTGGCTCATTGGGTCAGTCAGCGATGTACATCCATACAGCATGAATCTTCAATAGATACAAACTCAGGATCATGAACTACAAGGATTTTATTTCATGATCAAATGCAGTAAAAGAGGTAAACATACTTTTTCTTTATTTTTTATCGATCTCTAGGGGTGAACACCACCCTCCTTTCATCCATCCACTCCTCCCATATTTATGACTGGCTGTCTGTGTGAGAATACACCTGCCATTTGTGCTGTGGTGTGTGATGAATTGTAGCATGGATCAACCCCCCACCACACACGCACACACACAGACACACACAGTTTTGTTTTTTTTTCTTGCCCAGCCTAAATAAATACATGATTGCAGTCCACTCAGCTGTACTGATAATATCAGTCTGAGGTCCATATCAGGATTTAAGGAATAGTTATAGACTGGGTCATGCTGTAAAATAACTTATTTTGTGAAAACATTTAATTCAAAGAGTTTACAGATGCAGACACTTTTGCAAAGTATAACCTGAAGGTGGAATGTGTCTCAAAAAGAGGGAGAAGACTCAACTTGTTAAGAAAAAAAAAATGTCTGGAAAATGTCCATAGTTCTGATGGATACCCTGTAGTCGCTGCGGAGTTCCCACCACCACATGACATGGCAGAAGGACTTTCCTGCAGTCACCCGCTTCACTTCACAGAATACTTCACAGAATACCTAAGAAAGAAGGGGTCACATTAGGGATAAAGGTAAAAGAAAAGTCACTGCCTGCAGGGCTTTAAGCCAGGTCTTCTTCTTGAATTAGTTTAATCTTCATCCTAATGGCACCGAAGACAAAAGTCTAAGAACTCTGAGAAGTCTGTAGCACAAAGAAGGAAATGAACAGATTGACTTGAATCCAAATAACCTGATTTGGGCAATCGTGGTTGTGCAGAGTGGATTGCACAATGGTTTGACTGAGTAGTAAATGTAATGCAATACCTTTGTGAGGTGCTCCATGTTACAGTGAGTGCTCTTATCAAATCTAATTAGATTTGGTAGAACATCTGCCTCCCTTTTCCCCCAGCAGGAACTGGCTCATCTGTGAGCGTTAAATGTGATAGAGTAGGCTAAGGCCTGGTATTAAACTGACCTTTAGGAGGCCCAGGTTAAGAGCTGTGATTATATATAAGTTAATTAACTGTTTCTTTTTGCTGGCAGAGCTGAGAAAAGCCCAACTAACTTCCAAGTGAGTTTCTTATTTTGAGGACAAGGTTTTGGTTAAATGTTCCTGAGTGTTTTTGTCTGCATTCAATGATGAAGTGGAAAATGTCCAGTCAGAAAATACTGAAGAAAAGTTTATTTATATATGGTTTAAGCTGTGTTTGCTCTTGTTAAATCAAACGAAACCACAACGTGCAACACGAAATCAGACTGTACTATTAATTGGCTTTCCCACCTACTGTCATTCAGTGTATGTTCATTCTGTTTTCTTTTCCTGCTGTCGCATTATTAAAATTATTTCCCCGGAAGAACGGGGCGTGACTGTTCTGCAGAGGCACTCAGAAGAAACGCAGCAGTATTTATCAGAGAAGCTGGATTTCATTCCTGCAGTAGACGTGCATTTGCACAGTGCTGTTTCTTTTTCGGTTCCCAGCGAATCAATAATACAACACAGAGCAACACCCTCATTTACGGGTTGGAGGAAGAATTGCAAAACTCAGACTGCACATCTTTAATTCCAATTTAAACAAAGGAACAATCCCAATTTTTTTCTTTACAGTTTGCAAAGATGAGGTGTGTGTTTTCTGTAGTGGATCAAGGGGAGCGTGTTTATAATTAAGTGATCAGCCAAGGAGCATTTTCTGAGGTTTTCTCCCTTACAGGGTTTGAACATTGATGCTAAAAAGCTAACCAGTAAAGAGAGCGTTGTCTCTTAGTTACGAGTTGAAATAATACACGTTCCAGTGATTCTTAGGTGGTGTTAGTATTTTTAACATAACTCCTGCACAGAAGGGAAACCAAGACATAAAATCATGACACTGCCCAGCTAGACTGGGCAGGGCCTCATTAGAGTCCACAAATGTGAAATTTCCAACGGAGACTGAGCAAGGGGGGAAAGAATGAGCTGGTGCTGTCAACACAGGGGTCTGAAAACAGAGGGTACCCCTGTCAAAGGTGTCAGAGTTCACGAGCAGATCATGACTGAATGCACCCCCCATAGCTTCATTTCCGTCTTGTTTTTCCTGATGTGTTTTCCCCATTTCTCTCTCTCTCTCTCTCTCTCTCTCTCTCTCTCTCTCTCTCTCTCTCTCTCTCTCTCTTTCTATATCAAGGAATATCACTGAATATCACTGTGGGGCAGAAATCCCCCCATTGACGTCTGCAGGACTGCATAATGAGAATAAATGAGCTGGAAGTAAATATGCAGGCTGTGTGCTGCCTTGCTACTCTATACCAGACAGCCTATGGGCTTTCATCAAAAATGAAGATGGATTGTGTTGCCAAGAGCTCATAACAATAGTGTGCAGTGCTTTATTTATTTAAAGTGAGATTCAAAGGCCTTTTCAAAGGATTTAGTTTTCATTCACTCCAACATTTTGTCAATATGCTTTATCACTGTTGCTAATATGTAAATTCAGTGAATAAGATGACAATGATCCAATTTTCAGAACTGCATTTGGACAGTTGTTTCATGCTCACACGAAGAAAAGCTAACATGTGCGTTCCATCACACTGAGGAGTGGAAAGGTATTGTACCTCATGTCGCAGTGGTGGGCCACCACCCTTTAACTGCTCCTCCCCCAGCCTCTTGTAACACAGTTGGTGGCTTTATATTTGTTATGCAGGCCCCTTAAGTCAGCAGTTTTTCTCAAGATGGCAATGAAAAGAGAGAAAATGACAATAAATGCACCCTTATATATAATAAATAAAAATAAAAACATATGAAGGTAGAGTTAATACTTCCTATATATCTAAATATATATTGTGATTGTGAACACAAATATATTTTTGTAAAAATAAAAACATCATCTTTGTAGACTGACTGTTAGGTCTGATGGCTCTGGAGAGAAAATCTTAGTGAAGAATGTGTTACTAAATGCTAATGTTCAGTTCGGCAAGATGTTCACCCCAAGCTGCAGGTCCACTGACGAGAACATGCATCTAATTTAATTGTGCAATCACACAATAATCAGGCTTTTCAAAAGGTTCACTTGATGACGTGATTGGCCAGCTTCTGTTGAGTTTACACTTTCATTGCTTTTTTTCTCCTCAGTAGAAGCTTATTTATGTTGCTCTGATGAAAAAACGAAGGAACAACCCAACAGAATGAGCCTCCATATCTCTGGATGAGAATAAATTATGGTTAAAGAATAAGTTTTCTTGTCAGTCTTTTTCACAAATAGACTTATTGACTATTACAAGGCACAGCACTAAATTAATAAAGTAATGGCTGGTTGTCATTTAGCTGCTACAGATTTGGGGATCTGGTAGATGCTAACGCATCATACCACAAAGGGAAGGATTTCGGAAATGAAACCAACTAAGGAGGATTTTGGGTGCAATGAAAGTTTAGTTATTTGCCTATTAGTTTAAAAAATAGCTTCAGCAAGAACAGGGTGACCAACAGATTTCATGACAAGGAGATCAAAGACACCTGACAGTATCAAAGAAGAACAAGCTAAGACACAGACTTCGCTCTGGACCATCCAACACAAACATGATAAAGCTTCGATGACTTCTGTCTTTGTTGTTTTTTTCCATCATAGAACAAAGCTAAAGGACCAACTCAAGTTAAACAGCTAGAACACACCTTAAGTTGTCAGCAACATTTTTCACAAGATGCTTTTAGCCCAGTTGGTACACTTAGTGATCACTGTGAGGTTGCCAGGTTCTGTACAATTCAGACCTACAGCTGCCAGAAAAGCTGCACAGAACTACTGACCGGTTGGCTGGTTACCCTTCAGGTAGAAAGCTAAGCTCACTTACAAAGTAAGGAATCTTTATTATCCCGTAAAAAAAAAAATAAAAATCAGTCACAAACACACAACAATAAATATTTAAAAAGGACTATGACAAAAAAAAAAAGAAAAAAACAGAGTGCCTTGTTTAACAGGGTGATGGCTGCAGGGACAAAAGAGTATTTGTGTCTGTTCGTCCTGCATTTTGGTAGAATGCACCTGCGCCTCGATTGAAGCCGATGGGTGGCTTTGATCCGCATGGATTAAACGAGCCTTGTTCAGCACTACTGTACTCATGTTCATTCTAAGCTTGAATGACTACATCAGCTTGACATCCACTTTAGCATGTGCCAAAGTTTTGACTTCTGTCTATGAATTTAGCATTTGTTTAAAAACTTTCATTTATGAAAGTAGATATGTTGACTGGAATGAAATACTACTGCAACAAAATCCTGCAAGAACTAACTGAAGACCAGTAAAGGCTCTGAGCGTGATTTGTTGCTACTGTTTGCTGTAGGCGACGTTGCAGGGATAGATTACAGGAGTCGAACTAGAGTTATAGCCAGCTGAGTACATTGCATTATCATGATGTGCAATAGTAATTTATTGTATGGAGGTTTTATCCCACCTATAACTAATGCACCTACTGCAAAGAGATGAAAACAAAGCAAGAGATCATCCTGTATTTTACCGTAAGAACATGCAAACAACATCTGTAGCTTCCCCTCCCAGCCTTGCAAAGGAAGCACTGGAGGCACAGCTTTCGGTTAGTAATTAATATCAGCAGCAGGTTGGGAGAGGGCGTTCTCCCGTGGCAGGTTGCTTTTTGTGTAGGCGATATCCCCAGAGACCATGCTTTGCTCTCCTATCTGAGTTTCATCATATCTCTTCGTGGAATCATTTCCTCTTTATGAGAGTGACTAGGAGCATCCTCTAACCCAATAAAAGCTGGGAGATACCGCGGTGTCTGGGTGAAGGCAGGAGGCGGTGGGTAGGGGGTGAGGTCTCACGGTAAAAAAGGCTGTTTCCATAGCAATCCAAATATTGCTGCTATGAAATCTGAGTGAAGATGGGAGACTGGTGCCAAACGGCCGTCAATCATTTAACAAAGGAGGAAAGGGGAAATACGCTTCCAGTCTCTCTTCCTGCAGTAAGAGCCACTTGATAAAGATGAAGACTTATCATCAGATGTTAACATATGTGGTTTTAACAAGCATGCATGGGTGTGGTTGTTGTTGCAGCTCAGTGTGTAAGCAAGCGATGAGGTGAGGTAATTGATTCCACTGTGAGCAGGAGCCTTACTCAAAAATGAAAATTTCACTGCTGGAAATCAGCAGAAGATTGCCACTTAAAATGAATTCATATATAATCTATAATCAGCCTTTTTCTAGTCTTGCTTTCACTTGTGGGTTTTAAACACACATAAAATCTCCAACTGAATATGCACGGTGAAAGACGTGAACCCCGAGATGCTTCTCGTGAGAGAATTTACCATTAGATAATTACATTTCTCTGTGGTTGGATGCAACACAATGACTGTGTGATCATGCAAATAATTGCCTGTCCGCTTGTACTTGGGCTGATGGGTCGACATGTCTTCCCTGGGAACTCACATTTACCAGCACCAGTGTTTGTATATTAATTCACTATTGTGCGAATGCTTTGGATAAACATCATCTGTGCTCTGATAGGGAGGATGTCTTACAGCAGCTTTGGTACAATGGGGAAAACATCTTGGCCTGCTCCTGACCGTGCCTGCAGGCAGCTAATCATTCCCAGATGAGATTTAATGGTGTGAATGATGCGCCGGTGTTACACTTGGTTCACGGCAGCACACCTCTCTCAGGGGAAGTGCATAAGAAGCTAATAGAATCAGGCTCACGGGAAAACAGGGGCGTTATTTTGTCCATTTCAATTAAATGTCTTGGGAAGCCATGAGAAGGGGGTGACTCCATGTTTGGTAGTAGAATAAAAGCTACCCCCAGGGGAGGAGAAGAATCGCTAACAAGCAGCAAAGTGGCACTATGGGCGTCTACCGATGAATCGATACGTTTAGATCCAGAAGCCCATCTAATCAAGTCTCAAGCCTGGGGCTAATTAAAAAGAAACACTGGAAATCAATAGAAATAATCCATCACATCTGCTTCGACGCACTCTTGCTCTCTCATTAATAACAGAAGCTTTATCCAAAATGAAAATTCACACGCTCTTTTCTTATCTGCTACCAGAATAATAGATAAATAAATAAATGTGAGGAAGTGGTGCACATACAGATTGATGGACATCATTTTTTGTGGCATATGTTATTAGAATATTTTTGTGGCTCTGTATGGCAGTGAAGCAACATGACACACTGACAATATGTTGTCATGACATTTTAAACTGTGACAAGTGGCATTTTCAAGTAATGGTGAATTTAATTTAGCTGTTAGATGACAATTCATCAAACTTTTATTCCCTTTTATGATCTGACATCCTCTAAAAATTCAAAGAATTTTTAAGCTGTTTTGAGACATAATTTCATCTTTTCTTTATTTTGGTACGCTCGCTTGTCTTTACATGGTGATACTTGATAAACCTGTTCACTGGTTCATGAAGGGGGAGTCATTTGGTCTAAGTATTTAAGAGTAATCACTTGGTTTTGTTTAAAAAGAAATTGAAATCCCTTTTTCTCCCTTCTTTTTTGCAGTGAAGTCCAGTTTAGTCAGTGTCAACTCAAGACTCAGTTTGGAGCAAACAAGAAGGAATTTATATGTTGATACATGTGAGATTTTAAAAGCACAATATTGTGTTTAAACTGTGTACATGCCCTCAGTTGCTAGGTTTGTGAGTATTTATATGTATTTAGTATATTTGGTATGCACAGTTGGATGAGACTCAGGCCTTTAAATAGTTATGTTTGGGATTATACTATATATTTTGTATATTGTTGTTGTTGTTTTTTTTTAAATAAGCACATTCTGGCGATGGCGTACTTCTGTGCAATGTCAATAAAGCTTTCTAAATGAACTTCTAAATGAAATCGGACTGCGGAAAACCAATTTTGTTCACCATTCAAAACAATTCAAAACAATTCAAAACTGAAGCATTTTTGTATTTTGTAATTTCGTTGCACTTATTGCTATAACAATAAAGTTCTATTCTGTTCTATTGTTACAGTTCAAGTTACCTTTAATGTGATTATTTGTAGAACACTAATTTACATGAAAGTCATCTCAAGGCACCTTTAAAGTCCAACTCACTCTGGTTCATTGTAGAAAATAAGTTCATGATGTGACCCACATCAGCAAAATTTATAATAACTGTTCATTTAAAGGGGTAGTGCACCCAAAAATGTGTTTTATGATCTGTAAACAACAGTCTTACTTAATTGTGATGAAAACCACAGATACAGGTTTTTTGTATTTTGCATTGTTTTGTATTTTTATCTTTTTATATTAAAAATGGGAATTTGTGGGTAAAAAATGGTTCATATCTCTACAGGGTAAAACCAGGTTATGTTTTTCATGACATAGAGCTGTATCTATGTCACGAGAAATTTTTAAAACTCACAGCCACTCCCTCCGGATGCAGATAGATGGGTCCTCACCTTGCACTTTATTCTTTACCTGCTGATCCTCATCTGGCGACAGACAGCAGCTCAAATCGTAGCAGCAGCAAATTCCAGCAGCTGCCACAACCTGCCACGAGTCTCCACAGCTTTCCAGAGCTGCTGGAGCTGCTGACTGGCAGCTAACAGCTAACGGCTTGCTTCAGGACCACCTGGTTCACGTGTAGCTGAGGAGATTCAGGAGGGAAAGTCTTCCACTTCTGTGGTGTAGCTGCTTTGTAAATCTTGCTTTGCATCTTGCTAGTGAGCTGAGCTGCTGCCTGTCAATCATTTCTGCCCGTGTATCCCAACCCACCCACTCTCCACTTCCTTATCACCTCCACACCTCCCACCCCAACCCTTGCAGTTTCAGGCATTTTTCAAATTTGGCAGTGGGCGGAGTTACGCAAAAAGTAAGGGTTAAAGTTATATTTAAAGCTAGCTGATTAAGAAAAAAAAAAAAAAGGATTGTCAAGTTAAGAAAAGCAGCGGTTTCCACCGACTCTTAAACACATAGGCATGCAACATAGCCTTTCTGTCTGTCTTCTGTGTCCTTTACATGCATACTTTTACAGAAAGCTCGGGGCGGCGTAGCCCAACATAGCAAACAGAGCAGTACCATCAGAAACTGCAGGGGTAGTGTTGAGCAGTATAACTGATGTGTGACCAACAAAGAATACAAAACCACAATGTATTTAATGGCTGCTGTGTCACCTCTTTTCATGTATCTTTTCATGTATCTTCCAGACTGTTTGCTAATGTGTGAAATTAACAGAACTCTGAGGTGAACTGTGGACTCTGCACTGCCCTCTAGTGGATGTATTTTGTAACAACTGGGCAAACGTAAAGGACACAGGAGCATGTGAGGCGTAACGTTTGATAACAGTTGATACGGACATACTGATTTACTGATAAATGAATCATTAATGAGCCTTTACCATGGACGGGGCAGTGGGGTGACGGTGGAGAGGTAAAACTCCCTTGTAAAAAGAAGGAAAACCTCCAGTATAACCAAATTCAGGGGTGGCCATCATCTGCCACAACCAGTCGGTGGTGGAGATGACAGGGAACCGGGGTCAAGAAGCTACATAACTGTGAGTCCAGGAAACACAGGAAGAAAGAGAAGCACAAATTAAAGACAACAGAAATATTATATAAACCATTTCCCTCTTTTATTTATTTATATTTATCAATTATTTCTTCCCTTTAATGATACCAATTGGTATTGTGTAACACATCATTGGAAAGCCTGAGTGGTCACCTTTGCAAAGAGTTATAACTTGTAAGGATGGTGCTTCTTTCAAATGAGCTATACAGCTGTGTGAATAGTGTACACCCCCCAAAAAATCCAACTGTTGAGATTGAAGTGCTACTAGGCGAGTTTCAGATGTATTACTGGCACCTCCTATATTCAGGAGATGGGTCCAGAAGTTTGAGTGCATGAGTTTGAAGTGAGTACAAAATGGAAATGTAATAATAGATGTTTTACTGAGAGAAGAAAAGAGAACAGAGTGAATGGCGCCTTTTAAAAAAACTTTTCTCGTCTTCCTGAGTATGAAAAGAGATGCTGAGAATTGCCATCGGCTCCAGAATCTTATTCTGAGTTGTCTGTCTATCAAGTAGATGCCAAATCAAAGAAATAAAGTCAGGAAGTCAGTTTGATCTCTGGCTTCTTTAGTCAACCTTTCAAAGTGTCCTTGGGCAAAATATTCAACCTCATATCACCCTCAAAGTTTTCTAATGTGTGCTGCTTTAAGTGACAGTGTCTGCTACATAAATAAATGCAACAATAAGCTGTGCACACAAATACAGAATCCAGTACTGAAGGTCAATATAACATGACCCCCTTTGAATAAAATTTCTTAATTTGGTTTAACGCTGGTGGGCTGCTGGCTCTGTGGCTGCTGGGTCGAGAGGGAGGGGTGATGGGACTCGCTGTCCTCTGGTCCGCCTGGGGTGTCCCCCATGGGACATTTGCACGATCTCACTCACCACTCTTCATCACTGATCAATCCTCTTCCTCATGCTTTGCATGCTGACACAATCACAGAGTTGTCCAGTGGGTTTTTATACTAAGAGATAATTCTTCTTATTTTTCCTGTGAGTTAGTATCTGGTTGCTACTTTAATGATATGTCTTTTTGATTTGGTTATTATTTAAAAACTAACAGCTCTGTTTTTTGTGTGTTTTTGTTTTTGTTTCCCTTTTGCACTTTTTGCTATGTTCCATCTTTTTCTGTCCCCTCAGGTCAGGTCCAGCAAGATTACATAGACTCCGTGATTCAAAGTAAATAAATAAATAAATGAATCAGATTATCAAGAGG
>JBAFSZ010000004.1:2207815-2220317 GCA_036919955.1 Melanotaenia pygmaea | reverse complement strand
CCCTTGGCAGAGCAAATTTGTTCAGCACGATACAGAAACCAGATTATCATTTTGCTGCTATGATGCTGGACAGGACACGTTAAAAAAAAAGAAAAAAGACAAAAAAAAAACAAAAAAAAACAAAAGACAAAAAACAAAAAAAAAACTTGATTTTTTTTTTTTTAAATGCTATAAATATAAAGTATTCTGTGTCTCCCACAACCCCTGATACTTGACTTTTAGACTTTAAATTGGAAGTCTGTTTAAAATATGAAATGTTTCGGAAAGATACAGGTTTACATTAATGTCGACAACCCACCGGCGCAGAGGAAATGAGGCGCAGGTTTTTAAACAGTTCAGTTTTAACAAAACCAAACCAAGACTTTGTTTGCAGGAGTTTGTGTGTGAAGCACATTCTGGCCAAATGACAGCATGTTCTTGTGTGGTTTACATCCTGCATCCCTCCACCGGGATGAGACATCCTGGATCCTGTTACCCGTCTGACGAGGACACACGATCTGATCGCTTGGGGTGGGGTCAGTGTTCAACAGAGGGATTCACAGACCGGCCGCCTGGAAGCCGACAGCAACGACTCAAGACTGGTTTATGTCACTTTGACAAGGAACAGAAAGGGCCATGTCGGTGTCAGCAGGGAGCCAGACACCCTGACAACCCAGCCGCTTTTCGTCCTCCCTGAACTAACAGTGTCTCCTTTAATGGCCTCATCCCACAATGCCTTTCTTTCACAATCCTGCCTTGAACACATGAGTCATTACTACTCATGCCTCTAACAGATATAATCTGTTTAATCATGCCCTGCATAGATTAAAGCTCGTTATTTCTCTAATAACATTAGCAGTTAACAGTTTGGAGGGAGTACAGAATGGAAATGTAATAATAGACATTTTACTGAGAGAAGAAAAGAGAACCGAGTGAATAGAGGCTTATTAAAAAAACTTTTCTCCTCTTCCTGTGAGTATGAAAAGAGATGGCTGGTTTAGTTGCTATGGCAATACAGGCAACATGGAATCCAGGAAGTCAATTAGCAATCTGGCTGCATCTCATTAAATGTTGTCTAGCAGCAGTGAGTAGTCAGGGTTGGGATTTATTTTATCAAAGACCTCTCCTCTTATATACATTCATGGGTGTCTTATAGTGCCGCTTGCTTCAACAGGCAGCAGTCAGTTAACAATCTGTGCATCTGTGACCTGTCAGCAGTGTGAAGGTTGACGACTCGGGGCTCCATTTAAATGCTCCTAATGTGGCTATTGTAGATCTCAAATGGGGTATGATGTCAATAGACCACATGTGTTTGTATCTGCTCTCTGTGGTGGAGTCAAAGGTGCTAAAAGCTGGGGACAGTCATAAAAACTCTGCAGATAAATCTGCCAGAGCAGCAAAGTTCCCAAAAGACACACACACAAGCACACACACAGAGACACACACACACATTGAGCTTGCAATGATTTGCATGAGCCTCTAAAAATACTCTGAAGAAGTTGCTTTCTTTTCTGTCTTGCAGCTCTATTGTGTCTCAGAGGATGGAGGGTGGAGCACGAGTGGTGAACAACAGCAACGTTGAACCAGCCCCCAGATGAACAGAGGAGCGTCTCGTGATGGTGCCGTGAATTCAAAGCAGCATCACACGAGTCCTAATGAAACACAAAATGATTTCATCAAAGGAGGCATGCAGCTGATCACCACCACAGGGTATATCAGTACGCATATCAAATCATTTTATCTAGGAAAATGCTAATGCATCCATTCTCCGTCCATTCTCTTCACATTGATCAGTTTCATTGTAAGACCTGATGACTCCACCAGCAGAGTTCATTCATTCACTCATTTGCTGGCAGATCTCGGAGGCAACAAGGCTTCCCATCATTGCCTGACAGGCAGATGACATCAGCATGCCCTCGGGCTGCTCTGGGGATGCAACATCTCTTCCTCATCAAGCAAAATAAAGGAGGACTTTGATGGTATCATCTCAGAGTCATGGCCCCCCCACACTGTCACAGTCACACGACAGCAGACTTCCATTTCCCCAGTAATCGAGTTTCTGTCTCGCCTCTTTGTGTTCCGATGAAGCTCTGATGAAGTCAGCCCTTCACTACACCTCTTCCCCCTAATACAGCATACCGCTTATCTAACCATGTTCCTGTCTTCTTTTTTCTCTCTTCGGTGAACATAATCAATATTTGTTTAAAAAAAGTGAACAGCTGGTCGGACTACAAAGCCATCATTCTTTTATATAGATCACTGAAAACATGTTCATTTTATTATTATTTTATTTTATCATTGTTCTTGTTGTCTAAAAATAATAAACAATGTAGACATATTAATTGCTAACATGTCCAGCTGGTTATCTTAACTTCATACAGTAGAGAACTCACATATCTACAGTAAGTAGTAGTGATTCAGTTTTAAAGTGCAGTATTCAGATCTGCAGAGCAATTCCTCATGTGCATCTTAGCTAACCACAGCAGACGTTACAATGGTTAGTAAAGCAAATATGAGGTTAATATTTGAAAAGCCACAAAAAGCTGACTGTGTATCTTATTAGCTTTAAACCAGACTACGTGGCGTCACCAGAAGGAGATGTACACTATATGTTCCCTGTAATTACGTAAAATAAGTAGCTGTTCTAACCTGAAACTCTGACAGAAACACAAAACAGCAACTAGGTGGTAAATCTCTGGAAATACGAAGGATGTTCTAACATATCTGGAAAGATACTGGTCAAAATTAATCTATTAGGCCTGATAATGAAATTTGTTTGCATTTTGTTTTCCATTTGTGACACATTTCTATTTCAAAAGCACTTTAATTGCCCGTACATAATACACAAGAACATATTTGTAATTTTGAATTGCAAAGCCAAAGTTTGCTCTGGCCAGGAGATCTCATGCTTCATAAGAAACCTCATCCTTGGCCAAGCGAGGGTTTGCATCGGGCAGTATCTGTGTTTTAAGTGGATTTATACTTGCACAGCGTCTTTGTCACCTTTACAGAGGCCCGACCCACACCTCTTCCAGACCTGACGTGCACCCCTGTACTCCCTTATGATTGGTCACTCTGGGATTATCAGTTTTAGGAATTCTGGATCTTCTCACTGAATTTGTGTTGTAACCGCCATTTACAAAAACAATGCCTAATGGATCAAATTGATGACAAGCTTCATTTTCTTCCACAAGCTAATAAAGACACTGAACCATGCTGGACCCCATTGTTGTTTTAAAACAGAAAACATGTACTTGAACTGAAGTGAACCATCAAAAGAACTTCGACCTGGTTAGTTTACTGGCCGATACCACCCCTGCTGCCACTTTCAGATTAGGAGGAGAAACTGCAGCATGACACCAAAAGGACGTGTACCCCCTATCATCGAGTGCGAGAGCCAACTCACCAGCGTCAGATACGTAGCCGACCACACGCAGACACCATGTGCGTATAAATCTAGCTTTACTTAATGTGATGTAACGATTTTCATACTTTCTCATCACCTCAGCCAACTGTTCTTCAAAACTTTCCAGTTAACTTTCAAATTTCTGGCCAACCATTTAAAAATCGTCGGACACGATGAGAATAAAGCTCTGCCCAAAGGTTTGTTGTGAGGTGTCGAGAACAAGCTGTGAGAACTTCTAAAACAGGGCTGCAAGGAAATGACGTTCTTATTCACATGTTCTTATTTAGATCTTAATGTGAATAAAAACATAAAATGGAAACCTGGCTATGACACTAATATTTCAAACAAAGCAGCTAGCTAGCTGGCTAGCTAGCTAGTAGGCTACATGAATAAGCTTGTTGTTAATACACATTATTATCACATATCCAGAAAGCAAAATCACAAATGCTAATAATGAAATAAATATCTTATAAGTTTATATATGTCTTTTTTTTGTTGAAGTAATAAAATAAGAAAATCATAATATCAACTTCAAGATTAAAGTTTATAGTCTTGTAAAAATGTTTTGATTGTTTGGTGGATATACTCTTTCTTCCCCCAACCATCTGGACCATGGTTGTGAAATTACTACAATAACTCAGGCTACTTTACAGCTGTCATGTCATGTTGTATGGTATTTTTACCACACAAGATGGTGTGACAGCTAGCTCAGACTAGCTTGGAAATCATGGCAAAATATAAACATTCTGAACAACTTCAAGATTCCCAACATTCCTTAGTGCAAATGGATTTTATATATGTTAGAATTAACAGCCGCATAACCTGATATATGCCACTAAGAAATATAATTTACTTGAAGGAAAATCTTCACACATTATTAATAGGATTAGAGTGTGTCATTGAGCATGAGATGGGTGCTGCTGAGACTTTATCTAGAACCCCGATCTGCCTTTTCACTAGAATGGAGTTTTCTTCTGTTCTTGGCAAAGGGGTACGACCCCCTTGGAATACTGAACAGTTTCCATCCATCTTGTTGATGCTTGGTTCAGCTATTTGCCTTGTCATCTCTGTTTAGAGGCCTATCTCTGGAAAAACAAAGCACGATGAGTTTGCCTTCCAGATGCTTACATACCTCAGAAACTATTGGCAGTTTACAACATTGCTGATTTATAAAACAACATAAAAAGCTCACAAAGGCATTTTAACTATTCATAGATACAACAACTTGTCAGAAATCTTGTAAAATGTCATGTCAGTCTGATTATTATAGATCACTGTCTACAAGCAGATATCTATAAGCTTTGCCAGCTAACATGACAAGTTCAAACAGAAGTCGCAATAATGTTAAATGCTTTGCTTAATAATAAAAAAATATCTGTAATGCTTTTGCTTTATGTAAAGCACTTTGAAGTGTCCTGTACACGAAATGTGCTGTACAAATAAACTGCCTTGCCTATTTTGATCTCAGTTCCATGACAATTATGAACATAATACAATTAATTTTCAGTGGAGTGTTTTCATTCATGAAAAGGTCTATTTCTCCATTAATTATGAGTCATACATGGAAACTCTGAGCCACAATGAGTCAAACACACATCAGCCTAACAGCCACAAACACGTTATCAATGTGAGCTGCCTGACCTTAAGGCTGGTGTTTATTTCTTCAATGCAACATTTTCCACAGCATTCATAAAATCTATGGCTTCGAACGAGGTGGAACAAACAGCCAATTATGCTCTCTGAGCAGACAGGCAGGTGTCTTTCTTGGGATAACAACCATTTTCACTCATTATTTTTATGATTTGCGCCGCTTATGATACAAAAAAGAATTTTCACGCTGATCTAAATAAATCCTCAGTCCCAGTGATTCATTTCCTGCCACTAGCCCTTTGCTTTGACTGGTTGACTGAATTTCTCTGTGCCCATTAGAGCAGCTTGTGGTTGATTAAATCAGAAATACTCTGGCATAATTTTGCTTATTTTATTCTCATGAAAATGTGATATGCCATGAAATAAATATTTTAAATATGTTTAAAATAAAATCAAAATTGCCAAATATATATTCTTAAAGTTCCACTTCAGTAACTGTAAAACCCCTAAAACCAATTTCATCAGAAATTGTACATTTTTAAAATGTTTGCTTAAAAAACAAACAAACAAACAAACAAACAAACAAACAAAAACTTTAGCTTAATTCTTCTGCTGAATATGATCAGGGGAATGATTCTACTCCCTTTTCCCCCTGTCACTAAGCTGAGATTTACTGATGCTAATCTGACCTAATATTTCTGCCCATGAGCAGAGATATTTCCTTCTTTTAACAAGAAAATGATTCTGGGTAAGAGGAAACTTAGTGAGAAGTGGAAATATCAGAATAATTAACTTAATAATTTACTTTTTAATCTATACAATCAATTTGCTGGTTGCCCAAAGCTATGGCTGCATAGCTGCTAGTTAGCTACTAGCACATGTGGCCAGGGCACAAGCTCACAATAGATTCATTTTTATAGTGTTGAAAGCAACATTTCCACTCGTCTATGACCTCTTTTATTTAGTATGTTTCTGTTTACAGTCAGAGCTGTACATGCTAGCAGCTGTTTAATGAAGACAGATACCTTTTACTAGCCCTAGCTTCTTGTTGCACTGGTTCCTCCCAACACGTGCTTATTAACTGTAAAGCCTACCACCCTGCAAGTATGTGAGGGGATTGGTTGGTTCCCTTAATCTTCTATGTGGAACATATGGGCTAAGACACTATAGGCTAAATGGGCTTTTCTGAGACTTATTGTGTGTTTCATGATTTTGTTGAGGTACCAGTCAGAACTCTCAGCTTCTGCAGATCATTACTTTCAACACAGATGGAAGTAAGTGCATTCTGGTGCTGTACAATGGTTGAATACTGATTGGCCGAAAGCTGACATGAATTGGGAAGGCCCTACTCCATCTGACAGCAACCAATTTTATAACAAAAAAGGATGGAGTGCCACATATTTCACCCTCATGAGCCCAAAAAGCTTCAAAACAATGTTTTGTGGCAGCAATCCATACTTTTCAGTACTCAGTTTTATAGTGTGTATTTTTTCCACACTTTCACCAAGCTAATGAGCTCTGTCCATGTAAGAGCAAAAGCCGCCAGGAAAAAAACAAGAGGTACCTTCATATTTTGAACACCGTCCCCATGTGGTAATAGAAAGCTAAAAGACGTAATTGCACACAAGGAGCGGCTGAGAGGCGGAAGGTGGTTCCCTTCTGATTACGCATCAAGGATAATTATTTATCTTCAGACAAGTTATAGCATGTTACAAACATCTGAAAAATGTTAGAAATATATATTTTTTTATTTCACAAATGACTTATCCACACGTTTACACTGTATATTCATTTATTTTTTTTTATTCCTCATGATGTACTCATGTACACACGATGCGTAGTATGTTGTTGTCTTGTTAAAATATTGCACATTTTGTGAATCCATTACTGTGTCCTGGGTGATGATTATTAAAAAACAGCAAATATTGACTATGATATTTGTTCTAGTGTGTTGGGTTAATTTGCTTCTCAAATAGCACCTTTTACAAGAATATTAGCATTTAGCCCCATGCAAATGATCTGTGTTTCATTATGACCATGCCACAGCAGAATGAGTTGATTATTGTTTAATGTCCACTTTTTCAATCATTGTTATAATATTTAAAAGAAACATTATCTGGGAAGAATTCCTCATATAATATTTCATAATGGGTTAGTGAGTGACTCAAAATGATTTATGGGCTCTCATCCACTGAAACTATTCTCCTCCATTTCCCTCCTTCATCTCTGTTTGTAAAGTTGTCCTATGCCACCCTCTGTTGGTGCAATTAAAAATAGTTTTTTTTCTTTTTTTCCCTGAAAAGCCAATGTTCGCCCACTTGTCTCTGTCACCCTCCTCTGGTCTATTTGTTCCTAGAGATGAATCCAGCTTACTCAATGTAACTTGTTTCCCCCCTTCAAATCCATGCATTCGTACAGTGTTATAGTCTTCAAATGGCTGTTTTATAATGTACTTTTTTAAAAGATCCAGATGTCGTGATCCAGAATTACACACTGTGTCAATGTGAAGAGGCTGAAAATGATCAAACATCATAATTTAGTAATACCTGCTCGCTGAGGGAAAGAGAAGACTTGGGTAAAGAAAAAAAAAGTGTCTTTAATTCAACATTCTTTTTTACCTCCTTTTGACTTTGAGCTCCCTTACCATTGAGATGTCTAACCCTTTCCCCCATCATTTTCTCTTGAATATATAATCTAAGTCCTTTTCTACTGTGTCAGCAGTGGGTATTACACGGGGTCAATAGTCTAGTGATTTAGCACCAGGGAGAACAATCCAAGAGCCACTTGTGTTCATGCCCTTGAATGAGGTTCCTGTCCTTAATTGCACCAGTAGAAATACAGTTGTTCCAGTGTGCTCCCGTGTTTATAAAACACATCATATTTCTTAAAGAGCTATAGCCGTGTTGTTATTAATGAACTCCAGCAGGAGTATTATCCTGCTTTATTGCAGCAGTAATGTAAAGAAGTGTATTTTTCCAGCACAGACATATGCAAAGTAGGACTGGTCAGTGATTCCTTAGTTATTCATTCTGTTATATATAAACTTCTGGCACACAGCTCAGTCCTGAGGGAGAAATGGAGCATAAAAAGCATACAATAGTCTCTGTTGGCTGTTTGGATTATTTTAATAAAGAGAGAGAGAAAAGATGAGTTCAACGTATTCCCCAAGGTGGTGGAGAAACAGTCTGAAACTGAGCTGGTGATGCACACACATGCAAATCTACTCCTCCTCAACGCGGATGCCAAGTCCCACCGTGAAGATCTCTGAACTCCCCTCTCACCCACAGTGACTTCCCACCAGCACAGCCTCCCGCTATGTGTCAGTGCCTAGTCTAATCTCACACCCCACACCATGTGCTGTCAGCTGCCCCCCCTCCAATTTGGCATGCGTCGCTCTGATGGAGAAACCGAACATGCTATACACGCCTCTGCACATATTGACCACTTTTACAGATGCTGTAGCCTTCAGTATTTTCAACCAAGACACAGACAGCACTCCTTACAACAGAAGGACCAAACTATAACATATATAATACGAGGGGGGGGGGTTTCCTTCTCTTTGTGAAAACCTGAATGCAATAAAATGTCTCCAATTTTGACTCTAGGATTGTATCTGTGATGTCTCTTGCTCCTGCCTCTTTTAAGCAGCTTTTACAGAAATATTTCATACAGTATCTGAACCATAAAGCATGTTGCCACTAGAATCTGCCTCAGAGACTGCGCTGCTTACGGCTTTGAACAGACTAGAAGATGCAGCTGCTTTCTCTCTCACAATATGACTAAACTAGGCAACGCATGCTTGACAAATTGTTAGTGCAGCAGTGTCAGTGTCAAAACTCATTTTGTCCCACTGATATTTAGCCTGAATACCATTCCAAACCCCTACCTTTGCAAAGACAGCAGCTATGATAGGTAATTAGATGCAGATGAACAGACATACTGCAACTGTGCCTTCTAAATAAAGAACCAGAGCAGAACCCTGTGAGATGTCATTGTAATTGAGTGTGCTGTACAAGTGCCCTATTAGAAAGAAATACAAAATGAAAAGAATTTAAGAGTCTTTTCTATTAAAAGGGAAACTCTCTTAAGTGCCTCCAAAGTGCCCTCACACATGACGAAGCATAAAAGGCTTTTCAGCAGACAAAAACATGATGAGGTGGCCTTGCAATGAAGACTGTCAGATGCTGTGCTGAGTATGTTCTTATAATGAAATAAACTGGCACTGACAGTAAATATAAATTTATTGAGTCTGACCATAAACCCGGAGAAACACCTGCTGTTGTTGCAGCTGACATTATTTCATTTGGTTGATTTCATAAAGTGTTCGTCCAGCCACATTTCCTTCATACTGCTCCATTGCTGTTTGTAAAAAACAAACATACGGATAAAAATTTTTTCAACCTTAAAACATGGGAAAACATGATTATTATTATTTTTTTTGCAAGGAAAATACATTTGTGTGATGAGTAGCAGAGTTGGGTATGTGGGTTGCACCAATGAAAAACTTGTTTTTAGCTCCTGGTACTCCAGGTGCTGCTACTCAGGTGCCTGATTAGCAGCACCTGTGATCATGGACCATGCTACTTCGTAGAGAAGTTTAGCTGCTCATCCCACAAATGCATTTTCATATTCAACCAAACACATAATAATAATAATAATAATAATAATAATACATTTTATTTGAAGCGCCTTTCAGGGCACCCAAGGACGCTGTACAGAAAAATAATAAAACATTAAAAATACAGGAGAGGCACACATATACAGCACAATCTAAAAAGCTAAACAAAGGGCAGAGTGGCGAGGATGTGATTGTCCTTACTTATGTGCAAAGTTTATATTGTCCTGTTCTTTAGCAGTATGACATCCCAAAATATACTATAAGTGCAAGATTATGTAGACAGTCTTTATCTAAACTGGTCATGTAACCTTTTATGTGTTGACTTGATTTAAACCGTCAGCTTAAAACCTGTTGAGTTTTTTGTTTTTATTATTATTGTTATTGTAGATTTCAGTGTGCTAAGGATCATTATCCTGTTGTAAAAACCTCTGTGGGATCCATCATTTACCAGTACGTTACAGCCACCTCTCATTGATGACACCTGAGGCCTATTCTACATGCAGATGTCAGCTGGCAGTTTTCTGTTTGGAGTGGCTATCCAAGACACACCTTCGTCTCCTTTCCTCTGATTGGTCACTGCACGCCAACGACCGCCAGCCCCCCGGAAACAAAAAACTACTGTGTGTGCTCAGTCAGGGGGAGAAACTGACACAGACGGTGTCACCCTCGGCTTGGCAGACTTTGTGGTGGCTTTGTGGTGTTTTGCTGCGTCTCTGTGGTGGTAACTTTGGCCCTTTGTAATCCTTAGGGATTTTTGGTAGTGTTAAAACTACTCGTTCTGAGTTTGGTTTTGGCGAGTTATTAGAACCCAGTTTGTTTTGGGGATACGACAGCTCTTTTGGCTGCTCTTGGTGTTCTATTTTCAGATAGGATGTGCTGGGTTAGTTTAGTTTGAGCACCTTTTGTTTTACATCTTTCTTATATTATTGGGACTGCTTCTCATTTGTTTTCTTTGTTTAGTATGCCATCTTTTGGTTTTCCCTTGTCAACATTCTGGAGGTTGGTATGTCTGACTGGACATTAAGTTAAGCATTTGAGCTTAAGCGGTTGAAATTCTGGATTTTCTTTAAGCAGTCCCACTAACCCCAACACTGTCTGTTTACCACCCTTGTAGGTGTACTATGTTTCTGTTATTAACAATAAAAACCACTTGTTCATATACTTTCATCTGCTCTTCTCACATTTGTTTTGTTACACCCATTATACCCCTACGTTGGGTTGTAACAGGGTATCTATCTGTAGTTATTCTGTACAAACAAAATCTTCTCCTTGCCATTAACTTTAATATAGGTCCAATGTATGGTCAACAGCCATGCTTAAGAGTTGAAGGCACATTTTTATTGAAATTCTGTATGATTTTCTTAAAGATACTCATCCTCATGGCAACCAAAAAGTTTCATTTTATCTCTAATAATTACATCCATCCAGCCATTTTCTGCTGCTTATTCGGAGTCGGGTCGCGGGAGCAGCTTCCTAAACAGGGAAAACCAGACTTCTCCCTCCTTGGCCACATTCTCCAGCTCATCC
The DNA here is from genome assembly GCA_036919955.1 of Melanotaenia pygmaea. Taxonomy (NCBI): domain Eukaryota; kingdom Metazoa; phylum Chordata; class Actinopteri; order Atheriniformes; family Melanotaeniidae; genus Melanotaenia; species Melanotaenia pygmaea. Next base: position 2,209,197 of record JBAFSZ010000004.1, on the reverse strand, counting down.
AGTGGAATCCCAGGCGTTCCCAGGCCAGCTGAAAGCTGTAGTCCGTTCAGCGTGTCCTGGGTCTTCCCCGGGGCCTCTCTCCGGTGGGGGAGAGCCTTGGTGGAGTCCAACCCGCACTGGAAACAATTCTGATTTACTGCCGGCAATGTAATGTAATTTAATGTTATAACAACAAAAAGATTTTAAGATGATATTATTAAAATGTCATTGTTGTGATCAAAGGGCAATGAATGCTGGTTGGAGGGGCCTCCTGTCACACTGGAGCCCTAAGAGAGACCCCTACAATGATCTCTGACCAGCCAGATAGGCTGGTGATTAAAATATTAATTTAGAGCTCTGAATAGTACATACTACCTATTATATGTAGTATGCAGTAGGAGGTTTCCAAAAGAACTGTAATCTCTGTTGTCTTCTTTCAAACTCATTTAACTAATGTAAATATTTTGGATTAAAAGTAGATGAATATGTGTGTATTAGTTAAAAGCAGTGCAGTGTCTTTGTTAATTGATATTAGTATCGATTATAATTAAAAGAAATCTTTATTTCTACAGGAAACCAAATTATTTTTATTGTTATGGATATTTGAAAACTCCAAGTATTACTATACTTTCTCTATCAGAATAACAATTCTGATAAACTATAAAACCACAAACTGTGAACATTAGAAAAGAGGTATATAATGAAAACCTAACTTTCTAGCAGGCAATGTGTGAGTCAGTTTATTTAGACTACTAGAAAACAGCGTGTCTGGCTTATAGTTTACTTATAAAATCGGTGGTGAATGGCAACTAAAATACAGCAGCTGTGCTGGAACCAAATTTAAAAAGAAATCTTAGAGAAAAGGGCAGCCGAATGTGGACAAAGAATAGTCAATGAGTTGATGCAATGACGTATGTCCTTTATGTGCCAGAGTGCTGCTGCAATTAAGTACAACATGGACACACAATCATCCCTCCCCTAGTTTAAACTTGCTAACAAGGCCAGTAAAGTTTCCAATAATTACACTGTCAAGCCCACTTATCACGTGCTGCGATCTAAGAAAATGTAAAGGAGAGCAGCAGAAGGCTGTGTTTGATTAATCGGTGCAGCCAGCAGAAAGTGTGGTGCAGGCCCGGAGGGAGCAGGGCAGCGGGTGAGGGAGCAAGCACCCCCGGCTGGCTGGCTGGAGAAACACCAGGGAAGCCTGTTGACAGTCCCCAACCTCATTAAAGGACTGTAACAGGAGGAGTTACAGTAACAGGAGGAGGGACACCTCCCTCCTCCTGTTACAGACTGTAACAGGAGGAGGGAGGTGTCGCAGGTAAGGAGGAGGGAGGTGTCGCAGGTAAGTGACGTCATGAGGTAAGTGACACTGGTGAGTGAGAGACGGCAGACTGAGACAA
>JBAFSZ010000004.1:2192276-2203714 GCA_036919955.1 Melanotaenia pygmaea | reverse complement strand
AATTCTGCATAATGTCTCAAACGGCCCTTCATACACTGTTACACACACAAACACAGTCTCACACATGCACACACACACACATGCACACACACAAACAGACCTACACATACAGTCACACACAAAATGTTAAAAAGCTTAATTTAAAAGGCTTTGGTTTTGTTTACAGTGCTGGACAGCTGGTAATGTAAGCTTAGCATAGAAGAGAAAAGCACATCAGCATCCAGCTGGGATATATCAGTATGTTAAGAAGCTGCTGGCTCTGCGTTCTACCAGACACGTGCACTTTCAGTGTCTTAAATATTCACTGCTTTATCATGTCCAGTATAACGTGAGGAAATGTACTGTTAATCAGCTGCAGTGATTTGTACTAAAGTTGCTGCACCTGTAATGCAGTTCTTGATGTAGTCATGAATGAATGAATTAAACCTCTGGTCTAAAGGTTGTTGGGTTCTTCAGGTTGTTCATGATGAGTCAGATTGAGCTCCTTTAGATTCCGGGCTGCCAAGAACTGTGAACTTTCCCTTGAATGGATTCATGTTGTTATGTTGATCTGTGTCTTTAGTATGTTGGTTATGTTGATTTTTACCTAGCACACTATCTCAGAAGCAGCATTGCACATATTTTTTTACTTAAGGTTGAAATCTTTTGGGCTGTTGTGTTTGATTTGTCGGTGGCTGTTCATGTTTCCTCGCACAAAAGCTAATGAACTGACGTCAGCGCAGGCTAATTTTAGCCTAAAATTAGGAGCCCATTTGCGCATAGAGTTATGTGGAAAACTTTAGGCTTGATATGAAATTTATCACTAGATGATTGTCGAGTAACATCATATGTTAAAATTACTTTTGACCTTCGAAAGAATATCAGTGTAGTGAGCCTTTAGGTGCCTCTTGATCGGCGGTATTCTTACCACCGCCACCTCCAGCTACAATCTGTTCTGTTTTTCTTTCTGATGGATTATATTGATAATATGTCCATTTATCGTTTCCAAACACCATGCCCCTTTGTTGACGCCGCTGCCATAGTCCATCGATGGATTACTCATTTGTGCATGTGTGTGTGACACCATGTGTGCTGCATGCCAGGTGATGAGCGTGATAGAATGCAGCTGCATTGCTGATATTTTTTTGTTTTTGACATGCTCAGTAGGCAGAAATGGCATGCGTTCTGAATGTCTGACAGACCACACACAAAAAACAAACAACAGGGGTCGTGGGGGACAGTGGAAATAGTGAATCAGAAGCTTTTCCCCAAATTCTGCACTCTAAATGTTAAAAGACCAAATGTCTTTGCTATATTTCAGTTGAAAGAAAAAAAAAACTAAGGAAAAAAAATATCAATGTTTCTCTAATGGAGCTTGGTACAAAGTGGTGAGCCACAAAGCAAATTTGCCTTGAAAGACGACTTCTTGTGGATGCTGCTTTTATACCTCATCCTGACACCCTTACCTGTTAACATTGACTATACAATCTTTAAGAAACAAAAACCTTGGAAATGTGGTTTTCTAACTGTGACCTGCTCATATTATTTTGTTATTCTCGAAGTTTTCACACATACGTCATCTGTCACTTGGTAAACTGCAATCGACATTGGACCTCCTGCTGTATACCTCCTTCCTTACTGACAATTAAAAAGAAAAGAAAATCTGTAGCCTGTGATTACTGTGTACTTGGAATTCCTTTAAAGAAAAAAAAATCTACAGAAAAAGTGTGTGTATGTGCAGAAAGTCATAATATGTGAATGAATCCTGTCACGTTATTCTGCTCAGGGTGTCCCTTGGACAACCTGCTGTTTTGCTACTCCAGGCAACAGAAAGAGAACAGGCAGAGATGGAGACTCCTGGAGACCTGATGCTGTTAATGTTTTGATAGGTTCTCTATCTATTGAAAGAACACCTACATCACCAAATAGCACTGCAGTGAACAAAGACAGTACAGTATGAGCCTAACAGTGCATACTGCACTGAAGCATGGATATTTCTTTGGACTGAAATAAGCATTCCATCATGCCCTTGGCTTTGCTCTCATAATTTACCTTTGAAGAAAACAGAATTATTAGCAAGCTATTACTACTAAACCGCAGGCCAAACAAAGCTCCATAATGAACAGTAGCACGCATACTGTACAGCAGCCACATTGCATTGCAAAAACATGCACCTCAGAATCATTAAAAGCATATTATCTTAACAGCGTATCATCAACCATCCATTCCCTTTCACAGCAGTGCTCTTCAGACACTGCTCGCACAATAACTGATCATGGCTGCGTGCACATATCAATGTGTCAAGCCCTTTGTCCTAGAGATGCACCATGGAACTAATTTGCAGCTGGCAAGAAGCGTGCAGCAGAACCACAAACACACCAATTAAGCTGACATTCAGCTTTCTGCTCACTTGTCTTTCAAAAATACATAAGGGCCAGCGTCCCAAAGCCTAAGGAGAGGAAGTTCACTCCCTCGATCCCTAAGAGAGAGCAGAGGCAATAATTACTGGCCAACACATTTGATTTTTAGTGGAGCTGCATTCCCCTGGCTTGGTTATAAAATGATGCAAAAAGCATCAACATTCTGCATCCTTACTTTGTTGTTTCCCTGTGTGCCAAGCCCAGTGCTATAATGTGAATATTCACTCATGCTCTGGGGTTTACAGAAAATTAGATATGAATTGTTTAAACAATATTTCCATAAATTCAATGACTCTGTTCAACCCGTCTGTCTTTTATGACCTGTGTATCAAACTGAATCTGGAGACAGACAGATTGACGGCATTATTGGTGCATAGAGAAGGGGAAGAGATTGAAGACAAACCTGATATCCCTTTGAAATCTGTGATTGAGTCCATTCTCGATGTGTGCTGATGGCTGATCCACTCACAAGCTTTAAATATCAGCCAGTCGATGCAATGTTGAAATAATGAAATAAAACAGCAACAGAATACGTAGTAATGTTGAGTACGACAATGTCATTTAGAAAATACGATACTGACAATGCTGAGGTCTTACTCAGTCAAATTTGAGACCACCATAAAAATCCTTTTACCACAGATCAATCCTAAACCATGAGGTCAGATTTCTTTTAGCGTTGTGCTGGAACACAAGCCAAATGGTGGCTTGGTGCTTTCCAGGAGGAGTTTGGATTTTGTATTTTCACTGTGCAGCCTTAACATCATCAGTAGACCCGATAAACATGCAACTTACAGCGTCTAACAGGCTTCAATGCAAAATGCATACTGTGACTGTAAGATGCTGTCAGAGACATTATCTATTATACATCCTCAGTGCTCGACTACAGCCTCAGCGGCTTCATGATTTAAGGTGACAATGTGCAGATGTAAATTATACAATATATAACTAATTTTATTAGAATCAGAGCCCAGTTTTATTCTTAAAACCACCTACAAATATGTCTTAGACTGGATTCTGGGTGAATAGTGTAAAGGAGAAATTTGTTCTCATACTGGATTCCTGAACTGTAAATTACATGTGTGAAGGCTTCGTAAGTCTCAAGAATTAAAGACTCTCCTGTCAGTCTCACATTCAAGTGCAACAGTCCTCCTGTTGGTGAGTTTTTTTTACTATAAAGATAAAAAATGAACACAACAGTTTTCAGTGTGTATAATTGTTTTTTCGTGCAGTAATTACAGTAATGACATGACACAAACACAACATCTGAAAAGGCAGTGAAGGCACATAGATGTTTTTACAGAGAGCAGGGCCTTTTTCCTTAAAATCCTGAACGTCGTACATTCTTCAGTGTTTACTATATGGTGGGCTCGTGAACATTACCATTTGAGTTGTTCAGAAGTTACCCTGGGTTCCTTTGTGAATTCATAGACACTGAAAGTCTTACTTTTGGAAACTGGACTCTAAATTAACACCCACAAAACTGTCAAATGTATATGAAAATGGATTCATGCAGTTATAAATGAAAACTTACTGGCCTGTTTGGCAGGTGAGAATTAAAGAAAATAGTTCTAGTTATCTGTCCTCCAGGGCTATCACTACATTTCCTGTGAACATCATTTTTATAACGTGCTGTCCAGCCATTAGCTGCATGCTTACTTTAGCATGTGTTGTGTCATGTATGTGCTGCTGCCTAAACAATGAATGGCAAGTTGGGGGACCGATCCAAACATCCATAATATCAACACCAGAATCAGTATTGAAATCAATCTAGTTTAACGACATAGGTGCTTTAGTTTCAGTTCCTTTCCTTCCTGCAGTGGAGTGCTGCTGCATTTACCTGCATTACCTGTCTAAAATGCTTCTCCGTCACATTACATTACATTACATTACATTACGTCACATTCGGCCTCCCGCCTCTTGTGTTTTAATGTTGTACTATCACATGACGTGTGCAGGTAAACAAGCAAACAAACAGGCCCTGACCAGCAGCACACACACCACCAGCTGGTAAGAAGAATGGACCAGAATCCCTGATGCGAGGACTGAGTGGTAATTGTGTGATATATCAAATGGTTCACCCTGCGGTCATCCTTTAAATCAGAGGTCACTAACGAGAAACCTCTGATTTAAAGGATAACAAGTCCAGATCTGGACCCAGAACCTGTACCACATGGACTTGGCCCTAGAATATAAAATCAGGGTCAGGGTCAGGAAATGAGAAGACCAGCTGCATGTGTTAAGCCACCCCACGTGATACACTCAGCTAATTAAATCTGTGAGGCAGTAAACTTTGTGGTACTACATCATAAACAGATGAGGGTTGAGGTAGCAAGATGGTAGAAGAAGAAAGAAAGCCAGCTAGATAAAACAAAGGGATAGATACAGATGACTGCACCAGAGAAAAGCAGCAAATCCGCCTATTATAAGCTGCTTGGGGCTTGTTTTTCTGTTAGGTGAAATGGTGTCAACAACCCTGTTTCCTTAGTTACCATAGTCGCCCGAACCGGCAAGCCCGTACCCACGCATGCGCGCACAATTTCATTTGACAAAGCAACAGTGACAATGTCCACCAATTATTTAAGGAAATATGTGAGAGATATGCAATAAAGAGAAGATTGAAGTGCATGGCAGGGTTCACCATGCAGCCCCTCAACAAACCTTTTTATCCAAATGAACACACAAATCTCCCGAACCTTGGACCTAAAAGTTTGTCTCTAACTGGACCTTTTTAAATTTTAGTTTAATACCACTGCTCTAAGTTTACAGCTTGAAAACTGTCAGAATTTTCATAAATCAGAAGATTAAAGTGGTTTCTGTTTACAGCTGTCAAAAGAAACCTACATGCCCAAAATCAGCCTCACTCGCAGAGATAGCGCCAGCAGAGGAAGTGAGTTAAAGAAAAAGAGGACATTTAACATAAAATGGCTTTCAGGTTGTTTGAGTACTGTAAAGACTTCCAGATTAATTAATTATGGAAAGAAAACAAACAAAAAAACATTGTCAGTGAGAAGAAAATTTCAAGGTTGATAGCATGAAAGACCATAACACTGACCAAAGTCACCTGCACAGCCTGAAGACATTTATCATTATTTATTTATTTATTTATTTTATTTTTTATTTTTTACTTTGATCTTTAACGTAATGATGGGATCAGACTGCTGGCTCCCTGTTAAAATTCAGGAGCCCAAAAGTGAATAAAGCTGCTTTTATATGATTTTAATTTCACCAGATAAATTTAAGATTTCTTTCCTTACAAAACAGTGTTGATACAATCTGCTGTTTTATTTTAGCAGTGAACATCCGCTAACTTTCATTCCACAGAAGAATGCTGTGGAATAATACCAATATCAAAAATCTGCCTTTTCCGAGGATCGTTTGAAAGGTTACACTGTTTTAATGTTTCAGTAGTTTTTCATTCTTAACTTCTCATGGAAAGATAAATCTAAGTGAATTTCAATTCTTTAATAAACAATAATAACTAAAATTAAAAAGCCCGCCATTAACATCAACAACAGTAAAAAGACAAAACTGGTTGTCTCTTAATGCACAACATATTTCAAACTTCTAGGTGTCTTTCAGTGCTCTAAGTAACAGGAAATGTTCACACAACCGACTCATTACATTTCAAAAAGATCAAGGTTGACAGTGTACTTGCACTAAGCCTGGCTCGGTGTGGGTGCATGGTAATGCCTCCATGACTGAACCGCCCTCTCCACTGGTGCACTGGTGGGAGGAATAGCAAGTACCCACAAAGCCCCAGCATAAAGCCTAGGGAAGACCTTTGCATGTTTTTCCAGAAGTCTAAACAGTCTACTCCATCTTCCTCAGAAGACCCCTGGACGTAGTAATTGAGCTCAGCGTTAACAGACATGGTCTGTAGTTTTCTTGGAACCTTTCTTCCGGTTGAAGAGGCGTGCAGTTTTTGCAGGTGGCTCATCGTGGTCATAATCTCCACTGCTGCTATCGGGGATGGTTACCTTCTGGACCTCTGCCAAGACTAGGTCTAAAAAGTTTCACAAAGATAGGTTTACTAAACAGGGTTACTTACAATATTATGACACTGATTTTAAATATTTCAACTAATACATATGGTTTAACTGTTTAATTACCTACCTATCAACATCTCCTTCACTTCATTCCTGACTTCATCTTAGTCCAGCCAAAGAGGCAGAATGATGTATCTAGCAGTTCCAACATCATGTAGCTGGCATCTCCATGTTGACATTCACAAAGATGCCCTCGAAACATTGCTCCAGTGACTTCTGTAGGGCTTTTATTAAACCAGCCGGATGACAAGATGTGTTCAGCATGGTGGTGAGGTGACTGCTGAGGGACAGTACGCAGGGAAGAACCACACTAACAGTCACCATTTTCTCCCCCTCATCTGTTGCTTGAAGAAATGGGGCCAGAATTTCTACAAGCTCTTTCAGCTGGCTCCATTCTCTAGCTGATATGCTCAAACCTTTATGTCCAGCAGAACATTTAGGGGTTGGGAATCCAGGTCAGTGACTGCCTGCACTAGGTGCAGAGTTGTGTTACATCTTGTTGATACAGCAGAGGGGATGCTGTGATTGGCTTCATATGCAGCCTCAAATGTTTCCTTCGTGCTGCATGTAGAATGCAGAAAACTGCAGAACTTTGTCAGTTTTGCACATTGTACTGTTCACAGGTTTTGTCTCTTTCAGCCCATCTCACACAAGAAGTTGCAGTTAATGTGCAAAACACTGTAGCTGCTGATGCCGGCAACTGCTTCCATGGATTTTATACCATCCTGGTATTCTTTACTTGTATCCTCCCATACGCTGCCGTTTTCCAGATCATTATCACCATCTTCATTGTCAGTTGCAGCAAAGGGGATGAACTGAAGCTTTTTTTCATATCAGCAGCGTTATCAGAGAAAATGTATTCTTTTCTTCCAACAATATTTTTATTAATTTTTCAAAGATTATAAGATACATACATAAACACCCCTCAAAATAAACACACCCAACACAACATAAAAACATTATGGGCCAAATTAAGTTGCATTGGTGAGATGTCTCAGAATATTGAACCATTAACATCACGTCCAAATGAACTGAAGAAGGACACTTATGGATCATCTTCAGGTGCTATCATAAAGTGAAACAAGTCTTTATTTGCTAGAAAGTCTCTGAAAGGACCTCAATGTTATTAAAGGTTTGCTGCTTCCCCTTGACCTGATATGTGATCTTTGTCATCAAGTTGTTGTCATTTCTGTCAGCCCTTTACCTATTTCGGGTCTATCTACCGCCTTCCAAACACATGAAATAACTCTTTCAGGCTACAACAGGGCCATATCAAAGAAATAATTGATGTTCATGTCTTATATTACAACTGGCTGGGTTAATTCCTAACAGAAAAAGTTTTGGTTTTAAGTGTATTTTTATCTTTAAATGTTCCATATTGTGCACAATTTACTTCATAAAGGTTTTCTAACAGTCATTTGAGTCCACATAGCCAAAAAACAAGTCCCCAAACTGAGGAAATTCCATCTCCTCTCTCACTTGCTCCGCTTTATAGCAAATATGCGGTTGAATGGGTGACGTGTAGAGGGGAAATGACCACTCCCCTCAGTCGTGGATAATGCCATTTACCCACCCCTGGCTGACTAAGCCCGCCCTCTAAAAAATTCCGCCATTGTTTTTCCTGCATTGGAAACGCACATTCCACAACTTTGGTGCATACCAAGCTGACTTTGCCACCTGAAGTTGAAAGCTGGATCAGCACCGACTATCCGTGACACATCTCAAAGGTAGCACCTGGAAGTGATTTAATTTTGTTTGGCTTTATGGGCTTGACCCACCTTTGCTCCTTCTCCATCATTTCCTATGGATTCTGCGAGATGAGGCGAAAATCGCTGTCCTCCTCCAGCCAAGCGACAGGTGACATTCGTGCATGTGAAATGTTGCGTTCGCTCATGTAGACGTGCACACGGGGCTTGCAACGTGACACAAGAAGTTAGAAAAATGTTCAGTTTTGTTGCTGTCGCCTGGCACGACAGCCAGCCATGGGGGCTTCATGGACTGACCAATGAGAGCAGGCTAGACAGCGCAGTCTACAAACATTTTCGACATGGAAGAATATATCATTTTAGCTGAATAAAAGGCAGCCACATGGTGCCAGAGTGAATTAATCCAAACCTAGGCTCTGGATTTATCTGGATCAGCGTTGAGGTCTATCAAATGATGATATTCACGATGCTGTTTCCTATTTTGTAAACTCGGATGAACCCAGGGTTGTCTTTCTTTTATACAGTAAACAGCAAGATTTCTGTTAATTCTTGCAAAATCTTCTGACTCTCCATCTGTCATACTTTGTCACGTCACAGACTGGTTTGAAAATGTCAAAATCCCCACCAATATAACACCGCTGCCGTCGCTGCTGTTAGTCGCGCACTGTGTGTCGAGCCCATTACTGTGCAGGTCTGCTTACCCCAATAGCCTGTAAGCATGTTAGCACTGTTGCTAATGTAGCTCGGTCACTGCTGCTAACGTTTGTGTCCTTGGATCATAGGCAAGGGTGTTTAATATCTGACCAAGATTATATCTGTGAGGTGAATTGAAAAGGAATGGTTTTAGACTTAGGATTCCCAACGAATAGCAAATACTTTTTGATCTACTTAGGGTTATGTATTGCACAAATAAAGTGCTAACTGTGGAATCAATTACTTCAAAAAAGCAAAGAGCAGCAACATCCTTACTCTGCTGCTATTTCTGAGAATTTTCTGAAGTGTAATACTCCACCCTGAACATACACATGCCCAAAATATGAGCAGTGGGTGAGGAACACATGCTCAACTTGACCTGGTCTGCTGGATTATAGTTAAAATATGACCATATATCGTTTAATCGCTTCCACCAAACGCCTTCGTCCACACTGCTGCCATGATTCTTCTATGAATGAATAAACTACTTGTCTATGTGCGCTAGCTGATAGTAGCCGCAGCAGCTCAGGCTAACAGGGTTTTATGATTTATGATTTCTTATCACAGGTGTAATGTCATGATTATGGGCGTCAGCCTGTTTCATACAGATCCATTCAGAAAAGTGTTACTTTTGTGGCTGCCTTTTACGCGTGATGGTGTGCGCCGGAATCACATGTATGTATTTAGTATCGTGATTAAAGGAGAGAAACACAGAAAAAGAAAATCGTACACTTTCCTAAGCAGAATGAAAGGAAATGGACCAGACTCTCTTCCACATCGGGACACTGTGGAGGGTTATGTTTGGTCATCTTACAGCCTTGATCCAAGTTAAGATAAGATCCTTTATTGATCCCACAGTGGGGAAATTTCACTGTTACAGCAGCTCAAACACAAAAGTAAAAGAGACATTGAACTATAAACTAAATATAAAATAAAGACACAAAATGTATGTACAATAAATAGTAAATAATAAAAACAGAAAAAACAAGTACCAGTGTTTATTTACACAGCCTCACCCAGTTTCATGTGCAGTGGTGAGGTGTTATTACACAGGTGAATATGGGCATATAGAAGATATGAATTAACCATAAAAGTAAATGAATGGAATGAAAAACCCACAGAGTGCAGAGCTAGGACAGCAGTAAACATCAGTGCAATGATGAAAACATCGGTAAACATCAGTCCTACTGAGAGATGAAGAAGTCTGTTGCAATAACAGAATTATAGTGCAACATTAAACAGTTCAAGCGAGCCGACAACATGTTCTCCCAGATACTTGGCTTCTGTGGTTGCAATCACAAATAAGACACAGGACTAGGGAGCAAGTCTGTGGTGGTCTAACATCTGTGGTGGTCAAACGACTTTCATTTTATTCTAAAGATGATTCCCTCATTTCTTTGGATTTTATCTTGTTTCAGTGTTGCACTTATAAGTAAGATAACTGCATAATTACAATGTGTGTATATGTAAAAACTGAACAGAATGCATGTTTTCTAGATGGTGAACATGTAAGTTACAGGCTTTGGATGTCTTCTAATTTACAGTGGAAATGAACTGGCTGTATATTTTTTTCAATTGAGAGCATTTGCTGTCACAATTTTTGCATGGTCTTGTCTTGCTGTAATCACGATTTTGAGAAGATGTTAGTGTAAAAGATGTTTTCTCTCCACAGGTCAGCACATCTGTAACGGCCCCCGGCTTGTCAGGCTGCAGCCGTCATTGAGATGTTGTGAGACCAACATCTGTGAGACAGCTGTGTATCGTGGGCACACAGTTCGCCAGGCTGGGATTTCTCTCGGGTGGTTCACCCTGTGTGTGTTTGTGTTGGCTGTTCCAAGTTGTTTCCTTAGTTATTTGGGGTTTAGAGAAAAGACCCTTAGTTCTTTTGTGTAATAGTTTTGCGTTATTGTTTTGTTTAGAGATATTCGACACTCTCCTTATGAGATGCTTTTTGTGGTTATTTAGGAATCGTGTTAAGTGAAAAGTATTAAAGCAGCTTGTCTGGTTGACATTTGGTGTGTTATTTTACATTAGCCGCGTATATTGCCATTAGTGGACATTTTGAGTTTATATTGTTTGTTTAACAGGTATTCACTTATTTGGCGGTTTTGGTATATTTTGGTTTAGAGAACATTTTTCGTTTATTATAAATTGACCCCATTAGTTTTTTCATATAGTTTATAGGAAATTGTACATTTAATTTCTGGTTTATTGTAATAAACATTTTGATTTATACCATTTTGATCTGACTCCAACTTTGATCTGACTGTTTTATCTATTTAAAATGTTCCAGATACCTTTGATATTACTTTTATTTTCCTTTAACTTTGTGTTATAATAAACTCTTTTAGCTTGTCTCAGTATATTTCTCATTTTATTTTTTATAAAGCTTATATTGATTGTCAGCATTCTTTGTTCTAAATGATATGAGGTCCTTGTAAAGTTTATTTTTCTTTTTACATGCATTCCTCAAACCCTTTGTTATCCACGGCTTTGTATCATCATTACATATATATATATATATATATATATATATATATATACATATATATATTCCATTTTTGGACAATGCTTATCATAAAGTGATAAATAAA
>JBAFSZ010000004.1:2150586-2160680 GCA_036919955.1 Melanotaenia pygmaea | reverse complement strand
TCCCCTCACCCTCCCCCTGCTTGTAGCCATTGAAAACAACTGCACAAGACTGACGTTACTCCATCTGCGATCGACTTGTTTTGTCTCACGTCAGGTCCCGGATATGTGGCACAAAAGTTTGAATTTCAGATCTGAATTTTTCAAATACAAAAGTTTCAACTTTACCACTATACACATTAACAAAAAACAAAGATTCAATATCAAATATGGTCATTTGGATTTAGTTTTTTAAAGCAATTATTCAAACAGGCATATTCAGATTCAAATTGAAGGATTCAAATTCAAATATAAATAATTCAGATCTGCTCCCCAGTGGCACAAACCTTATTCCATAAAAGTGCATCTATTGTGAATGATAGTGTGTTTGTGTGCTGCTTATGGACAATGTGCTGTAATTACTTTAATCTCTGATTTCACAACACAGCTAAAAAGCAGAATCACAGTTGTGCCTTTTCAACTAAATGAGTGCAGTAAAATGATCAATACAGTAGATTTTCCAGTTGAAAAAAAAAAGCCGCCTTACAGACCTACAGGAGAAGCGTCTTTATTTTAAAGTCACATCTGTTGCTGGTAGTGTAAAAATAGAAAATTAAAAACTACACTTGTCAGGTCAGTCTTGCCGGTGATATGCCAGCATATGAGAATAAACGTGAGAACGTCTTTTAATTTACTCTGCTGTACCAACACTCTAACCAAAGTACCGAAGTACGTACCCAGCTGTCCACTTTGTGTACTGTTAGACCTCTAACTGTTATTTAAAAACAGCTCTAAAATTTAAAACATGAAACAGCCAACATAAAGGCAAGGAGATTCTTCTGTAATCTTGATCTGCAGGGTTCCTAACAGCGTCTTCATCTTTACAAGGCCACTCTTTAAAGTAAAATGATTTCACCCCATTGTTTTGAGCTTTTTTTGTTCTCCAAACTGAATGTTTTTTCCTCTGTCTGCCAGGACTGCTTCGCTCTAGCATTAATCTTCTATTGTTGAACTTAACGTTATGAATTGTTTTCTGGTGTTTTCCTTGAAATCTCACTCTGCGACATCTGATGACATAAAATATTAAACCAGAACCAGAAATAACGTGGTTGTTGCTGATTAATTTTCATAATCAGGCCAAGTTTCTACATTGATTCTGGCTCTTTGATGATCAAAAAATTTAATGTGAGTGGTTCTTGCACGATTTCCCTCATGGCTGCTGTCGACCGAAGGTTTAACAGTCCCTTTTTTTTAAAAAAAAAACTTAAACTAATTATAAAGCCCACCTCTTATTTTTTTGTTTAATTTGTTTTGTTTTTATTGTTGTTGCTTTTTTATAGCTTCATTGCTTTAAGGTCTCTCTTGATAATTAAGTATTATTCTTTATTTTAAATTTAAATTGACATATTATTATATATATTATTCTGGAGCAACTATAAAAAGAGAAGAAAGTTGAAAAAATAATCAAGAATCAACAGCAAAAACATCATCAACACAATGAAAAACATGAACATAACTAGTTGTTTGTAATTAAAGCACCACAGTGACTGCAGGTTAGCATCAGGCATGACTAGTGATCAGTGATTGTGCAAATGTGACTGGGTCCCTGCAAAGACCAGGGGGCCCTCCAGGACCCAGGAAACCAGCCATCACCCCAGAGCACAACTCCCAGCCAGCCCACCACAGAGATGACCACGTGATCACCCAGAAGGCGACAGAGGAACGCCCCGGCTTCACTGACCCACGGCCATGAAGGAGGCCAGGGATGGCAGGCGCCAGCCCCACCGGCCCCACCAGGCACCGGCCCCACCAGCCCCACCAGGCACTGTCCCCCAAAAATAATAATTTGAATGTGCATTGCAAGAGTCAAACCCGGGCTGTGCTGTAAGGCCAATTAAATATTGTTTAAGTTAACACATCATCCAACATTAATGGGGTAAAACACCACTTCCAGCCAGCATAAGTTTAATTAATATAGTCAAAGTCTTATTTACACATGTGCTCCTTGGCTGCAGATCAGATGCATACTGTATGCGGTATCAACATGAAACGTGGGTTATTCCTGCAAGAGTTACTGGGGCTAGCGTCATTTTTCAGATGTATTCTCAGGAATATTTCAGATATAGAAAGTTATTCTGAAAGAGTTTGTATTCCAACTGATTTATTCATTTAAATTTGTCTGCACTGAAAAGTCGGGTAAACATTGTACAGATTGGAATCCTAAGAGCTACCAGGAAGATTGTTACAGGAAGAAAAATGTCAGTGTCTCCTGCCATATAATGACTATTGAAAGAAATGTCTCACTAACATTAGAATGCATTCTCTGCTCCTGCACTTGATTTACATTTTGTCCAACTCGTGGTTATTTGAGATGAAGGATTCTATGTTCAGTTCCTATATATTTTGATCTTTTTCACAAATATAATTTAAAAGGATGCCATTAAAGCTCAGGCTGTGCAACATCCACGTGCATCAGTCTTTTCAGTGATGGAGGGAACATTTTTCAATCATTTACTGTAGCAGTATTCAAACAGCGGTAATGCTGCAGCTGTTAAGGCAGCATCAACACAAGGATGTGAAAACATGTAGTACCCGACTGGAATGTAATGGGGGTTTTCGCTCTCTCTCTCTCTCTCTCGCTCTCTCTCTCTCTCTCTCTCTCTCTTCAGGATGCAGGTTACAGGAGTGGGCTAGCTGCTCTTTCAAGACAGACAGCTCATCAAGATGAGCTTAAGTGATGGGGCAGGAACCCGTCCAACGAGGGGGGGCGGGGTGCTAACAACACACTTCCTGTCTCAGACAAAAGGAGCGACAGCAATAGAATCAGATAATGTGATGTATACCAACAATACTTTTTAAAGTATTAATGTCCTACAGTGTTTAATGAGGGACTCTTTTTTTATTGGAACTCTTGTTTATTTTTGCTGTGGCTAATTAAATTTAATAGAAATTTTGCTTCTGCTAGGTATTTAATTACAACACATTTTAAACACAGGCATCAAGGATACATTTATTCATTCATTATCTGTACCGCTTAGTCCATTATGGGTCGCGGGTGAGCCAATCCCAGCATTTTAGCAGGTGAGAGGCAGGGTCACCTGTCCATCGCAGGTGATAGATAGATAGACAAATAACTTTTCACACATGCATGTGTTTGGACAGTGGGAGGAGAGAACCCACGCATACACGGGGAGAACAAACACAGAAAGGCCACCTCCTCCCAGACCAGGTTTGAACCAGCAACTTTCTTGCTGTGTGGCTGCGGTGCTAACCACCGCACCACCATGCAGCCTGCCCCATCAAGGATACAAAGATGTATTACATATAATAATCACAGTGCCATAGATTCTGCTATGTTAATCTGAATTTCAGGAAACAGCTGTTTGTGAGTTGCCTGAAAACCTTCTGTACAAAATCTTTTAATGTGAGTGAAATTTGAGAAGGGCTCTAATCAGTGTGCCGAAAACCCTGATTAGTTCCTGATGATTCTGGAACTCAGCACTCAACAGCTAAGTGGAGCACGAGAAGCAACAGCTGCAGCCTGCAGGCTGGGGTCAAGGTCTTAAAAGTTGGGCTGCTCTGCTTTCAGCTGCAAAGCCCTGAGGTGTTAATCATGATCAAAAGATTTAACCTGATGTAGGTGTAGATGCTAGTGGCTCTGTAATGATAAATTCCTTAATTAATACCATCACTATCTTCTAATGTTGAAGCTTTATATGTCCTAATGGAGGCGTACGGATGTGGTATTAAATAATGGTTTTACCGCAGTTGTCAGTGGTCTCTCTGGGTCACTGTGAAGCAGATCCTGAAATGAAGAGAAGTGCCTATGCAGCACAAATACTGCTGGCAAGCTGCTGTGATGAATTGGTGGGTTATTTTCAGCTGTGATCCCAGCAGCACGGCTGGCACCGAGCCACGAAGGGGTCGGCCTGATGAGGCCACAGGGTGGGATGGACGGGGCAGCCAAGGGACTAGGCTTGCACTGAGCCTCGGCCAGCTCTCTGAAGTAGCCCCTACAGGATGGCAGATGGAGGACTATGTGGGCTGTAGCCATGTTCCCACAGCTCAGTCAGCCGCTCCAGAGGAATCAACCAGCTGGGCTTTGAATCGTCCCAAATCATCTGGCGTCTGTCACTGCAGGTCCCACCAGTGAAATCAAAACTTGCTCTTCCAGATGGAAAGACAGACAATGCTCAATATGTCCCAGCGCACTCCATGTGACAGATCCATGCCTGCCACAAATGAAGCGGCATGAGTGGCTGCAGATCCAGAACATTGCAGTCCTTTAACTTTCTTTTAACTCATGTGCCATAATTACTCTTCAGCAAGTAGTCAGAGCACACAGCATGATTTATTTGACAGGATTTCATCAAATATTTCATTTCAGTCACACCAAGATCAAGAAGGCCCCCTTAAAGTGGAAGGTGGAGAACTGCAATAATTAATGCCCATAAATGAATCTCGCGCCTCTCATTTTAACAGCGAGGAAGCAGCGAACCTAGATGTTGTGAATTTTATGGTGTTTTCTCGCTGCCTCTCTAAGGGCTGTCACCAGTCAAGGGCACCACACTTCTGCGGCACATCTGTGTGTGATTTTGTCTGTGTGTGTGTTTTGGTGATAAGAGGGCTCAGATTTAATGAGGCACACCTGGCCCTCATTCATAATGAAAGGAAGATTTCATATTAATTTGGTGGAGTTCTTAGTGTCCAGGGTGATGTTGAACAGCTGTAGAGATTTAGTTATCACTGCATTATGCATGATGTCTCACATTTATTTAAAACCAAATGGCTGAAGTCTTCATTGTTTGAGGAATAAACAGAAAAAAGGCAGTATTAAACTAAAGGATTAATTAATGTGCTAATGAGACACATACACACAAAAAGCCTTAAATGTCTTTGAAACCTTCAAGGTTTTGCAGATTATTTCTCACACTGAAGCATCTGGCGGGTGGCTGGGTGAGTGTCGGAGTAGGTGTAGATGGAAATGTGTCCCTTGTGTAAGCATTTGCACGGTTCATGTTTGTTTCTGCAGGAAGATGCTTCTCCTGGACCACAACATCTGCACTGATAAATGATTAAACAAGACATGACATGTTCATTTTCAAGGTTTGTGGGCAAGTCGTGTTCCTACAGGCTCCCTGCTGCAAACTCCGAAATGAGCAATAGTGACAAATTCACAGAGCAGATACAGATCATGCCAAATCTCTCACTTTGCTTATTGCTAGAAAACAAATGCGGCAGCTTCACAAAATGTCCAACCACTTATTTAAAACTGCTTGAATTCTAAAAAACCACGAACCAGTGCAAAAAACAAAGAAAATGTGTACGATGGAGAAGAGTTAAGCAGCTATCTGTACCAACAGATTCAGCAAGAAATTTGGTTTCTCTTTTATAAATGTTCAAAAAGCAAAGAGAAGAGCAAATGTACTGCTGTAATGTAATGTAAGGGATGGTTAAATTCAGGCTTGGAAAAGCGGATTCCCACTGAAAACCTTAAGAAGTCTGTCTGGTGACATCGGAAGAAAATATTTTTCACTTCATGGCCATCGATTGAGATAATTAGATTGCGACCATGAAATACTAATGCAGCTTGCCCAACGTCCACATATAGCTTAATTTCCAACCATTCCCCTTCAGCACCTGCATTAAGTGTCTGTATTTATGTCACTGTGCTTAATGGCAAGAGAGCAACTTTAAATGTTTTTGAGTAGAATATATATATTGCTCCCAGGTTTTCATAAAGTAGGCAGACCGTTGCATGTTTTTGTGGGATTTGTACCTTTTGGGGACATTAGGGCAGTGGAGCCACCGTTGAATGGCATTTTACTGTACCATCGTGGTTTGTCATTTAGTAGCAAACCATTCAGTTAGACAAACCAAGTTTAATTACATCAATATAATTCATCCCAAGCCTAAAAATAAATTACATTAGATCAAAACCATCCATGCTATGGGTGTACTGTAGCTATAAATTTCCATGTATCTAACACATGGTCATATTAATTATATTGTTTCCACATATTAGTAATCCTGGTCATGACTTAGTAACATAAGGCAACACATCAGTATAATATTTAGAAAAGATATTACAAAAGTATGTCTTATTTATTATCTGTGTAACTGTGATGGTTTTTGGCTAATATCAACGTGGCCGTCACGAAGCTTGTACAGAACTTGAGAATTAAACTGTTATTTGCTGGAAACCTGACGGACCTGACCACCGTTAGGTTACTCGCCACCCGGTGGTCTCTGTGTGAGAGCATAAACGCTTCCTCATCACTGTTGACAGTGTTTTGGGTATCTTTTTGATTTTTATTACCTCTTCAATTCGTCTTTAGCGTTTGTCTCTTCTCCAAAACAGTAAAGCAGCAACATTCATTTTAATTAGCCTGTGAACTGGGCTAATTAACGGCTCAGTAGACTGATAATTAAAAAACTTTTTTAATTGCTGGCTTCTCTTTTGGCTCTCCTGGCTCAAATGGGATAATTTAATCTTATTTAAAAAAAAAAAAATGTACAAATTTGTCTGCACTCCACAGCAGCAGTGTCATCCGACTGCTGGAATGTGTAGTCTATCAGCTGTTATTCATGTTAGATCCACCAGGCGAGGCAAACAGTAACACCAAAGTAATCGAGGAAAAAAAAAGTCATTTAGTCATTTTCCTGCAGTGGTTGGTTAAATGTGAATTTAAGAACATTTTTTTGGAAAGCTGTGTATAGATAAAATGATGAATGAAATGACCGATCGTGTACATTTCATAATCAATTTCCCTCTTTCTAAAGATGTTTGCCACATTGTCCACAAATCCAATGAAAGTACTAACCCAACAACGACATGATGAATCCAGCATCCTGATTCTGGCACCGCGTATTCCCTGACCTACAAACAAACAAACAAACAAACAAACTCTGAAACAGGTCAGAGGATCATTAGAATTTTTACTGTGCTTTTCATTACTCTCCCAAATCAGTGTTTCAAAGCCTTTTTTTCCTCTTTGAGTCTGATATTAAAGTTTTATTCTCAACAGCAGAGCCATAGCACACTGTAATATTACCACGTTTCACTTCATAACCACCTTCTCATGGACCAAGTCTTATTATACCCAAAACCTCCAGTCATACCATATAGTACTGCACAGCTCTTGATTTGTCGTTTTTTCCCCTATGTACACTTTATTTAAATCTTTATGATTAACAGCAAATAGAATTACAATAATTATTTTCTAATTTAGTTTAGCTACACTTCAATAGAAAAGGTGGTTGCAGAAATAATGTTGACATATCATAATATGAATTGAGGTTTAGATTTACAGCTTCATCATTCCAAAGGAATATTCATGTAGATTTTTCACTAATTTAGTTATTCTTTATTTCTAGGCAAGCCAGATTTTTTTTCTTTTTTTGCTATGTGCCATCTTCATTTATTATTTACCAGTATATTGATATTTACCGATCCTAACAAATTTGGCAAGTGTTTCCGTTACCATTTCAAACAGACCTGGAATCTCAAACTCCAGTCCTCAAAAGCGACTACCATGCAGGTGTTGGATGTTTCCCTACCACAACACAACTCCCTCAATGGGAAATTCTGCACAAGCCTGTTAATTAGCCATTGATTTGAGTCAGGTTTGTTGCAGCAGGAAAACATCTAAAATCTTCAGGACTGCAGCAGGAGATCCCTGAAACAGACCTTGTGGTTTCAGAGATATACTCATTTCATTATGAGTATGCAATTTTCAGCCTGAAAAATGAGCAATGTAAGGGTTAAAGTTGTACGTGTCTTTGAATTGGCAGCAGATACATTGAAAATAATTATTAACTATCAGATTCCCAGAGTTAAGACTTTCAAGCATTGTACACACGCCAACATATTAAGTGAAATCATGTATCTGTTCTTACAATATAAAATTATGATCTCGCCTCTGATAGTAAAACAAAGATGGCTTAATGTAATTATGTCAAACTATAGTATAAAATAGATCATGTGTTTGTTCATTGAGAAGTGGAAGTGCATTGGATTTTAAAACCTTCTGTAAGTTTCATGAAGTCAACTGAAAAAAAGGAATTATTTTTGAATGTGTCCTACCTAGATTTTAGCACCTAAGTTTTCACTTATAAACTGTGCACAGTGAATGCTGTACCCTAAAATATATTTTAACAGAATGAAATATTCCCAGCCTGTCACATTCCTTTCCTTAGTCACTTGAGAATGCCATTAAACAGTGATTAAATGTGTTTGTGTAACAAACCACCACACAGCCCCAGTGGAAATGGAAATCGCAGCAAACCATCTGTGTGAATATGCTGTGTCCCACATCTATTTCTGCACTGGGAGGGGAAAAGAAGAAAAAAGGACAACTTTTAGAAAGTGAGAGGATGTGAGTTTTTTGAGTGTTTTAGTGAAAAAAAAAAAAAACACATGGTTACATGCTTACAGCTAACAATGTTATTATGTTTTATTTGGCATACACCTTTGATAAGGAGCTAAATCAAGATAAGTGAAAATAAGCATTGCAAGCCACAGATTTCACACACACATATACACGCACACACCCACACACACACACACACACACACACACACACATGTAACACCAGACTGAGATAAATGAAGCTATTAAATGAAACATCACACCACCTTTGAGCATCACCAAAGAACTGAAAAAAATAAATAAATAACACGTTTGGATTATAAAAATATGCATAAAATTGTAGCTCACCTCTCAGTTTGTGAGGTTAACACTAATCGAGGACCTTAAGAATATGTGCTGGTGCTAATGCTAATATTACAGGCTAATTGGCTTGTGACCCACAGTAGACTGTTAGCACCAAGGCAGATGAATATTTGGTTATTAACTCCCTAGCGTGGGTTTGTCTCATCACATGGTATGTTCATGTCGGTCACATTGATTGTATCACATTTAATCAAAGTAGGGAAACTTGATGGGTTCATGTAGATGCTATCATCTCAAGACCTAAAAATAATTTTGACAGAAAAATCACATTTAACATGAACATGCTGTTAATGCTTGAATTTAATTATAATCATATAAAAACAAAATAAATACAGGAAAACAAATCAGGGAAAAAAGCTGAGCATTTTGATGGTCAAAAAGACCAAAATAATAAAAAAAAAAACCATTGAAAAATGAAAACCATTCTTCTTCCAAACTAATATGCATTGCACACGTCAAAAGAGTCCCTATTGCATTAAATTGGCCCATAATGTTTAAAAAATAATTGGATCACTTTATCCACCATCCATGGAAACATGTCTAAAAGCTGTTGATTGCAATTTAATAAGTGAAATATTTGTACATGTAAACGTTGTTCATGGAGTCCCCCAGGGGTCAGTGTTGGGGCCAAAAGTGTTCGATTTAGATCAGGAATCTTTCTGTATGCTCTCTAAATGGTAAATGGACTGTACTTATATGTCACTTTTCTAGTCATATGATGACCACTCAAAGTTTATTGCACGTCAAATTCATACTCAGTACTTCGATTGTTACAAACTGCTTTCTTTTACCCTCATTGACACATCATAGGATGAAGTGTCTTGCCCAAGGACACTTTGGCTTGTAGTCAGGAGAAGCTGAGAATCAATTCACTGACTCTCAGGTTGGCAGATGGCTGCTCTACCTCCTGAGCTACAGGAGGAAAAGTGACTACCCTTTCACCATATGCCACACGTGAAAATATGGGGTAACAACTACAAAAGTTCATTACATTCATTAGTTTCTTTAGTTATGTTCCAAAAGAGCAATAAATATAATTAATAGTGGCACACATCTTAAATATACTAACTCACTATTTTTGCAGTCAAATCTATTCAAAGGTCTGATGCAATATCATTCAGCACAATAAATGTTCAAGACCCAAAAAGTAATGTTTACCAAGGACCATTCAGAAACACTCAGCTAATTAATCACCTTATGAGGAAATTTAGATTTCTAGATTTATAGTGCATGTATGACCAAGAAAAGGCTTTGCATTTTCAGTTTGTAAAGTGAAACTATGGTACAGTCTCAATACAGAATTCATGTGATGTCCTAACATGCACCAGTTTAAAAAAAAAAAAAAAAAAAAAAAAAAAAAAAAAAAAAAAACCCCCCCCCCCCC
>JBAFSZ010000004.1:2137346-2149118 GCA_036919955.1 Melanotaenia pygmaea | reverse complement strand
ATGCCAACTTCCGGTTTTGGGCGTAAGTACACTTTTAGTAAGAATCCTACGCACAGTTTTATAAATGAGACCCCAGAACTTTACACATAGGAAAAACGGCTCATATAATGCAGAAAACATGTTACTGTAGTCCAGTAAAGTCATTTCCATACCTATATTTTAGTGTAATGAGTTACTTTGTTACCCAGAAAAGTAATATCGATACTCCCAACACTGCTTGTTAACCTGTTCAAGATAAGTAAAAAAAATCAGACTATTAAAAATTTAAGGTAGTGAAACAGGTTTACAGTATATTTTGGATATAGTATAATAATAAAGTTGTCCATATGAAGAAATAAGATGGCTGAGATGTTAATTTCTGCAGCACATTTCAGTAAGAAAATTAGCCATCACATGATCGTCTTTTTGCATGATCAGCCTGGTACATGTTGCTGTATGGAGGCTGTCATGTAGAGGAATGTTGTGGCGAAGGC
The DNA here is from genome assembly GCA_036919955.1 of Melanotaenia pygmaea. Lineage (NCBI taxonomy): Eukaryota > Metazoa > Chordata > Actinopteri > Atheriniformes > Melanotaeniidae > Melanotaenia > Melanotaenia pygmaea. The sequence goes on along the minus strand of JBAFSZ010000004.1, from coordinate 2,148,645 downwards.
ACAAATTGATGAAAAGACAGTCTAAAAATATTTTAAAATCAACAAATGAATAAATTCTTCTGTCAATATTTTCTTTATTTTTAATTCCATTAAGTGTAGGAGTCTGCAGCATGTTACACCACTTTTAACTTTTTAAATGTTTTTGTCCACACTCTTCATTAATAGACATTACTATCTGACGGTAAGGCAGCGTGGGATCAGCCAGCAGCAGCTTTGTACGTCTCATTTTCAGCCTGGTCATGAGGCAGAGGTGAACGTCTCCTGCTCTGAATGCAGCTGGAAGCTGCTGCGTGAGGACCAAGCCTCTTCTGAGTTCTCCTGGACGTAGGAGGGGTCTGCGCAGCACCCACTCATCATTGAGAAGAATAAACTACGTTCATTTAAGTCAGTCTCCAAACATCTCCAATAATAACATATAATGCAGCCAACTATTTCACATAAAAACACAAGACAGAAAGGTTACATTTGGATTACTATTTAGTTTGTGTCTGTGTCACAATAAGGTTGTAGTACACACAGCACAAGTGAAATTGATTCATACTGTAGAAGCACAGAAACCTAACTCTATTTCTAGTTAACTTTCTACACAGCTTAATCTTATGTGTTTAAACCACATTTTGTAGCCAAGTATTTCAAACCACTGTTGTACAGTGAGCTAAAAATACTATATTAGTGATTTATTATCTATACACACTTGGATTATTGTTCCTAGGGTTATTTGTCTGCATGGTATACTTTCACTGCTGTTGCAGAAAGTCTCCAAATAGTGTAGGACATAGATAATAAGCACTGCTAAAATAAAACATTTCTTCTTGCAGGGGATGATGAGAAGCAGCCATCCCATAAAAACCCCACGTGCCATGGGTGTTGAATAATATTTATCTTGAGGACAGGCGGATGTGTGCTGGAAGTGAGCATGAAAGCCTCACAGAAGCTTCTGACTGAAAAAGAGATAAATGTTAGCTGAAGTTGCTATCCAGACGGAAAAGCTTGTAAAATTATTTAAATAATGTTAAGTTACAAGAGGACAGTTTTTTCTTCTGAATCGTATTTCAAAGCTGGACATGTCTAAAAGGAATGTGCTTGTTGTTAATTCTAATGGAAATGTTGGCATCTCAAGCTAAAATCTGCCACTTAGAATCAAGAAACGTGTTTTAAACAATGAAAATGAAAATAGCTGTTTTGAATGCAAAAGTCTGAGCAGGAATCTATTGTTTATAACGGTGGTAGGTAGGTGCTTAGTATCCGTAAGGTGGGGATGAGGCAAAAGGGAGGAGATTTCAAACAATAAACTAGTAGAAATCTTTTATATTAATAGCTGCACCTGTGATTTTTCCAATGACAAAAATTTCTGCTGTAAGAAAAGCCGTTTAACTCATAAATCAGTTTTGACCATTTCACAGTTCATGTGAATCCTTCATCACCCTTCATCACCCAGCAGTGCCCCTACCTGTCTTAATGCATCATCTTACTTTATACTTATCAAATTGCTATGTGCTTGCACAAGACCTATGTGCACCATACTGAATGAAAAGCCAGTTTCCTTTTCAGGGTTAGAGGAGACAAGGGTATCTATCTCCCAGCATGTAGTGGTACAGATCATGAACTGGGAGTTGAGCCCAGGCCTTTCATGCTGGATGGAACAGCTCTAGCCACACTGCGGCACCTCGGGACATTCCTTGATTTTGCTAATTAGCTTTTTCTCAGCCATGTCACTGTAAGCTGTGGCCTACTTCTAAATACAGACATGCAGTGTCTCAAAATACAGTCCATGAAAAGGAAGAAAAAAAGAGAGAAAAAAGGTCTTTTGGTGGTGTACTGATGCTCCAAAATGAAATAAAACTAATGTTGGAAGTGGCAGTAGAAGCAGTCATGTAAAACAATCTGATCTTTTTACGTTAAACATTTGTGCTGCACCACTGCACAAACCAACCAGCATCTAAAGTTAACTTTGCAGGAGTGGTGATTACTGAGCTGCTAATTACTACTCAGTCTTATTTGATCTCTTCTTTGGGTGCACAAAGGCATGAACTTATATTAGCACTCAGTCTGAATGAATCAGAGTGAGATTCGTGTTCATACTGTTTACAGGCTTTTTCAAGGTTAGTAGAATACACTCATTATGAAAGTGGGCAAGATGGTGGATTTGCAGATATATTCATGAAATCCTCATTATGGAATAAGTCAGTAGTATATAAACTCCCAGTAAATGTGTTATACTTGTCTAGCCCTCCCTTGCCTCCGTCACTCTTATAAAGTGATAATTACCAAGTAGAGCAAGAGGTGGCTTCTAATCTAGGTTCAACGAGGAGATTGGCTGCTGTTTACCTGTCTTAACCGTTAAAGACTTGTCATAACCACCCCAAATAACACACAACACAACAGTTAAGGGTATAAAAGGAAGGAGAATGTATTATAAACAACTTATTATAAACAGAATGTTTATATATGGCACAGGTTTGCTCCTGGGTTCGTTTTCCAGTTTTCACCATTTACAATCTTGGACATGACAAAATCAAACCCTCTGGGTTCAACAAAGAGTAGAAAGAAGATAAAATAATGAAACGGAACCTAGTGCCCTCAGACTGTCCTACCACCCTCTCTCACAAAGAATATTCAGGGATAGATGGTGGTGATGTGGATGGGTCCAGGAAATGTTTTCCAAAATTCAGTAGTTCACGCAGCTCTATTTTGTGTCACAGCTCTAACAATATAAATCCAACAATATAAATTTCCTGGGTAGACTTTCTTGCCTCATATCTCTGCCTCTCATCCTAACCAGCTCAAGCGTCCTCTCTCAAGCTGCAGCCAGCAGGGCATGTAGCAGGGAGGAGGACAATGATCATGTATAGGTAAGATGACCCCAACTATCTCACTTTCTCACGCTAAACATAACGTAACTAACTGCCCACCTTATTTAAAAGAAGAGGTTCTTAGTGGAGAGTTTCAGATGAACTTTTTTATATAGGGAGTGATACCTCTCTATGACACATTGTGGTCAGATTAAGAAATTATTTTCACCTGATTACAACTGATAAAACACGTTTAGTTTAGCTTGACCTAATCTGATAAAAAACAATAACTCAGGGGGGCTGAACTACCTGGGTTACACTTGTATAGACGGTTTAATTTAGTCTTGGTATTGTGTACTGTGTTGCATATATGCAACACTTTCCTCTACACACAGAAAAGAAAATTGCATCAACTTCGTTGTCTTACGTCCCGCTGAGGAGGGAAGGGTTTGAACTACTGACCTTCTGATTGGAAGAGGACCACTTTACGCTCTGAGGCCCAGGTTCTCTGCTACATCTACTGTACATTTTGTTGACCATAATATAGTACAATGTAAAACTAGATTTAAACTAACATGAGTCGTATGACCACATTATGACTAAAGCTAATGACAATTTACTGTCAAAATGAACCCTAACCTACAGCTAGGAAGGTGAGGGCCTGCAGCCCAAATGGTCGACAAGCCAAATAAAGAATCTTAGACAAACCGGTCCTGGCTACTTCTGGTTGGAGCTTTACGTCTAATTTACAAAGCAGTGTGAGGAAGCTCGTATAAGCTACATGGAGCCTTCCAACCAACAAGAGGGTTGTTGAGGTTTTATGCTCACGTGAAAACACCGACTGTCAGGAACAAGAAATAAATTCTTTTTTTTTTTTTTAATTTGCATTTTTCTCTTATAAGTAAAAGATGACGGGGACATTGTTCCATGCTGAAAAGTAAGAGGAAAGTGAATGTGCTTCTGAACAGAGTGGGGCATTAAAGGTGGAACTGATTATTTTCATTTTAAATCAGTATGAAATTGTGAGGAACATCCCCGGAGTTTATATAAAACCAGAAAATGCAACCATTCATGTACCAAGGCTTCAAATGATACAGCCAAAAACCCCATTTCCTAATGTCACCAACATAGAAAACACTCTCTGTGTGCATTATAATGAGCACCTGAGATGTCTGTTACTGTTTGATTCAGTTTAGTACTGGAAGAAAGAATAGGCAATACGAACATTTATTCTCTTTTGATACAACACCATTAGTTTATGAAACATTTCTACTTAAATCAGTAGTGATACTGATGCCAGTACGCTTTGCCCCTTAAAGAAAAACAAAAGGATGAAGTGTGCGTTGCTGTTTTTATTACAAAGGCAATATGAAATATAAACAAAACTCATTAACACAAATAGCTAAAAGAAATGTAAACTAAAATATAAAATATATCAAATTATCTGACATCTGATAGGCTGCCATAATCATGTGACATGGAAGGGATTCATTTGGGCTGCTTTCAGTTGTATTTTAATTGCCTAAAAATCTCTGAAATAAAAAGAAATAGCATGTTTGGTATCAGCAATGTGGTAATGGGACATTTAAAAATAGAATTAAATTCAATGTTTTTGATGTCAATTCCAGAGTTTTGATAAAACCAGCTAACGCTAAAATTAGTTTGTTCCTTTGCTAAGATATGAAAACCAGCTGAGTTAAGCTTGCTAAAAGATTTTTCCATTTAGCTTTTTGATTTGATAATATTTCAGTAATAACTCATAACTTGTTTTCCTACTAAAACATTTTTATTTTCAGTTGTTTAAAGAAAAACAAACATAAAAGAACCACAGCTGGACTGAAGTAATTTAACCTCTTAAATCTCATAAATAAAGAGAACCTTAATCACTATGAGGAGCATCTCTAAAGCAAGCTAACTGTTTTCCTTTTAAGGTGGAATTCAAACCATATTCAAATATAAGTTTTCTGTTCATCTTGAGCGAAGTGAAGTAATTAACAATATTTCCCAGTGAAAACATTTAAAATAGCTAAATGTCCCGTATGGTCCACTTGAAGTGGACCTGCTGCACCAGAATTCACCCAGTAAAAGCAAAGTTAAAGCTGCGTGTGTTTTAACTTTGTGAAGATGTTCTGTTTATACCACAGAATTATATTCTGTGAGCTTTCATGTCATACCGAAGGATGTAACAAAAGTGGACTACTTATTAGGAGATCTAGCAGTGTTCCATTAAAAACATCTGAGGGGCTATTCCTTTGCCTTCATTTTTCAGGAAGCTGCTTCAACTGGCCAAAGACAAGTTTTCCTGCTTTAAAATTCGATGCTGTTTGTTATCTATTTTTTTTCTTTTTAAATTGGTAAGTTTTATTTCTCCCCCTTTTTTTCACAATTCCTACACTCAAGCTTTTTCTCTCACCAAACAGGGCTGAGGATGTGCACCCAGAGACCTTAGGCAGCAACCTCTTGCCAGCCAAAGGGCAGCGAGCCCATGGCCAGTGGAGCTGCATCAGTCGGCAAGCCAAGGGCTCACTGCCCTATTTTCTACTGTGGTTTATCTGAAGGCTGTAGCCTGGCTCAGTGTTTGTCAGCATGGCTGATGGTTGCCTCACATGTGGATAAAGAGGCATGAGACTAGAGTGGAGTTTCCAAGCATAGATAGCAGCACTTTATGCACACAAAGTAGCGGTTTTTATGGAGCCAACAAAAACTCATTTTAAGCGCCACTAAATGCCTTTTATAAGCTCAATGGAGACAATTAACTGCAAAGGTTCACTAAATTGGGATAATGTCATGTCAGTCTCAAAATACTGTCATAAAATGAACACCACAGAAAGTAAAACACAAAGATTATGGCATAACTAACACAAACTCATTTAACTCGTATATCGTCATTTTCTCTGCTTCCCGCTCCTTGTTAGCATGGTGATGTTTCAGAGCTTTTAATTAGTTAGTTGGACCTGCTTCAGGCCTTATCGTCCCTGCCGTGCTATGGAGACAACTACGAAGAGGTGAACCCTGCAGTAACTGATCATACACTTCCAATACAATTGTAAGACACAATAGAAACAAATACAACAAAATACTTCTTGAATTTGGTAAGCACTAAACAAAGACTTATTTTATGCTCAGGCAGGATGGCCAGTCCCCTTTTGCAAACCAGTAACAAAATATTTCACCCTGTCCACATCTCCATAAAAAATAAAACACATCTGTGTGCTCCCTGACATATAATGTTGTGTTCCTATTACAGACAGCTAAAGTAACATGGAACACCAGATCTCCTTTACAGTGTTTCAGGCAAGGGCTTTTATTGTGGGCAGGCTTCCTCTGGCCTTTCACCAGTTATTTTATATACTGTATAGTTATAAATAATAAACCCTTTAACTGTCAGGGGCCCACCCCGGGCCGTCTTGACTTAATTTTTTATTTAGTTTTATAAAATCTGTTAGTTGCTTAATATCTCAACACCATAGTGTCTATCTGACTAGGCGGGCTCTCCTCTTTTGAATGACATCTCTTTTGACCGACTGAGTGGATCTGTGGGCTCCCCTGAGCCAATAATATCCACCCATTGTCTCCTCGTGTGAGATCTGGCCTATCAGCGCTGATGCTGATTCTGATGATTAAATTCCCATCATGGTGACATGTTCCTACAGCATGTGGATTCTAAAATGGCTTCAAGAAGTTCATGTGCACATAGCAAACAGCTGGTTCATGTGTGTGTGTCCGTGCATAAAATAGAAGACGCTTTGATTTGTGTACTTTTTGCTGCCTTTGCTGTGTATTTTCTGACTCTGGGCGCATTCGTGCCGGCGCATGGTCCGTCAAGAAGTGAAGAACCTGGGGCTCCTGGTTCACTAGCATGATACTCTGGTTTGTGAAGGTCTCAAGTGTCAAAGCAAATGGACAAAGGCGCAGTGACCAAGTTGCACCTCAAGAAGCCTCAAACTGGACCGATTCTGGTGAAAACTGCATCAGGACTGATCAAAGTAAAACTAGAAACCTGACTGCGTTGCTCCATTGTTAACTTGCTGTGAACTAGCAGTTTTCACTCCTGATCAGAGGAAGACTTTTATTCTTCCTCCTGCCTTTTTTATTTAATTGTTTTTATTTATCGGACAGGGGTCATAGACACATTATGTAAACGAACAAAACGTGTCTGTTGACATCGTTTACCTGTGTGGTAGTGGGCTGCTTTCACACTCTGTGTGTGCGTGACAGAATACATTGAATACAAACACAGTATTTATGGAAAATAAAACCTAACATTTTTGTTGTTTTCTATCTTAGGCGAACATCAGAATCTGAAGAAGAAACCTGGCAGGTGACCAAGCAGCACAGAGGAGTCCAGCAGTAGCTGCTTAGATGAAGATGGACCCACTTCTTCCAGAGGAAGGGCCAGAGGGGTGTGAAAGGAAGAAGAAGATGCTGCAGTAGCAGAGGAGAGCGATGGACTCCAGGTGTGCAGAGCTGGTGTGGTGCTAATGAACTCGACATATCACACCAGTCTATTTTCTGTCCCCCACAAACACCAGAACCCCAGCTCATTATGACAGCTTCATGTAGTTCTTTACAACTCTTCCATTATAGATTATATAAAAATTTTGACCATGGAACTTGTTCTGACTCAGTTTTTCATTATACACATGAGCATTTAATTGTGTTTATTCATCGCCTCCTGAATTTCTGTCATGCAGACCAGGCTTCCTCTTAGTTCCACCTCTCATTAGAGGACAGTGTGTTGAAGCGTTTTTGAAGCTGGCATTACACTTTGGATAACGCCTGGACATATTTACTGAAAAACACACAGATTAGTCATTTTTGATGCTATTGTTACCAAATCTGAAGAAGCAATAGGTAAGCCTTCATGCTACAGCTGGTCCATATCTCCATCGTTCCATGTGAAACTAAAAGAAAAACATGAAATAAAAATCCATGTGAGGGAAAAAAATGTTTGATTACTGTGTTCCAACTTCAATAACCACATGCAAGTTAAAGTTATAAAACATCTGAACGCTGACTGTAAAAATTTGTGTTATCTTTACTGAGAGACCATGCTTATGAATGTACCACAAAGGGTTCAAGAGCAGCATCTAATCTAATTAAGTTTAGCCTTTTTTGGGCATTTTTGACATTTTGGGAGTGACAGCAAGGGGATTCATAATAAATGACCTGCCACCAGCCATTCCATCATATATCACTGCATGACCCTTCACATGACATGCAAAGCTGCCGAGCCACGTCAATGCTGTAAGGCCTGATGCAACACAAATGCACCTTTTTATGTTGGTTTGCGACTCGCTATCAATCAACCAAGACATGGAGAAGCACAAAGCAAGTTGGCAACCTGCAGCAGAGTGGAAGTTAGTGAAGTCAGACAATTGGTAAGTAGGTGAAATAAATTACCCGTATGTTGTTTCATGTATTTTCCAAGATGAGAGATTGTTGTATAAGAGCCTGCCAAATGAGGGCAAAAACTATGATAGACATGTTCTTAGTTTTCTGCCTTGGGTACCTCAGCTATTAATTACTGGACGTGATGTGTCTACAGTAACGGGTAATCTAATAACTCTTCCCGTCGTTACAGCATCATTGCTGATGATAATAAAAGCGTCACTAAGCTAATAATATTTTATTTTAGTGTAAAGACGCCCGCAAAGAGAGATGTATTCAGCTAAAAAAAAAAAAAAATAAAGAGCTGTGAGGCAGATTCATAGTTAAAGGATGTTTAATAGGTAGCAACAAACAGACATAAACAAGAGGATAATCCAAATGTAGTGTGTCCAGCCACTTTCTAGAAGTGATAGCAGGCTTTGCATCTTGCCGTTGGGGACATGTAACAAACAGGTAATACCTCTCTCCTGTTAATGTCGGCAGATTCATGTTCGTATGTGCTGCTGCAGTGGTGTTGTGAATGGGCCATGAGTATCTTCCCCTCTGCAGTCAGCACTATGAGTGTAGCTAGCTTGAGTATCCAGGCTGCTTCATCTGTTAATGCAGGCTCCTCTGTAATGATTTCTTTATTCAGATCTTTCTTTTACTCTTTCCTGTCATGGCCATTCCCATTATTTCTCCCTCTTCAATTTGCACCTGGTTTGTATTCGTGATGTCTGTGTGAAAATAAAATCTTTACTATTATATATTGTTTATTATTACAGTATATAATAGTACATTGCTTTACATAACTGTGCCACTACCAGACTCCTGGCTCACATGCAGGCTTTTAAAATCAGGTTTAATTTGCCCCTGTTTTCACTTTGGGCACAGGCCCCTTTAGAGGTCTCTGGATGGGCCTGCAGTGTTTCTAAAATTGCTGAAAGCAAAAGAGAGGAAATATCTAATCCTTTCACTTCAAATAATTTAGCATTTTCTTTTTAAGACTGACTATTGTATAGATCCATGTAGCCTAATTAGTACGTCATTAGTCCCAAACATGCATTGTGTACCGAAGTGACAACAGATATGGAGGGTAGACCTTTCAAATACATACTCAACATGTGCACTTCAACATATCCCATGACACTCCAACAGTGTCATTACAGTGGTAATGGCACTGTTTTCTATTCATATTAAAATAATTAAGACTCACTCAATGACTGTAAGTATTTTAGCTGCTCCTGAAATTGAGTTAAATGCTCTGATAGGAAAATAAAGTCTTCAAAAAACTGATATGCAAAAGCTGGCAAACACAAACATGATTAATAGCTAATAATCAGAATGAGTCCGTAAAATACCTGATATTTTTAATACAAAAAGAGCCTGGTTAAAAACAGTTAACACTATATTACAATTTTCAGAGCAAGGAATCAGAGGCTTAAACAAACATTTTGGCCTTGATACAGATTCACCCGATAATTAAACTTTCAATGAAATATCACAGAAAACTAATCATATTAAAATTGATGATTTACACTTAAACACAATAAATACTCCATCCAGCCACACTCCAACCACTCCAGTTCATTCCATTGTCCATGACTCATTCAGGACTAGAAGAAGAGACAGAGAAGCCCAGACTTTCCTCTTGCAGCTCTTCTGGGGGAATCCTGAGCCAGCAGAGATGTAGTTCCTGCTGGCCAGAAATCCTCTCCTGGGAGGTGTCCAGGAAGCATCCCAACCAGATGCCCGAGCAACCTCATTTGGCTCCTCTCGATATGGACGAGCAGTGGTTCTACTCCGAGCCCCCCCCGAGGACTGAGCTTATCACCCTATCTCTAAGGGAGAGCCAGGCTGTTGTGGAGAAACTCATTTTGGCCACTTGCATTCGTGAACTCTTTCTTATGGTCATTACCCTCAGCTCGTTGAGGGTAGGAATGTAGCTCAAGTGGTAAATCGAGAGAGCTCCTTTTAGCTCAGCTCCTTCTTCACCATGACATACTGATGCAGAGTCTGCATCACTGTTGACAGGGCACTGACCTGCCACTCCATCTACAACTTCCTTTTTCCCTCAGTCATGCACAAGACCCGAGATACTTGAAGTCTTCCACTTCGGGGAAGACATCTGTGTATCCGTCTTCTGCTTTGAGCATAAACGGGCTTTAACGATGCTCATCGAATGCTGTTTATGCAGCAGCCAGACACCAGTAAATCAGTGATCCTTGAACTGTTAATCAGATTTCACTGTAAATCTCATAAGACCACTGTAGCTTCATTATTGTTCTACAAGTAACTCTGCCAGGAGAGTGATTGGTACCCAGACTGCCATGATTAATGGGACAACATAAAAGGGAGTAAGTCCAATGAATCTAAATTTAGATGCTAATTAATGACCGGATGAAGTTACAGTAGGATATGTTTTGGTTGGTTTATCATAACACAACTCAACATAACTTAAGCTGACAGCAGCTGCATGGGAAGTACAAAACATGTTATATATAAATGTGTCTTTTGAGAGTGAATAGTATTTTTTTTCATTGCAATTGTCCTCTGGGATTCATAAAGTATTTTTTTTTATTTAATTTTTATCTTCCATTAGTTTTTTAATCCTAACTCTTGTCTGGTACCAGTTATGGCATGTTATTAGTCTCAAAAGCTATGCATGCAAAAACCAGCATAATTGATACAAGTACTTAGAGCAGGCACACAGTAAGATAAAAAAACAAAACAAAAAAAAAAAAAAAAACTGTCCTCCAGAAGGAGTGTATGTAAATGCAACACGTTGCATTCACTTTCAGTGTGGAATCTGCCACAGAAACCCTGTCAATAAAAGATTTCACAGTTGATATGATGTAATTATGTTTGTAATAGAGAAAAAAGTCCTAAATAAAAAGTGCCACAACCAATGTGACTGCTGAAATGCTTCTGAAATTCAAATTTATCCTAATAGCCAAAACCAAAAAACTAGTAATTCAAGTATTTTCACAAGTTAGTCCAGTTACCACCACTATTAGAAACTTGCAGATATTTTTATACCGCCTGTTAAATTAATAATACTAATAATAATAATTATTATTATTATTATTATTATTATTATTATTATTATTATTATTATTATTATTATTATTATTATT
>JBAFSZ010000004.1:1996863-2013503 GCA_036919955.1 Melanotaenia pygmaea | reverse complement strand
GGTTTTTGCAGGGGTGGGGGGGGGTAACGGTTTTTTCGTTTTTTTTTTTTTTTTTTTTTTTTTTGTAGTTATCGCTCTTTTTACCTGTATTATTGCCAAATTTACTAATTAACGTTAACATTTTATTTAATACTCTTTTTTTTTTTTACATTCCCAAACACAGTGTATAAATGTCCCCAGTTCTTCATTACATTAATAACGTGTCTGGTGAAATGTATGTCCGCATTAGCTAATTGTATTGTAACTGTTTTATTCTGATGTTAGTGGACAATCTCTGACATTTTTGACATATTGATTTCCATTCATCTTCGGGTAATTATTCCATTTAAATCTCTACACGATATTGGAAGTCTATTTTTTTAAGTTTCAACAGAGCCTTGTACTGACCAACTGTACCAGCATGAAACCAAGCCCTTATTTTTGGAATTTTTTTTACCAAGAGGCGATGCATTAAAACAACTTGCTTAGGGTGTAAGAAAGGATTGTGATTGGGTTTGAATACACTGCTTACCTCAACCCAGTGTAAGTTTAACTTATATTAATCTAACATACCTTTTAATTTTGACAGCAAATTTTAAAATAGGGTTTATTTAGAGTCAAATGACTGAATTTTCTATTATTTTTTTTATAATTTAGTCATCTAAATTTGTAACGTTTTAACCCTACAACCTTGAGAAATCACTTGTAGCTTGAAATATAAGGTTTGCTTCAGCATGCTATGTCTTTTCACCAGTGACAGTTTCTCTATGCAAACTACAAAGCGGCCTGTTTTGCTTTGCATGAAATGTAAAATGTGCCCATGTCTGCTCTTCTCTTTCTCCCATGTATTGATATTTTGTTGTATTAGTTTCACAAGACTGTATTGGCGCTTATCGTACCATCTTCCTGGATATATCATGGCATGCTATACACATTGACTAACTCGGACTCCTAAGTTGTCCCGCCTTTCCACACAGCTGATTTAGATCTGATTAGATCTCTTCTCTCCTAAATATTTTCTCCTCAGTTTTTATTTGGCTAAAATTTCCATTTGATTTTATTTGATTGTCATTTCATTCAAGTAAAAAAAAGGAGTTGATGAAAACTATTATTACAAAAGTAACACTGCTTGACACATTTCAGTGTGAAGCTAAAGACTATCACCTGAGTTTAAAAGTGACGATAGGGGTCCTGACAAATGTCAGACACTGCTGAGACTTAAAAGCTCATATGAGCATGGCAGATATGAGAGTACTGTTACTTATCATCCATATTTATATGTGGAATACAGCCATTGTAGGGAATATGTTTTCCTGCTGCTTTAGAGGTCTAAAACTAAAACTGACATGTATGCTAAGCAGTGTAAAATACAGTACAGCTGAAATATTGCTCTATCAATAATTTTGTAAGTTTTCCCAGGCAAATACATTGGACAAAAAGTTGTTTTGTCACCAAAACTCAGGAAATAAGAAGGGTTACAGTTTCAATTCTAAGAGAACATGAAATTCTGCACCAAATTAAATGATTGTCTTTCCAAAAGTAGCCCAGACATGGCACATTTAAAAGTTGTGAGGTTGGAACTACAGAGAGAAATGTGCAAGTATAATTAGAAATACAGAACATAAGGCAAGTTTTTTGCAACTCTAACAGGGTTGAAAGTCAGTGTGACTTAGTTTTCCCACTGTTCTTTCTGTGCTCGTGGCCTAAATTTTTACATAATTTAAATGGAAAATGTTTCCAGATCTTTGCCAGATACCCAGTTAAAATGCCCATTGCACATCAGTGAAATTTCTTTCTAGGTGTCCTGCTGGCAGACTTTAGTACATCGAACCTCATTAATGGGGGTAATTAAAACTGATATGAAATTAAATCCACTTCACCAAGCATGTAGGAGAAAAATCAATGGTCATCACAGCACAGGCACTTACTTCTGGAAATTTGCCAGGAATTTTTTCAGCAAAACTAACTTGATATAGTTGAATGGAGTCAAACTGATGGGATCCATAGCTGTGTATGGTGACATGAATCGTTTTCCTCCCTGCTGACTTGCTGCAAAGGCGGTTTACATTTCTCTGTTAAAAACTCGAAGCTCTACTCCTATTACTCACTTTTTATCCTCTCAGCATGATGTGGGCCGACCGATCAAATCGATCTCTGTGATGAAACACTACGAGTGTTCATCTCCTGAGAGCACAGCTACTGATTGTGTTTGCGTTTTTCCAGATGGTCACTAAACGGAACACCCATTGATCTGGGGAACGACTACCGGCGTCACATTTCTGGGGGCAGCCTGATCATTAGCAACCTGGACAAGGACCAAGACACCGGGGTCTACCAGTGCATGGCTTTCAACACATGGGGGTCCATCCTCAGCCGCCGGGCCGGCCTTCAGTTTGCATGTAAGTGATGCTACAGTTGCTAACGCATTCCTGGCATGGCTCTGACACTGCATGTCAGCCTGATATGTGTGTTTTGCTTGTGGCTCAGATCAAATTCTCTTTTTTTTTTTTTTTTTTTTTTTTGTTTAATCATGTGATTTCTCATTTTAATGGCTTGGGAACAGATTTTCAAGTGAGGACATGGTAATTGTGTGAAATGTCATTTAAAACAAAGATGCGGGTAGCTTCTGACTGCTTTTCAACCCAATTGATTCTCATTAGGGCTTGCAACTCTGACAGCATCTGCGCCGTGTCCACACAAACTCATGTTTGCCAAGTAATCCTCCAGGCCTTGTGATACAGACTTAAAGGAAGCAGAAACAGATCATGCTTGAGAAGTCTCTGTACAGTAGTCACCAGCTACTTCTTTATGTTTAATATGTACAGCATATTTCAAACAGATGAGATGGTGACAGGACGTCTCTGGCAGCCTGAAGGGAAGTAATGCTGTGGAGTAGGGTCCTACCTATCAGACAAGCACCTTAGAGGCACCACTCTGTTCTTGACCAAGCCTACTGACTATTGATCTTGTCCCAAGGATAGGGAGCCTTTCACTTCCTCTCATGGGATGGGCTGCCATTACTCCTATAGCTCAGTAATGAATCTCACTTGTGGGGACTGAGTAAAGAGCAGAGCTGCTTGACATTTATTGTCTTGCCTAATGCACGGTGAGGGAGGCAGAAGAGATCAGCAAGGCTGATTCTTTCTTTTTCCATGTAATGAGGCAACTGCCCTGAGTTACAAATGTTGAGCCTCCTTTTCTGTTATTGTTCACCCCCAAAATTCAGGTGCAACCGCAGTAAGCGCATCCTTTTATTCCCAGCATAAACAACATAAATAGCAGTGCCATGCTTTCCGCTTATTTCTTTATGTGTTGTGAGGAAACAGGAAAGAGGTGCAGAGCAAATGTTCAAACATAAGTGCAAGTACATAATATAAGAGCAGAGTTTACACAGTTCTAATAGCCATCGAAGTTAGTGTTTGTGTTCTTGAGGAATGGTTGTCCAGGCTTCTTCCAAAACTCTTCGTTGGATGCTGGCAGCCTTTTCTTCTGTTCTTTTTCAAGAACAGTTGGCACTGATTTCCAGACCAGTTCTTGCATCATTTGGCATACCTCAGCCTTTTTCATATTAAATTTGTTCCTGTGTCTTATAGACATCACTTTCAGATCCTGTTCATCTGCTGTAGATATTTTTAGGCCCGACACTAAGATTCTGTCCTTCACTTGTACACTTTCCTCAGATTTTTTAAAGGTACACTGCACATCATGCCAACATATGTCTTGTTTTGAGTCAATATCTAAAACAAGAATAGTGAATAGGAATCTCTTTGTTGGTTTAAAAAAATTTCATCTTTAGTCGACCAGTTTTTATTGATACAGCTACCAAAATGGGAATAAATTCTGCGTCTTTCTTCCTTGCTGCTGTTAAAGATATAACTTAGCTACCCTCCAGGGGATGATAAAAGTAACACAACAGGCTACAGTGTTAATTAAGTTGTAACCAACCTAAAATTACCTTATAAATGCCTTTAATACATTGGCTGATTAGTTCTGCAGTTTCTTTTGTAAAGGTAGCTTTGCTGTAGAACTCTGTCGGACACAATCTGCTATAACAGGGAGTGTCTGTACGGTGGCGCCGTTGCCCAGACCAATCATCTTTGAGCCGTAGTGGTCTCTCTCTCTCTGTAAACTCTAGGTCAGCCATTCTTGTATGGCAGAGATTGATTCTGCTTACAAAGGACTCACTGCAGCTATAGTGAGTTTGGCCTCTAGCTTTCAGAGTTACAGTGTGTGGTCAGTTCATTCAGTGAAGCCCATTACTCTTCTGCTCTGAGGCCACAGAAAGAGAGGGGTACCCTTCCAGCACTGAGCCCAGCTACATGTTATTCTTCTCTATGCAATTCTGCACTATCTGGGTGAAGGAGTCGTCTTTCCCTCAACCACTAAATAATAAACATCAGCCCAGCAACAACAACAGTCTCCCACTGTTTTCAGAGGCATTAATGTCATGATAATCAACTGCTTTCTAAACCAGCCAGGTTTGACTTTCACTCCAGCGCTTCTCTACTCAGGATCAGAAATGTCATTAGGAGATAGGGCCTCTATTTACTAAGGCAGTGTGGGGAGATCAGCAGGATGCTACCTCTGTCTGGGTTTCAAGTCAGTCACCTCCTCCTGTGGCCTCTTGTGGTCCCGCTGTGCCTTGGCTCTGTTTGATTCCTCTGCGGTCAATGTAGAGCTGCTCATTAATCTTAGCAGCTCTCTGTCCCACTTCTCTCCATAATCTTCCTTCTCCTAATTTCCCTTATCGGTCACACTGACTTTCTTTTGTTTATGTTTGGAAGGCTCACTCCAGGCTGTTTGCCAGAGGGTGCAGAGCGGACTGCGGCAGCTTCCCTTCATCAGTCATAAAGCCAGGGGTGGTTTATCATTCCAGGTTTTGGTCTTTTCTGCCACCAACTGCTTATTCATTTGCAGGGGATAGAGTGTGCTGAGAGTATTGATGGGGAAGCTAATGCTTTTAAGTGCAAGATTACACCACATTTAATAATGATGTTACTTATTGCTGCTGGCGCTGCAAACTGTCATTTGTCATGTACACTCCCTTGTGTTTGTTCAGTGCGCAGAGCGTTTCCTTCCTCCTGCTGCTCATTTTATCCTATTTGAGTCTAATCTCTTCATCGCTACTAAAGTAGAGCATAAACGCCACCAAGTCAGGTCCATCTTTTTCATCAGCGCCCTGGATGTCTTTTAAAGTATCGGCTTCTGTTAGGAGGTGCCCCAGGGCGATCGCTGATGCCCGATTAAAGTTCTAGAGCTCCAAATGCAACATCAAAACATGTCTCACTGATTCAGTGAAGTCACTTTGGGAAAATCTATGCCTCGTGTTTTCAAAACTACCCTTCTCAAAGTAAACTCTTGCGGATAAACTCTGAAAACACACTTATTTTGGCTGTTTGACATACACAGCTAAGTCGCTGGTGATTTTGCTTTTATAAATTGATTTCAAAATCTATTTTAATTTTTTTCTGACTCATCAGATCTTGATAACTTCAAAACTCAGACGGTGAGGAGTGCTGTCAATGTCCGTGAGGGCCAAGGAGTGGTTCTGTTATGTGGACCTCCCCCATATTCTGGAGGTAAGTCCAAACCCAAGTCATTTTAGAGTATAAATTTAAAAAATAGAACTAAAAACCTTCATATCTCTTTCCCTGCATGTTGTGATGCTCTAATATATTCATACCCTTGTCTTGTAAATACAAAATATTTTACTCACCTTGCAAAAAAAAAAAAAAAAAAAAAAACTCAATATTGCTGATTTACGTGGTGTTAGGAGGCACTAGCTCCCTCCTGAGTTTTGTTACCTCTTGTGAAAATAAATTATGGGCACCTAACATTGACTGTTATTTTGTGTAATGTCAGTCATTCCCTGACAAGAATTTGTCTTTGTTCAGTGAGGAGGCCTGCCCACATGGGGTTCTCTTGTAGAGTGTGTGCGTGGGTACATTCTCAGTCCTGATTGAATAATTGAGTAATTAGAAGTTAAACGGTGGACATTGAGGATTGTACCAAACATGTTGTCTGGTTTTCTATGATCCTGTTTCAATTGTTAATTTATATACTTTAGAAGTGAGCACATGAGAATATGTTCCAGTATCATGAAGTTTTCTTAATTATCTTGTTAACTTGTTTTTTCAGAAGCCTGCTGTGATAGCCCTATTGTAATTGAGAGGGTGGAGCCTCAGGATATATATAGGAATTGCTGCCATGCAGACTGGTTGGACTGCACAGACGGATGTTGAATATTTGGTGTGCAGAATGATATAATTAACTGTGGTTGTCCACTACCCCAAGCCTGCAAATGGACTTATTCTTCCTTTGCTCACACATTTGCTCACACATGTCTTGCCACACCTCTAGGCTTGAAAACATCTCTTTCAGTCAGCAGTTCAGATTGGCTGTGGAGTTCTTCATCACTCTTCCAGCTCAAAGAAAAGTCTTCAAAGCTCTGGCTCATTTTTGTTACCACCCTGGTTCAATTGCTAATAATGTTGCATTCACTGTACCTCTGTAACAGGAAGTCAGAGCTCTTTTTGGCTTTATAAATAACAGAAAAACTTTTCCAGGGGTTGTAAAAAAGGACATTTTCTAACAGTTCTTTTTTTAATGTTTCAAATCCTGACAAGAAAATATATATAGCCATTTTTTATTCCAAATTCCAATTTTATGGTGCATAAAATGTTCTCTTTATTTTGGTGTCTTGTTGGATTATCAAAGCGGCTGATTCAAATGGCAGCATCTTGAGAAGGGTAACTACTTCCATCATAACTAAACAAAGGAAAAGAATGATATTCCATTTGTCAATGAATGCAAAATAAGTGACTCACTCATTACAAAAGTAATCATTAAGTGCTGAAAAGTAATCCAAATAAGCAACATTTCTTAATGTTAGACTACAGTTATAAGAAGAACATATACATTTTCGACAGAGTCTTCAACAAAGTTGCTGGCCGGCTGTTATTGTCTGTTATTCAGTATTTTTATAAGCAGTTCAACACATGACTTGAGGTAGTGCCTAAAACAGGGATCACTCCTGGTTCAGCTCTGAATGATGGGAAATTTAAGTATTTGAGAATATACCTGCCAGTCAAGAAGTTCTTTTTTTTTCCTTTTTCAATTTAGTGTGTGCAAGTATGAGCTTGTGCAGTGGTTCTCAAACTGGGGGTCCTGACCCCCATGTAGGTCCCGCAAAGTATGTTATCTTGACTCAAAAGGTTTGAGAACCACCGAGCTAGAGGAAGCTCTGTGGTTTTCTACTATATGCTCTGACACATGGAAAGTATGTGCTTTAAAGGGCCACAAAGCTAAACTGTTTCACCACAAGGTTTTCTGTTGCTACCCCCATCTTAAAAAGAAAGTACAAACACTTATTTTATCAAACATGTCGACGTAACTTATAACATTTATGTTGTAACTTACTGTCCAGGAGAAGGGACAGTAAGTAAGGACAGTATTTTCTCCCATTTCGCAGCTTTGAATCAAATTGTTGCTTCTTTAGCTTGACAGTGCTTTCCTCTTTGGAAATACCAGGCCCATGTTTGTCTGGGTTATGTCCCTTTCTTTATCCGACAGCTTCTTGGCTAATGTCCGTTGTTTTGTTCAAGGTACTGTCGGGGCCTGGTTATCATCTGGTGAATGTTTCGTTTCCAAAAAGCCATTTTGCTTCAAAAATATGTGCTGCCATTGCTCATTGGCTGAAGCCTTTCATAGGAAGGGAGGGTCAAGGGTTCAGAGAGAAGGGAGGAGGCGGCGATTCACATGAAGGTACATGAAAGTGCTGCCCGGCCAGCTGGTAAACACAGGGCTGGAGATCAACACAGACATGGTGTGTGACTTCATGCTATACTCCGAATTAAATTACACCTCTAGTTCTTCATATAGCCATTTTTTATTCCCTTCAATCTTTAAATGAGGAATTTCTGCTAATTGCTCCTTTAACAGTTATTCAGTACCACGGATCTGGATGTACATGTGAAAAGAGGTTTAAATCATGGTGGATAAAGTAGCCATTGTGCTGTCTTCTACTGGATTTTTATCTAAAACATGCCACGAACCTTTCATTCAGATCTTGAGAGATTTTGTCAACTTGTTAAAACAGCATATCATTTTCCTTCAGTTAGATAACTAAATTGATGCACTCTCTTCTTATCATCTTTAAATATCAAGCTGTATGCTAAAGAGCAGCTGTTGACTGTAGCCATGTATTTTTGCACCATATATTCCAAAAAGATGCTTCAGTTGACCAAGTGAGAAGCTGAGACTGTGTTTTATAATGCACAAAGAGAAGAAGTTGCAGGCTACACAGGCCCACTACTCTGCATATCTCCAGAAAACTGAGTACATGCACAATGGCTTCTGCCTAGCTTGTCACCCTCTTGATACAATAGCTTGCACACTGGAAGAGCGAGTTTCCTTCACAAAGAGAGCAGTTTGTCGCAGTGCATTGTACAGCTGGTCTTTGGGATAATGGGTTAGAGTGCTCTGTGTAAAACACAGTTTGACAGCTTTCCACCCTGACACAGGCTTACAGGCGTCTGTAACTGTACCACTTTTGTGTTTTACCACATTTTCAAAAGTGGAAAAAAAATTGCAAGCCTCCCATACATTTCTTCCTAATTCACCTTGTTGCTCCCACATTGACTATTCCCTTCCTCCTTTCCTTTCCTTTTACAGTCTATTTGAAAGCATTGGTGTGCAACATAAGCTTGTACTCTTCTGAACAATTTCAGAGACCTGCACTATGAGGGTTTTTTTTTTTTTTTTTGGTTTGCATAACACTTGATTGGCTTTGAATTCTGCAAAAGATTTTCCCTTTATGACCACATGCATTCTTACACATTCAAATATGAAAAAAAATACAATCTTATTCTTAGACAAAGATACAAATTTAGTTCAAGGGCCATTTTATTGTTACCTTGTTGCACAAAAGCACTTATGTCGTATTATCCTCTGTATTTCTCAAAGAATGTCTCCATCATTGCTCATTTCAGCCTCAGCCTCAGCACAGCCTCAGCTCAGCTCAGGCTGGGGTTGTGCTGGCTTTGAGCTATGAGGCTCGTGTTTGCTTAATCAGTAGAAGCTTTGTATTTGCATTGGGAACTCAGCTCGGACACTCCCCATCCAAAGTCAAGAGGTTCAACACTCGGGGTTGTTGGGCATGACTGACAGTTGACTCAAACCTCTCCCTCACCTTTAAAATGGAACATTACATGGCGCATCTCCGTTCTCTTAGAAGTGCGTGTTTCCTGAGGTTGTTGAAAATGACTCAGTAATTCATCATGACAGGTCTATCCATTTTTATGGTAGACTTGCCGCTTGTTAAGAGGAATGACAACATGTTTCTGTTTTTATATTCCAATCCATTGATCCCTCAATCCGTCCATTCGTTCGTTCATGCCGCCCTCAAACTAAGTCTCTCAGGGACCCAGAAAATGAAGGCCATGTGTCAGGGGAGGGCCAGTGATGCGCTGTAATCCAGTTTGTTTCGCTCCCTTTATTCTGCTCTCTCAATTTTTCTGCACCGATAGCTAGAAGATTCTTGGTATGTCCTCTTAAGGAAACTGGAATAAGGGGTTGAAAATGGCATGATATGCTGAAGTTTAGGCCACAGAGGATCTCTTTGCGTTCAGCCACCCCTCCCTCCATGTCCAGCGGTGCTTTTTAATATGTGGAACCAGCACAGGTGTGACTGTAGACCAACACCGAACTAAACTGTTTTTCATTTTTGTCTTAGAGCTGACATTTGCATGGATCTTCAACGAGTACCCGTACTTTGTCCAACAAGACAATCGAAGATTTGTCTCTCAAGAAACTGGCAGTTTGTACATCGCCAAAGTGGAAACCTCAGATGTGGGAAACTACACTTGTGTGGTTAACAACACCGTCACAAAGGAGAAGGTTCTCAGCTCTCCAACACCACTGGTCCTCAGAAGTGATGGTAAAAACAATTGTTTTGTAAAATGCATAATTACCTGGGTTATTTAAATATGTATTCAAAACAAGCCACACAGGGGAGCTTTTAACAACATGCAGACATCTGAAGTACGACCTTTACTATACTGCTTTCTGTAAGAAATGAGGATCCAAAAAAGGCGGAGATGTCTTTTTTTAAAAAATCTTTTACTATTTGCAGTATTTAGATAAGCATGGTGTAAAAAGTATTAAGTAAGTAATAAGATACTTACTGGTAATTTTCCAGGTGATAAAAGAAGCAAATAATTTTGGTTATTTGTTGTGGATTTTACACACTTATACCAACTCAACCGTCGGGATGATTGGTATCTAGCTCACCATATAAAAATTTAAAGTGCTATTACTATTAAATCATTGCAGTTTAAGAATAACATTAATATTATTTGGGTATGAATGGTGTGTTGAAAAGCGTCCTATGCGTTTTCCAAATGATGCAATGCTTACTTTTATCACAGTCTGAAGCATGTAGTGTTGTAACTTACAGGGGTAAAGGTCCTGAAGTGTATGACCTATTCATCTTATGATGTGAATATAAATAAAGTCATAAATGAAGTCACGTTCATAAATCTCTACCAAGTGATAAATCTCTACCAAGCCAATCTTTTCACTGATGTGCTCTCTGAATCTTTTATAACCCACCTCTGATTTTTCTCAGTCCTTATAAGCCCCTCAACGGTCATTTTGCTTCACACCCATCAAGACTTTTGTGTTAGCATTCCCACAGGTTTAGTGCTCCTCTTCTGATCCAGCAGGAGTGTAATGGTCCTTCATCATTGGGGTGTAAAGCTTATCTCCTTTCTCCCATTTTGCAGGAGTAATGGGTGAATATGAACCCAAAATAGAAGTTCATTTTCCAGATCCAGTTCCAGCTGCAAAAGAATCTGTGGTGAAACTGGAATGCTTTGCTCTGGGAAAGTAAGTCAGTCTTATTGTGTGTAAGCTTTAGGTTCATTCATGCAGGAATTAGTGCTACTCAAGATGATTTAATGTGCAACCACAAGTCATTCTCAGATCAGTCAATCCATAGGAGAGCAAGGGCCGGTGCATTAAGACAAGGGAGCAGAAATCAAAGTTCCTTTAAGAGCATCTGAAATCCAAGCAATCACAGTTTGATTTGTAGGGAGCAATAATTCACAAGGCTTTGACTTCAGCTGCTTTCCTGCTGCACTTAATCACACTTTGATCACGGTGACTGGCAGCTCCAATCCCAGGAACTTCTGTTCCTTCTTTGCAGCCCTGTCCCAGAAATAAGCTGGAGGAGAACCAGTGGCGTCCCATTCCCCAGCAAAGTCAAAATGAAGAATTCAAATGCCGTCCTTGAAGTCCCTAATTTCCAGCAAGAAGATGCAGGGACATATGAATGTTTGGCAGAGAATCGACGTGGTAAAAATGCTGCACGGGGTCGTATTTCGTTCCATGGTGAGTCAGCCATTCCAATGTGAAGGACAATGAAAGAAGGAAGATGCAGAGATTCATATAATAGATACCTGCACTTGAATCCTATTTATTATCTACAACCTATCAAGTATAATGTTTGGAGTTTCTCACTAAGCCTTGGAGCTGTTGTATTTGTCAGTATGTTGATCATCCACATGTAGCATTCAAATGTTTTTACAAATTCACATTTTAATACAAGCAGCTTTTATGGCTTTATGACTCCTGGTGCTAATTTTCCTTAAACCAGGGCTTTCTTTAATTAAAAAAATGTGTGTGAATAAGTAATCCTTTAATTTTTCTTAAGCTAAACCTCACTGGCTCCAGACAATAACGGACACAGCTCTGTCCATAGAGGAAAACCTCTTCTGGGAGTGTAAGGCCAATGGAAAGCCTAAACCATCCTACAGCTGGCAGAAGAATGGGGAGCAAGTGTTGGCTGAGGTAAGAGGGTTTATTTTTGTTTTTGTTTTTTTTATTGTGCAGGAAAACAATAAAAAAAGAGGTGCACAGTGACACCATAAGGAGATACTGAAAATATGCTAAATACCTTCAGTATTTCAATGTTTACTGGCTTACAATATCATGTGAATTTCAGAGATTTAGTGTTGGCTGGAATGTTTTGTAACTTGGTGCGGTAACACAGTTAGCTTTGCTAATTAGCTAATAATCATTTTAGGAAACAGTTTTTTCATTAAAAATAGTTTACCTCTTTTTATAAAATAATATAACTAGAATGGGGTTGATTTGGGAATTTAGATTTGTTTTATAGTTTTGAAATTACCAGGGCTAGTTGTTCAGGTTTAGTTATGGGAAGCTAAGCTAAGTTGTCTCAACAAAAATGGCTTTTTTTTTTCTTTTCTTATATAACAAATAAATTACAAAGAATAAGTTTATTTCAGAATTTATGAGGTAGACTTATTGTTTTAGTTTTGACATACTAAGCTCATTTTAAGTTCAACATTTAATAACTTCATGATATAACATAATTAGTTCTGCTAATTAGCTTCATTAGACTTAGATTTGTTTCTGAGAGTAAATTCACTCTCTGAGACCCTGGACTCCCATAACCATGCAGCTCACACAATTTTAAGAAACAGTCTGTACCCAAGAGCTGAAGAAATGTTTTTTCCTCTATTTTTTTGTGAAAAAATAAATTTAACAAATGTATGCTGGTATTGGAATTTAGAAGGTTTAAGTTTTTATATGAGCTTTTCTAGCTCATACTTTGATTTAAAAAAAAGCATAAAGTAAACATTGTGTAGCAAGTCAAACCTTTTAATAGTTTGTAATAAAATATGTTTTCATACTCCAGCTATATAAAGTTCTTGGTCAATGTGAGGTGTGCAGTAACTGTTCAGATTGCCTCGCGATGAGAATACTATTGGATTTAAACTGATGATTTAAACTTGATGCAAATTCATACAGTGCCAACAAACAATCAGTATATTTTTCTACTGAGCTTACAGCTAATGTAGATGTTACTACATTAGCTGTTTTATTGGTTGAGTATAATTAGGAAGCATTGTTCCAGTTCCCCTGCAGCATCGTGGATCCCTTAACAGTTTATTATGTTAAAATCACCCATCATTATCTGGGCTACAATCATAGTTTTTCCAGCTGAAGGACTAGAGAAAATAAATGATGATTTAATAGACTGTCTGTGCTTTTGTCAACATGGCTTCATTTCTTTGTGTCTCAGATGCCAGTTAACAGTTTTCACATGGCCTCCTCATCTATTCCAATCTGAATATACATGCAATGGCACACATCCCTCCAGGATTTCTTCCCCTTTTTTCTCCCCTGCTGTCCTCATCCCTTCATGGTGCACCAGTAATTGCTGCCGCGCCTTTGGAAATAATAGGCTGGCCTTGCGATGGATATGCAGAATTGTTTCTCTTTACTCTGCAGGGCCGGGTACAAATCGAAAATGGGGCCCTTTCTATAACTGCGTTAAACCTGTCAGATTCCGGGATGTATCAGTGTGTGGCTGAAAACAAACATGGCAGTATTTATTCCAGCGCTCAGCTAATGGTCTTAGGTAAGATTGCCTCCATCTTTCTGCTTTTGTTTTACTTATATATGTAGTTGATAATCTGCTGAGTTAAAAATCATCTTACTGAACTCTTCCTCTGAAATCAGTCTGCACATATATTTGATGTCAGGACAGGCTCTGCCAGCAAAAATATGAATCTGATAGAGTCTCATTTTACTTGCAGTCGTTTTATATATTGATTTAGATACTACAAACACATTGCCTTGTGGCATTGTCCATGCTTTCTCTTGTAGACGGGTATTGATTTATTTGCAAAGCTTTGATGACTTCCATCTGACTGGCTCCATAAGAAATTCAATTCTCTCATGATACATGTGATGACAAATGAGGGATGGCTAACTTAAATCCAATGATGAATGTAGTGTAGACAGCTGGCTGGAGACATGATGACTGTTAATGTTGTGTGTGTGTGTATGTGAGGTTGAAGGATGGAGTAACCAATGTACCATAGCTTTGATCCAAACAGGCCTTTGTGCTGACTCTGTGCTGATACTTCAAGCTCCCCTTGCTGAAAGTTGAAGGAAGACCTATCAGTGCAGCACTGTGGATCTGCAAAGGCTCAGCTTTTCTATATTTTTTCAACCATACACCTTTCTCTGTTCCCATGCACACAGCTTCAGCTCCTAGTTTCTCCAAAAGTCCATTAAAGGCCTTGCTAAAAGCTCGCTCAGGCAGCGAAGTCACTCTTGAATGCAAGCCTCAGGCCTCACCCCCAGCAATTAGCCTGTGGAAGAAAGGGAATGAGATCCTGCAAAGAACTGAAAGGTAGGATAAAAGTCCAAGTACATATTCCCAGCAGTTTTCATTCAGCTTCATGAGCCAAGTCATATCAATGGCGTATTTGGCATTTGTGCAGATGCATAAAAGGAAAAGCTAATGAGGAAAAAGAAAGTATTGCACCCACAAAGAAAATTTTACAAACTCTAGCTAAATGCATATACCTCTGAATAGAAATTGCTGGGTATGAGGTATAAAGATACCAGGTGGTTTTATCAACACTGAATATGTTAAATATTTAAGGAGATAAAAGGCTGGCAAATAAAATCCCTGATCAAAGTACAGTCTATCCACTTTAGACACCAGAAGGTATTTAAAGGTTCACCTGAAGCTGTTTCACCTGTTATTATCAACTCTATCAAGAGTGTGATTGATGCAATCTGCAGAGATGAAAGTGTAGTTACAGACTGAGGACCAGAGGATTCTCACACAAGCTCACAACACTGAATCCATTAATACAAGGAGCAAACAACAAGCAGCACTTTTAGTACCATAAAGTAGTTCGTAATTTAGTTTTATCTTTTGTCTTCTTTATCTTTCTTTGTAAATATACCAAACAACATCATTCATTTATTCAGTATCATAACCGCTTAGTCCATTAAGGATCGCGGGTAAGGTGGAGCCTATCACAGCATTTTAGGCAGGGCACAACCTGGGCGGGTCACCAGTCCATCACTCCAACTGTGAAGTTGCGGTGCTAACCACTACACCACCCTGTAAGCCCACTACAAAAAACATCATACAATTCAAATTTCAAGGGCATATTGAAAGTGGAAAATTTCAAAAGCAAATCAGACCCATTTGAGTAATCAAAAGATTGTTGGGAGAATAAAAGCTTAGATGGTGACTAATTCTAGCTGCAAGTAAGTGCTCGGACTATAAAAACAGCTTTATACAGACATCTTAGACCACCAAAGAAGTGGTGTTAGAACCACTACCATTCTGCTTGTTGTGAAGGAAGTTTCAAAGTAGTGAAAAAAAAACAAAAAACCAAAACAATATGGGTAAAACATGTCCAAACATCACTGAGAGTTCAAATGAGAAGCTGCATCTATACAGTAACAGCAGATAATTGGTGGAATTCCCAAGCTTACTGACATTTAATGTACAATACGTAAAGCTAACGTGCTCTTTGACTAAAGCACTGAATACATGCAGACATTGGAGGGAAAGACTCATTTATTGGTCGACATAATGCAATGACCAGCAACCTAATGCTGAATAAATTGTACTCATGCCAAAACAGCTCTGACTAGTCAATGTGTGGACAAAAAACTGAAGGTGCCTTGAAGGTTCAGGTACCAGGATGATATTAATTCCCTTGAGCCCTTGGTTGTAGGTTGATTTTTTTGTTTTTTTGTTTTTTTGACTGAGCTGGCTTTCCACAGATGCCATCAGATTATTACCTATTGAATTTGACAGTTAAGTGAACACCTCTGATGCTTTGTCCTGTTGTTTCAAGCCCTTCCTAAGCAGTTTTGGCAGGAGCCCGCTGCTGTCCTACTGGGGGCTGCTGTCCTGCTATTGTGATGAAGTGCTAATGTTATATGGATAAATCCATATGAATGCCAGGATGTAGGTTTTCCCAGCATCCTGGCAGTGCTTTGTCAGTGTCAGTACTAATCACTTTACCTGACAGTGTTTTTAATGTCGTGACCAATCAGGCTAGGCATTCATGTCAAAAACTAAAGTAATATTGAAAGCATTATAGCTAGGGCATTGAAAGCATTAAAGCATCATTTATTTGTAAGAAAACATACCTGCTTCAATCCAAAGACATGCAGTAGCTTAACTAATGCATTTGCACTTGGTGTGACAGACCTGTAGTGAATTAGCATTTAGTTAAATGATGCTAGCTTAAAGTTTTTCTCATGGTTTGGTTACTTTCTGATATTATAAATTTAGCATTTAGCATTATCATGCAGTTCTCTGTGGCGACCCCTAAAGGGAAAAGCCAAAAGGAAAAGAAGAAGATGCAATTCTCTCTTTACAGATAGAATATAATTTGTAGGATTTCACCTTTTTATTTATCAGTGTGTTATGTACAACTTTTGATATTGTCGATTGGAGCTGGTTAGAGCCCCACAGCACAATAAACATTCCGCCCACATAAAGCCTTTTATACATTTAATTATTCTTTTAGGTATTAAATGATGCTTTCTGTAAAGTATATTATTCACTTAGTTATGCATCCCTAAAATTAGTTTACCACTAGCTGCGATAGGTAACCCTGCTTGATGCTAGCATCTTATTAAAATTTTGATTTTCTGGGGCTTTTTAATACCACCTGGATTAAAAGTGTTGTTTCTATGCTTTTGTGTTTTAATAAGATTAGGTAGAAATAGTCTAAAAGCACTATAGATGACATGACATTGGAATGGAGACCAGCTTAAATAACAAACAACTTCAATATACTAAATAT
>JBAFSZ010000004.1:1798482-1809729 GCA_036919955.1 Melanotaenia pygmaea | reverse complement strand
ATTGTGATGAATGATCCTTAATGTGAATGAACTGTGTGCGGTCGGACAGGTATGAAGTGAACCAGGTGAGAGGAGTATGAGAGACGCCGATAGATGCCAGTCTATTAAGGAGGGTGCTGTGAGAAATGGTGTCAAATGCTGCAGTGAGATCGAGGAGAATAAGGATGGTGATGAGGCCGGAATCAGCTGCCATCAGGAGGTCATTGATGCCCCCTTCACAATTCTGCTTGCCCTCCATGTGTGTATTCCTAGAGCCGGCCTTGCTTGCTGTCTTGACGCCCTCCAGCCCATTTTTTAAAGAAGGTTTCATGGCTATAGATATCTTACAGATTGTAAACGCATCTCTGCCTTCAGGTGTCTTCCCTCAGACCCTAAAAACAGCTGTCATCAAGCTGCTACTACTACTAATACTACTACTAATACTACCACTACTGAAAAATTAAAACCTAGACTCGTCACTCATAAGCAGCTAAAAGCCGATGTCAAACCTCCCCTTTCTTAGTCAAATTCTAGAAAGAGCTGTCTTTCAACAGCTGCACAACTTCCTGACACTACTCTTCAATTCCCCACACTGGAACTTTATTTCTTCTTAACACATTTTTTAATGCACTCATTCTTGCTTCCTGCACCCCGCTGTTGTGCTTTTAATGTTTTTTGTAAAGCACTTTGAATTCTCTTGTACATGAAATCTGCTACACAAATAAACTTGCTTTGCTTTGCCTTCAGCGTTCACGTTCTGTAAAATGCTAAACAGTTTGATAAAAGCCTCATTTTATGATCAAAAAGCCCAGACTTTAGAACCAAGTAAATCAACTGACATCAGAACCCATCCAGCCATGACCTGAATTCCTTCTTTTTTACTCATTTTTTGTTGTTTGCTCTCCTAACTTGTGTCATGCTCCAACCCCCGTTTTTGCCAAAGCGCAGTATTTTCTCATTTGTGATGCGACACACGTCTAACAAGAGGTGGTTCTGAGTGAAATGATTCCTGAAATATCACTCCAAATTACATCTTTGGTCATGCTGATCCCCTTCTTTTCAGCTAACCACGTTATATGTTCCTGCATAACTATCAAGACGCCTGCTAATGTCTTTTATTCTGCACAGATAATTACAACAAGGTTCCACTTGAACATCCATACTAGGCAGCAAACAGCCAAAATCAACAAAGCAGCAGGGGTAGTTATTTCTCCCTGCTGCTGTATAGATCTAGCTCAAAGGGTTAATGGAACTGATCAAAATGATTTATGCAATAATAAAGGAGTCATGGTTAACATGACATGTGCATTGAAAGTAAAATATTTGTGTGCAAGTATGTGTGAATATTCATATGTTCCAGCCTTATTAAAAGAAAATGCTAACAGCTGCATGTCCCAACAATACAGAGTCTGCAATCAGCCGATTTACACAAGCAGCTGAAAACGGTTCATGTTGTGAGTTTTCTCATCTTAGGAGAAAGACTTGATCCTGCTCACTCATGCAAGGTGAGTGGAAGAAACAGCGGCTGTGGGAGGCTTAGTAGCAAGGAGAGTGGAGACATAATGAGTTTAATAACGTACAATGTTCATTAAAAGGTAGCTCAGAGCCCCTCCAGAGGTGTCATTCCTGTCAGATTAGTGGTGCTTTGAGGAGGCTGCCCATATGGTCTGTGTGTTTGACAACACTGTGACCCACAACAGCTGTGCTGTTTTTTCCCCTCTTCCCCCTGTGATTAGACTCAGCTTCTTTGACACACCTGTGTTTGCTCAATAACATCACCAAATAAGACTGTTGCATTCAATCTCTGAGACATTATACGATTGTGGGCCGCTAAACAAAAAATGACAATGAAAAAAATACATACTGACTGCATTAGGAGGGCTGGCTTCGTTGTGGGCATTAAAAAAATAGTGATAACCTGAAGAAAAACACCAATTAATCTTTCTGATACTTTGCAAAGATTTTCCCTTTTTCCAGTCAGTCATATTCTACAGTTTGTTAGATTCTGTCCTCAAACAACAGTTTCCCTGTGCACATAGAAAGGTTTTACTTACTTTAATCCCGTCTTAAACCAGAACTGTGGAAATGTGAAAGTAATGTACAGAAGGGCTGATTGAAAGAAGCCAACGTGGCTTAAACAGGCATGTCGGTTTTGAACAGGCTTTCACAGAAAACCTGCTCATCAACATAAGAAAACAGGATTTGCTTGGTGACAGAAGTGTGATTATGTGATTAACACAAAAGCAGGTTACAGGAGCATTTCTGAGGTTTTAGACAAATGTATGATAAGTAAGCATGTCTTCTTCTGTTCCGTGAGTGTTAACTTCTTCGGTGATTTATCAACATTACAATCTGTTTGATGTGCTGACATATGTGAGATTTTTTTCAAATTCCTGGAGTTCTGCTTGAAATAACCTATAAACCAGTCACTCCAGGTAAGAAACATGCCTTACAACTACTTCATCACAAAGACCGATGAGCGATTTGCTTTAGGCTCTCTGTTCAGTCATTCTTTCCTTTGTCTTTCACTCTGTGCCAAGAGATTTTCTCACTTTCTCTCAGTTCTTCTTGGCAAATAAGGTTGTTTGAAGTGTCCTGAAGAAGTTGCTAAACTTCTGTGGATTTCAGTGACTTCTTTCTCCGCATGTAATCGCAGACTGGATGCATGATGTCCAGATTGGGTCTCGGCAGGGGAGAGGGGGAGGCCGCAGAACTACTTTTCAGATAGTTCCTCGATGCTACTTTAAGATGGATAAGAACATTGATTTGCTTTAATTCATCTTGTGAAGTTAAAGAATTAAATTTTTTCGTTAAAAAAATCATTAATAAACCTGTCAACACCACCAGTGTGCATGTGTTTGAAATAAGCATGCCATTATTTGATTAATTATTAATTATTAATGTAATTAAATGTTGTCCCCCCTCCCCCTGAGCTCACATGGCTCGTGGTGACAGCGGATTCATCCAGCACATTTCCAGTGTTTTCTGGAAGGTGAAGAGCCACATCGCTCTTCTCTTCTCAGAACATGACTGTCAAGGTCTCAAAAACTGTGTATGTATGTATTAGTACTGTGGCATTAGAACGTGTCCAGCCAGGCTATTCTTCTGTGGTTATCAGTTTTAAAAGGTGGTGGTATTACATGTATTAACTAGAAATTTTCTAGTGTTGCTCCGCTTCCATCATAATTCTTAACCTTTTAGGTGCCAAAGTCCCCAAACTGTGACTAACCCCGTGTTACCACTTTCCACCGCTAGATGACAAACATGTGAATCAGCTGTCAACACCTGGCCACCGCTGTCACTGACCTGCCACCGTCCGCCAACGATCGGCCGCGGTCCTCAGCCAGGGAAAACTTACAGCCCTGATATGTGAATAGAGGGCTGTTTTTAGGTATAAGTGAATACCAGAAAAAAACATTTGAAAGTCTGTCTCTTTTCTTTAATGCTCCCTCAACATTGTTTTAAAAAGATTGAGCTCACACTGCACTGAACATATCGTATTACATAGAACATGCTGCTTACATGTTAAGTACTTGTATTATATGATTCCTATGCAGCAGTGTGAATGGATCAGTGAGCAGATTATATATATTTTTTAACTTGTCCTGTCCAGCATTGCAGCAAACAGAATGATGGTCTGGCTGCTGTGTTGTGCCAAACAAATTTGCTTTGCCAAGAGGAGCTTTTTTGGTACAAGTCTCCTCTTGATAATCAATTTTATTATTTCTTTATTTTTTAAAAATCCATTGTTTTATCTTATTTTTTTGGTGTGATGGAATTTATGTAATCTAGCTGGAGCTGACCAAAGGGGACAGGGGAACAAAGGACAGTAATGGAGAGAAGTAAAACGGAAAGTGGATAAAAAGAAGAGGAGACTAGGATACAGTAGACAGAAGCAATGACCCTTCAATTCAACCTAACGCTTACAGTTTTTACGGGTAAACTAAGCCGACAGTCATCAGGAGTTCAAAAAAAAAAAAAAAACACAAGACAACAAGATGTATCACAACAACAACCAAACAACCAAAGTACCAAAGGCACACTTTAAAAAAGAAAAGCCTAAACAAAAGCAGCTTGTGTATAAACCCACTGGACAACTCCGTGACTGTGTCAGCATGCAGAGCATGAGGAAGAGGAGTGATCAGAGATGAGTGTGATTGTGCAAATGTAACGACGCCTCTACGGAGGCTAGATAGAGGCAGACTAGGGCGGCCCAGAGACCCAGTCGAGCAATCCTGGAGCATGAACCCAAGCCACCCCACCACAAAGATCTTAGCAGGCCCCGGTCATCCAAGGCAGCCCGAGCACAAGGCCCCATTTACCCCCCCCCCCCCCCCCCCCCTTCGGGTAAAAAAAGGTGTTGCTGATGTGGTAGATATGAGAAAAATCCAAAATTCTATCAGAGGTTTTTAATGTACTTTGACCAAACAACCGTGCCTTAAGCCCTATTTATATGGAACTAGTATTACCAGGGTACCTTGGTTCATTCCTAATGATTGGTAATGTTGTCTGAAATCTCAGCAAATCTGTCACTTATTACTTACCATGTTTGCCAAATTCAGACAGATAAAAGTCTTAGATATTAATTATTTTGTAAGCTTCTTTGCATCACTGCATCCGTCCTTCTGGGAAATCACAGAATTGCTGCTCTGGCAATTATAAAATAACTGCATTAAAACTTTAGTTAGTCGATGTAGTCAATGTTTTTTACGAATACATTTATTAAAAATCTTCCCTAGATATGCTGATGGAATATACAGTAGTGTGTGTTTCTCTCAAGTCAGATATTCTCGGTTTTTATCTGTAACTCTGAAGTAGGAAATAGATTTTTTATTTGAGCAAATATTCTGGTCTTGTCAAAGCTTTGTCTTCCAACAGAACTCTTACCAAACAGGTCAATTACATCAAGCTGAGGGTAAGCTGTGATTTATTAGGTCATCTGCCATCTCTGTATGTGACATGCACCTGAAAAGCACTTTATCACATGAGCTCTGGAAAAGCACTTTCTCCAGAACATGTGAAGTGGCTGTGACCTGGCTTCATAGGGACCCTGCTAGCTTGAATCTTGGGTCATATAGTACTTAAGACTCCTGAATTTCATAATCAGACCATCACATCCCATAGTATGTGAAAAACAAAAAAATGTGTGCCCTGGGAAGACAGCAGCACACAGCAGAGATACTACAACTAAGTTTTTCTGTAAGTTTATTGTCAGCCGTAATAATGAATGTTGGTGGTCTGTAACAAATGTCTAGGTTTTATGGATATAAGTGTCTATCTTACGGAGCAGCTGTCTGCTCTTACTAATCCTCCTGCTTGTTTTAAATGTCAATACCTTCTTCATATGTGCACTAGCACAAATCTGCATGGATTGAGTGGGCAATGGTAACATCACAAGAGGGCAAGAGGTGAATGGATCTCCCTGTGGCATTTACTGCAGAGGAGGCAGCAAGAGGCTGGTGGCAGTAGCGGCAAGATCCACAGAGTTTTATGCACATCTCCCGGTGAAATGCCATCTGGAACACACAGGGCGCCTGTGAATTAAGCAGCAGAAGGTTGATTCCTATTCTAGATGAAACACCTAGCAATTACATCATTGGAGGTCTGAAAATTAAAATGCAATCAATTTTTAGAAGAAGATTGGTGCTGAGTGCCAGACAGGTAAACCAGCTGGGTTTGTCAGAAGATGATGGAAACGGATGGTCATTGGACGTCCAAGGGTGAACACAGATAGATGAAAATACAGCCTGGGAGGAGCACCAGGGAGGGGCCGTTTAAGTTTTATTAAGCCCCTAGACGTTTAAGATGTATGACATTTAGTTGCAAACGTGCCGTTAAATGAACGCTATTTGCATCAGAAAATACTTGTTTTCTTGATCAAATTCAGCAAAGAAAACCAACACCCAGTTTCTCTCAGTGCAGCTACGTACTGTGGTGTCTCGAGTAAAACTACTTTATTTTACACAGAGCTGGATTTCGTGGGGATTATCACCCACTAACACAAGCCATAAATAACAATTAACATGTTTTTCTGGAAGGCGACCACACATAGTAGGTGGTTTCCAAAATCAATAATCTTTTAAGTGAGCAGCATCAGTGCAGTCTTCCACCTCGCTGCACTCAGAATGAACTATCCGCGACAACAGAAATAGAACATTAAAAAATAATAATAAAAATCTATCCACACTGTGACTTAGATTACCTACCAGTTTGTGAATAAAACAAACACTAGTGTGTGACACACCTGCATGAAAAAAACAAAAGAAAAACACAAAGTTCTTCATGACATTTATAGAAATAATAACAGCAGTAATATATTAATATGAGGGTCATTCAGATGCGCCTTATTTAACCAATGACATGTGCAGCAGATTTTTCTTTTAGTCTTTTTCTTGATCTGACTAAATAATTATATGATGGAGACAAGAAAAATGGAAAAAAAAGAAAATAAAAAAGAATGATCAGTTTAAAGCTGGCGTTTTTCCCATGGTAAGCTGACCCATGGTGGGTGGCTGCCTGGGGCATAGTCCGGTTCTCCTGGGTGTCAGGTGGTGCCTTTGCTGGGAGAGGGTAGCGGGGGGCAACTACTCTTCCTAGGTCATGTGGCCTGCTTGCCGCTGAGCAGTCTATGCCCGTAGGGGCTGTTGGCAGGGGTCTTTGGGCCCTTGATCTGTGGCCATGGCCTCTGGCTAGGGTCTTTCTCTGCTGTCCTCTGGGTGGGTGCATTGACATTCCTATATTGGGCTTTTTGGGTTTGATGCTTCATTGTGGCTGCTGGTTGGCCGAACCTCGAGGCCCTCTGTCGGCTTCTTGGAGAAGGTGTGGTTGCTTTTGCATGATCACACTCATCACTGAACACATCTCATTCCTGTTATTCTGCAGTCACATTCTATGATGCGCGTTGGTTGAGTCGGCTTATAGCAGCTGTGTTTTTGCATTCTTGTCGCTGGTGCTGTTATTATTCATATTGTTACTATTCACATTTTTGTCAGTCTGCCTTGTGATACCAATTATTGTCTGCTTTTGTGTTTTTTTTTTTTTTTTACAGAACTCGTCACGTTTCTGTATGTGTACACTCTTAGAAAAGAAAGTGCTGCCTATAACCATATAAGGTTCTTTGGCTTGTCCTCATAAGAGAACTCTTATTGGTACGTGTTAGAACTCTTTGCAAGGGTTTTAACTAGAACCATCATAAAGGGTTACACCCAGAACCATAAGTCTATTACTGTCTACCAACAGTAATAGATGGTCCAGACAGAATAATCTGAGAACAGGCACATAGTAATAGTGGAACAGACTTCTAACTCCTGCGACACAAGCCTCCATTGGCACACAATCAGTGAGAGGACCTAACAAAGTTTTAACATTACTTTATGTTAGTAAATTTGAATGTCTTTCATTAAACACATTCCAGGTTTGTAATAAAAACAAAAATGTTACATGACATATGACCGGTCCATGCTGGTCTACTCCACTGTTTTCCTCTTGGACTGTGCTGCTGTGTTTCTGGCTTAGAAGTTTTCAAAATGATGATATTTGGGTATATTTACTTGGGCATCCATTTTCGCCACATTCAACAGCAAAATTGGGTTCATGATAATACTATACTTCAAGATGTTTTAGATATCTTCTTTGCGTTGTGGTTTTAATCGTACAATGGGGACACTGCAAATTCATGTCATCTCACCCAAAAAAGGCACTTGCAAAGTCACCAAAACCCTCTTTTTCAAGCCGGTGGCACACGTTGTCTTTTATCCAAAGTTGATCATTCATCTGCAACATTATACATAAAAGAAACAGGTGTTAATATTAAGACATTCTACCTTTCTTCCTCAAAATCCCTAACTAGTCAAGCTTGGTAAAATAAGATTTAACTTACTGTGATTCTCTGAGATTTCAGAGCCCACACGCCAAAAATCATATCAAAATAGATTACCAGCACAAAAATGCCCCTCAACCTAATCCCATACAAAATTCATTTTACATTAAACAGACAAATCTATGAATATAGTTTTTGTTTGTAGCAAAGGGACCCCAAATTTGTTTTTTTTTAACCTAATTTAATGGTTCTTTTTTTACCCCTACTGGTTAAATTGATCATTTCATTCAATATATTCCTTTGGATGTGAGAGAGCTCAGTGGTGCGCCTGGTACACCTGTCCTACCCTGGTTTAATTGAACTGGGTGCCTGTATGTTCAGGGTTTAGTGGATTGGTGCTTAGATCCCACTGGAATAAGTAGTGAGGCATACACTACTTGCAAAATGCTAGGGATTTTTCACTCGTTGAAAGATTTCAGAACAGACTTAAAATGTACAATGGCCTTTGCAGGAGAACATAATTAGAATTTCTCTACAGTTTGTAATGCAAGTGTACAACTGTTAAATGTTTAAGTACTAATTGCACAGCGTGCAGTTCTCTAACAAGGTGGTCAACTGAAAAAATCCATGGTGGAAATTCTACCCCATCAATACCAAATTCAGGCAAGCGAAAGGCACATACATGGTTCAAGATGGCTGGTCATGTGATTTCTAAAACCATTTTTATGACAGCCAATCAGCAGCCACGCTGTAGAACACATGGTAACGCCCAATGAAGCTCATGCCAGACCACATACTTAAGCCTGAAAACGCGTCATAACATTCACCAATCAACATTCAGGAAAATGGTGCTTGCCATGACTGACCTGGAAAGTGTCAGCACAGTCTAATCCCCGATTAGTTGAGTTTACTAGAAATTTGTGTGGAAACCCATTGCCTTAAACCAATCTAGTTTTTATAAATACTGAAACATGTCAAGTTAGATCAACATGAGTTGATTTAAAATGTAAGACTTTACTCAAACCCATTAGTTCACTCATCTAATTTTCTTTATACTCTAGGTGTTTGAACCGCCCTAAATGAGATTTATGCATATTAATTTGTTCTTCACTAAACTTTGTCATACACCTTCTAATAAAGACAATTTTTAGATGCATTTTTGCAATAGAGTAAGGGTCCAGAACTGCTATCTGCAGAACTGAAAAGGTGACAAGAGGTAATGTTACTAACCATCACCTCTTTGCAGGTGGGTTTCTTTTCCTGTACTGTTGTTTTCACTCATGGTACCAACTTTAAAAAGGGCAAAACTTTCTAACACCTAACAGCAAACCCCTACACTGTGGCTACTGATTGGCTCTAATGTAAAAAGTCAGCATCATGGTTTAACTCTTCACCTGACTGGTCAGTGCAGTTGTCTATCATGGAGATCGGGGTTCAAAAGCCAGTCTTGGAACAATGTTTTTCTAAATGCATAACATTTAACTAGTCTAAGACAAGACATGAAATTTCAGACTTAGAATCAGTAAACTGAATTGATGAGATCATTCTAGACACATGCATAAAATACTTTTTAAAACATGAATATTTGAGGGTGATGATCTCCTGACAACCGTACTTTCACCAGGCCTTGAAGAACTTTTTCTTCTGCATTAAAGGGGTTTCTATAGGAACCCTTATTCTTACAGAGAACCCTTGAAGAACCTTTGAATTTTTGTGTAATCTCTACATTATGCTGAGTTCTTCATGGGTTTTTCTCAGTTTTGCAGCCCATGTTGCAGCCATCTTTGTACAGGAACCCAGAAAACAGTGGAGAAAAGTACTGAAAATCAGACCTGTTGTATATTTTGCAGTCAGCTATAAACCAACAAAGTGGTTTCAGATAACAGCTTTAATTTTTTTATTTCACAAAGAAATACTGCCAAGAAAAAATGATTCCCAAAACATGAACTGTAGTATAATTAGTGTAAAAATGTATTCAAGGTTAAATTAGGGCTTGTGATAAATAGCTTGTTTTAAAGCATCTTTGTTCAGC
This sequence comes from Melanotaenia pygmaea, assembly GCA_036919955.1. Lineage (NCBI taxonomy): Eukaryota > Metazoa > Chordata > Actinopteri > Atheriniformes > Melanotaeniidae > Melanotaenia > Melanotaenia pygmaea. The sequence continues at coordinate 1,799,899 of JBAFSZ010000004.1, read as the reverse complement.
ACATATGCAACAGAAAAAGGAGAAATAGAAACAGACAGACAGCAGCAGGAACGCTGCAGAGTACTCAGGGGATCTTGAAAGACAGGCTAGTTCACTGTACAGAGCTCCGTCAGCAGCAGCTTGAGATGCAGTGTTCTCCATTAGAGGAGCAGCTTGCAATCAAGGAAGAGTTTGTGGCGGTGAATAAAATCTGCACATGGAAAGCACATCAAATCTGGCAAGAGGAGATGGAAAGCTGCAGCAGGCGGAGATGTTAACATAAATGACATATCGATCACTGTCTGCTTCTGCATTTTGATCCGCTGTGCCATAGGATTCTCTGTTTGAAGATGTTTCTAGTCTAAGTTTACTCATTAAACTATGATTAGGTTCTACTAATTAAACTCCTTCAGATTCTTAGATGTTCATCTAAGTCAATTACAGTATATCTATGAATTTGACTTTCTCATTACATCTTTTTCCCCTTATTTCATTTTGCAGTTTATAAATTAAAGTGAGGGCTGTGCGCATTAAGTCGGGCTTAATCAAGTGGAAACTACCAAAGCCCCATGACTGCAGTCAGCAATCTCTCTGAGCCTCTCAGCCTATTGCCATGAGCCAAGGCTTCATCAGGCTTATGAACACTGTGTCATATCTGAATTACAGCTGACGGAGGCAGCAGCACGTCTGAAAATTCCGTCTGACTAATGAACTGTCCAATCCACAATCTTCACAACTATTGGAAAAAAAAAAAAGAACGAAGGAGACGTCTCAGCGCTCTCTATAAGAATGATATATCTTCAATAGCAGTGAGCAATATGAATGATTTAAACGAGCATCTGTAGATGCACATCAGCTGTCAGCTGTCAGCAGATGAAAGCAAAGATTGGCTCACAGGAGTCGATGAGAGAACGTAGTAGCAGCGTGTTCTGGAACGAAAAGTGGAAGGAAAGCTTGGGGACCAGCTGTCGCTGTTACTACTGGCACCCCAGCGCATGGCGATATGAGGCCCAGGGCATTGACGGAGCCTGTGACAAGAGTAGGAATGGATTCCAGGGTGTCAGCAGTGAGCGCAGCAACCCTCGAATCTTTGCTGCTCTGGATATTTCATATCTGTCTTCAAATAACTTTCAATCTTTCTTTTTAACTAAGCCTGAGAGGACTTTTTAAATCCTTAATCATAATTTGGAGACTTCAAAAGGTGGGGGAGGAGCTCTCTCTTCATATTTTCTCTTCAGCTGAGCCAAAACATAGCCAGTTTGATGTGCACTAACTCAGCTTGTCAACGGGTTATGAGCTCTCTGGCCTACATTTCTGTGCTCTGACTACGACATGGTGGCACGCCAGGAAAAGCACATTCACACCGGAGAAAAGGACCAAGACAAATCCTGCACTAAAATAAACAATTCCATCTATCTATCTATCTATCTATCTATCT
>JBAFSZ010000004.1:1737081-1748364 GCA_036919955.1 Melanotaenia pygmaea | reverse complement strand
TCTCCACTGGCAGTTTGTTCCACTTGTTTGCAGCATAACAGCTAAATGCTGCTTCTCCATGTTTAGTCTGGACTCTAGTCTGGTTTCTGGTCTGGACTCTCGTCTGGACTAGTTGACCAGAGTCTAATATCTAATATGGATGGTCATTTGAACCAGATTTCGTCCAGTAGAGGAAGTGAAAGAGGAGCGAATTCAGGTTTTGAATAACCCCTGAAAAGCAGAGGAGATCCCCTAAAGACATTCAGCTGATACTTGAAGGGGGAGCCTTAAAGATAATCCACTTTCAGGATGTATTTAATTTTTCAATAAGGTTCCTGATTTATCTTGAAAAGAATATCATGAATTTGTTGGCGCTGCATGCTTATGCATTTTTTTTTCTCATTTAATTAATAAAATTTTGTCAGATCCAGCAGTCTGGATAAAAAACACCATGTAATGTTGTTTGAAATTAAAATACAAATGAACCTGCACATTTTCTCACAAATGTCACATCATTCACACCCAGTTTCTCCAGGTGTCCTGTGGTGGGGAATGCAGCCCTAGAGGTATTACTGTTTGAAATGCCTCCAACTTTCATTACTGGAGGGCTAACAGTAAATAATTTCATCACTTCAAACTTTCTGCTTCTTCTTATTGTTCTACACCTGTGCTGCAGGTAAGGTAGGGACTTTCCACAGACGTGTGTGTATTTCCAAAGAGTTTGGCAATGGAACAAAAAGGGAGTGTAAACTGTCATAAAGGTATGCTGTCATACAGTCCTTCTTAGTTTGTAAATGCTGTAGGATTTTTTTTTTTCTGTGCTGAACATGTTTCCTGTAGGGAACACAACTGAGAGCTTAAAGACTGTAAGGCAGCAGATATATTTACAACCTGGAATGTCAGCTACTGTAATTTCTTAAGGACAGGAAGTGTCTTCAGCTGTAAAAAATGTAGGCATAGATTGAAGTAACTGGCAAAGAAAGGATGAGATAGGATGGTTGCTTTGACTGATTTAATTTTTTAACATCTTTTCAGAGTGGGGGTGTGTGGGTGGTTTTCTGTCAATAAACAGGATACAAACAAAAAATTCTCTATTGCTCATAACATGTTTATAACACTGCAATCCTACATAATAAACAACTGAGATATGAACAAATCTATATTTAAGCTTAACCAGCCAGAATTTATTTAGCTGATGACATAATTCCACATAATAGCTGCAGGCACATAGCTACTGTACTGCCCCAACAAGTACAGAGTAAAACAGAATAAAGCCGAACAGCAAGTTTCTACCGGCAAGCATTATTAACACTTACCTAATTAGCTACGACTCACATTAACAAGTGACACAGAATACAAGCTTTTAACCACAAATAAAACCTTAACAAACACACAGGTGTCAGGCGAGCCAGAGGGAGAAGCCGGACACAAGCAGGTACAAAGCCAAAGTGTTTAATGAAGCCTCCAGCTCAAGAATGACCAGTGTGGGTCAGGAGAGATACACAGATCACACAAGAGACAAACAATACTACACAATGAGTCAGTCTGTGCGGGGAGTCTATAGGTAGATGACCAGGTGCAGACTGATGATGATGAAGATAGTGCTGGGACCGGTGGTTAGAACTCAGGAGAAGTGGCGCGCACCTGAGAGGCGGGTGTAGGCATGACAACAGGATTAACAGCCTTACTTGTCATTGGCCTTGTTTACATGAAAATTTTAATTCAGAATAAAAAATTAAATCTTCTTTAAACACATTTAAAATACCCTTGCAAACACCCAATTTAGAAGGAAAATTACAAATTTTAATTAACTTCCTCCTCCAGTCTAAAAACTACAATCAAAGCGAAAAGGGTTTATTATGAGTTCTCTTCCATGTTGTAGCTGAAAAGTAAAGAAGCAGGAACAGGAGTTTGTTTTTTTCTGGTAGACATAAATGCATCATGTTTGCCCCCCATCCAATCAGAGCCCTTCCCAACCCCCAGATTTTAAGCAGAATTGAATAAAGACAATTAAATGTTTACCTCAATTAAAAATGACTATATCCATGTAAGCATGAAGGAGAATACTTTAATTCCAAATTATTTAATTCTGAATAATTTATTTCATATTAAAAAAAAACATCATCCAACTGTGGCCATTGACACAAACATGTGGAGAACTTTGAAGCAGCTGCCCCCAACTACATGTAAAACATTTGCTTTCAACTTAAATGTCTCTGCAGGGAGGTGTCATGGAAAAAAAGAAATACTGAACAAGCTTGAAGAGAACAGAACGAAATTAGATGAGTTACTGACATACAAAGCAGAGGGTGCCGTCAGATTCATTAACAGGAAATATTACAAACTGGGGAATAAAACCAGCAGATTATTATTATTATTTCAATTAAGGAAGGCACAAGTTAGTGTTACAGTTTCTAGAATTAAACAAGTTAATGGTAAGGATGTTGAAACTAGTCCTAAAACTACTTCCAATACCTTTGCCAAATGTTATGAACAATTATATCAGGGTCAACAACAAGAATAAAAACAATAAAAATGCATGATTTCTTTAAAAATGTTAAACTAAAGTCTCTGTTTTAGTGCCGCTAATGAACAAAAAATAAAATAATAAAAATAATAAGTCACCTGGGATGGACAGATTTTTTAAGAAGTATTTATTAATGACCTTACCCTTGTACCATGTAAGTTATACAACTACGTGTTAAATTCCAGAAACTCTCCAGAATCCTGGTCACAGGCTATCAATACAACCTTGTATCAGGAAGGAAAGGACCCGCTGCAGTGTGGTAGTTATCGCCCGATTGTGCATCAATTATAAATGACTAACATCAATTTTAGCGACTAGGATACAAAAATATATTACAAAATTAATAAACCCAGATCAAACTGGGTTTATTTCGGGTCGCTATGGGATAAATAATATCAGGAGAGCATTAAATCTGCTATTCCTAATGGCAAAGAAAACAAAAGTCGATGCTTGGACGCTGAGAAAGCTTTTGATCGCGGAGTCTGGCAGTTTTTGGAACGGCCCTTAATTGAAATGGGCTTTGATAAAAAATGTATTGATTAGTTTCGGTTAATGTACAAGAACCCTAAATCAAAGGTTAGAGTTAATGGGCACTGCTCTGACTTCTTTGGCATAGAGGGAGGAGTAAGACAGGGTGATTCTCTCTCCCCAATCCTATTTGCTCTTAGCATTGAGCCTCTGGCGGAGGTCATAGGACAAGAGGTCCAGATTGAGGGGATTGAAGATGGTGGTGGAAGATTTATAAAACTGCCCCCTTCACTGACAACATTCTGCTCTTCTTAAAGAACCCACTTTAATACCCCCACTCATGAAATGTTTAAAAAATTTGGAGACATTGCTGGATATAAAATTTACCAAAATCAGTAGCAATGATGACGTCAGGAGTGTGGCCAAATCAGCTTAATGAGATGGCGACATTTCATTGGTCTAAACAAGGATTTAGATTGTTGGGAAGCTCTCCTGCTGGGCTCTCTTTAGAAGAAGTATCTACGCTTGGATATATTCCCAGCAGTTGTGCAGCTGATCTCGGCTGCGAAGTTCAACAGGGTCCTCCTCAGGGAGCTCAGTGTTTTGTTTTTTGCCTCGAGACGTTTATCTTGGAAGATTTTCCACTCCGCCTGTGATTTTGTGATCTTGCGGATCCTGCTAGGTGGACTGCAATCATGGGCGCTCCACGCCTGACACGCTCCCAGTAAAACTTGCCGGGCCACGGAGGTCGGAACAAAACCATGGTGCAGCCGTAACGGCCTTTTTTTTTTTTTTTTTTTTTTTTTTTTTTTTTTTTTTTTTTTTTTTTTTTTTAATCTACAGCATATACTACTACTATACAACTATTACCAGTTCCTAGCTTTTAAGGGATGCTGCATTGAAGGGCTGCATGCAGGCAAGATGTATGTTTATTGTTGCTATTGCAACTAGATCAGAGGCGAGTGAAAAAGCAGTGCTGGCTGTCATTCTGTTTTACTTTTATTGTTTATCCAAACGCATTGGGTTTAGGTATATATAAATATATAAAAGTGCAGTTTCCTGTGTGTAACTAGCTTTTCTGTCTGGAGATCGTCATAAGTCAGTCAACTGGGCTTTCAGAAAAAGCTGAACATGTGAATAAATATTAAGTTCTCAATTAGCAATGTTCCCGCTTTAGCTTATGTTCATGCTTTAGTTTTCAGTTTGGTCATGTTTGGTTTTCCCTCTTGTGTTCTGTGGTTTTCTGTTCCTGCCTCGTTAGTTCACCTGGTCTGATTAGTCGTCCACTTCACCTGTGTCTTGTTACTGCCTCTGTGTATAAGTACTCCTGGTTTTCAGTCACTCATTGTCAAATCCTTATATGGTCATGTATGGTTTTGTTCACTGGAGTTATCCCTGCCCTGTGTGGTTCACTGTCTTGGGTTTCTGGAATAAACCTTTCACCTGCACCAATTCTCCCTCCTGCCTCTGACTGCCTGCATTTGGGTCCTCACCTGCTCCGACGGCAGCCATTCATGACAGTAGGATCTGACCACAAATGGACCCAGCAGGTGGTATGATGACTTTACTTGAATACTTCAGCCGTGAGGCAGCTAAAAGCCTCCCGACTGTGGTGGACCCAGACCCGTGGTTTCCTGATCCTCCTCCTACAAGGTCCAGGAGGAGGAGGACGTCCAGGCACTGGGGGCGGCAGCCCCTCGAGACCATGACATCGAGTGAACTGGTGGGACTTCTTCTGGGACTGGACATGGAGCCAGAGTCGTTGGACTGTCCCGAGTGGTCGCCTTTCTGGGGGACTGGATTGGCGATAAGCCCCAGGCCACTGGGGTGGGCATCGTCACAGTTGCCGCCACCAGCTCCCAGGCTCACGCCTCCAGTTCCAGTGCCTCAGAATCCCACACCTGATCCAAGGTCCTGTTCTGCGCTGCCGCATCTCACGCCTGCTCCAAGGTCCTGTCCGGCGCCGCCGCAACTTACGCCTGCTCCGAGGTCCTGTCATGTTTTGGTGTGTGTCTGAGTTTGCAGGTCAGGGTGAGCAGGTTACCATGGGGACTGAGGGCGGAGTCTGGAGCCACAATTGCTGCCACCTGCAACTCATCAGCAGGCTCATTATCTGACTCTACTCCCTGCTATTTAGGGGCAAGCAGGAGCTCCAGTCTTCGCCAGATTGTCACACTTTACTGCGTGGTAACCAGGCCATTTCCCAAGTCTTGTCTTGTGTCTTGTTCTCAGTGAGACTCACTTTGATGTCTGTATTCCTCAGCCCTAGATCTCGATCCCTTGGATAACCACAGCACCCAAATAATAACCTGTTGCTTGCCAAGCCGACTGCCTGCCTGCTCGCCCTGCCTACAACCGAACACTCTAACCACCTCCGGAAACCAACTCCCGGCTACACCCTCCATCTCTAGCCTTTCTCTGGATTTCAGTAAGCCGCAGCCACAACAGATATCATCAGGCTCTTTGTCAGACCCACACTAATCCTCTGTCCCTTCACAGAAAGACCCACCGGACCTGGACCTTGCCACTCACATTCATTGTAATAAATATTATTTGCATCTCTTACCTCGTCTATCCGAGTGTTACTGCATTTGGGTCCGGTTCCTGGTACTACGGTCTCCGACCGTGTCAGTACAATCTGGCCAAAACATGGACCCAGCAGACGCTCTTCATTCTGCCATCGCAGGGCAAGGAAAACTCCTGGGTGAGCACGAAAAAGCCCTGCGCCTCCTCGGGGAACAACAGGGTCTATGCAGCCATCGCTTGGACAAAGTATCCGAACAGTTACAGTGTATTCACCAATTACTGTCTGTTTCTTCTACAGCAGCCACCGGATCTTCTCCTACTGCCACCATGACTGGACCTCCTGCTACATCCGATCCAGTCTTCAGCCTGAGCCGTTCTCCGGGGACGTAAGCAAATGTGGAGGTTTTCTACTACAGTGTTCCTTAGCCATATCTTGTTCTCCCCGATCTTTCCCCTCGGATACAGCCAAGATATCCTACGTCATTGCCCTCCTCCGTGAAAAAGTGCTTGCATGGGCGCTAGCCTATTTCCAAACACACACCATTGATTCAACTCTGTTTTCTTCCTTCCTAGAAGACCTCCACCGTACCTTCGATCATCCCTTGAAAGGAGCAGACGCAGTCAAACGTCTGCTGAACTTAAGACAGGAAAGCCAACCCGCAGTGGACTTCGTAGTGGACTTCCAGGTTCTGGCAGCAGAGATTGGCTGGCCACCGGACGTTTTGAAAGGAGTTCTGCTCAATGCACTCAGCGATCAACTATAGGATCAGCTTGCTCTGCGGGAGGAAGCAGCCACGTTTGAGGACCTGGTTGTCATGGTGATCCAAGCCGAAAGATGTCGCGAACGAGGTTTTTGCAATTCCCAGCCCAGTAGGAGGACGGCAGCTAGGCTGGAAGCTCCGCCTCCCGTCGCCAGCGGCGCTTTTCCGGCTCTGCTCGAACCCGACGAACGAGGAGAGCCGATGCAGTTGGGACGCGCTGGACTAACAGCCGAAGAACACAAACACTGAGCCCGCAATCATTTGTGCTTTTATTGCGGTTCTTCATCGCACGTAGTTGCCGGATGTCGGTTGCGGCAAAAAGACAGCGCCCGCCAGTAGAGGCAGGAGTACTGGTGGGGGGGTTCAACAGCAACATCCTCCACGTTGTATTTTTGCCATCACACTCACAATAGCGGGAGCAGACCACCAGCTGCAGGCTCTAGTTGACTCAGGAGCAGAACAGAATTTAATGGATCCAGGAATGGCTCGAAGACTTGGCCTCTCCCCCGTTGCACTGACAATACCTATCTTTGGCTTTGGATGGTAGGCTTCTCACCACCATTATACATTCTACTGGTCCACTTTCTCTCCTGGTTTCTAGTAACCACAGGAAGACTGTATATTTCCTCCTGTTCCCTGTGGCTAATGTCCCTCTCATCTTAGGTTACCCCTGGTTAGCTTTGCACAATCCTCACATAAATTGGAGTCAAAACCGCGTAGAGAGCTGGAGTCTTTTCTGTCTGTCCAACTGCCTTAGGTCAGCACATCCTCCCACTAATTCACCAGGTCATCCGCCCGAGAGTCCGGTAGATTTATCATCCGTTCCAGTAGTCTACCACAATCTGGGCGAGGTTTTCAGTAAAGACAGCGCTAAATCCCTACCACCACACCGGCCCTATGACTGTCTAATAGACCTTGTCTCGGGAGCGACTCTCCCCGGTAGTAAACTGTATAACGTAACCAAACCCGAGCGTGAGGTAATGGAAAACTACATCCACGAGTCACTAGAGGCAGGTCTCATCAGAACCTCCTCTTCTCCTCTCGGTGCGGGGTTTTTCTTTGTACAAAAGAAAAATAAAACCTTGCGGCCCTGCGTAGATTACCAGGGGTTAAACCATATCACCATAAATAACAAATATCCCCTACCATTGATCTCATCTGCTTTCGAACCCATTCAGGGAGCCTGAATCTTCACCAAACTGGATCTGCGCAATGCTTACCACTTGGTCCGGATAAAAGAGGGCGACGAGTGGAAAACTGCCTTCAACACGCCCCTCGGGCATTTTGAATACCGGGTCATGCCCTTTGGACTCACTAATGCTCCTGCCGTATTCCGAGCCTTGATAAACGACGTCCTACGTGACCTCCTGCATCATTTTGTTTTTGTATATCTTGATGACATTCTCATTTTCTCCCGAAGCCTAACAGAACATCAACAACATGTGCTCCTGGTCTTGCAGCATCTGCTGGAGAATCGATTGTATGTCAAAGCTGAGAAATGTGAATTCCACGTCTCCTCGATCTCCTTCTTGTGATACATCTTCCAGGGCGGGCAGGTGAAGACTGACGCAACGAAAGTCACGGCTGTCGCCGAATGGCCCACGCCCACCAACAGGAAGGAACTGCAACGTTTTCTTGGGTTTGCTAATTTTTATCGACGATTCATTAAAAGTTACAGCATGGTTACAGCTCCTCTCACCAGGTTAACATCAGTAAAGATTCCATTCATCTGGACCCTGATGCTGAACAGGCCTTCGGCTACCTAAAGGAACGCTTCATCACCACTCCCATCTTAGTACAGCCGGATCCTGAATGACAGTTTGTCCTAGAAGTGGACGCCTCCGATTCTGAGGTGGGAGCAGTGTTGTCCCAGCAATCAGGTAAGGGGGATAAGTTGCACCCCTGCGCCTTTTTCTCCAGACGTTTAACCACCTCAGAACAATAGAGAGCTGTTAGCGGTTAAGCTAGCCCTGGAGGAATGGTGGCACTGGCTTGAGGGGGCGAAACATCCTTTCCTGTTATGGACTGACCACCGAAATTTAGCATATCTACAGAACGCTAAGAGGTTGAACGCCCCCTGTCACCGATTCTGTTCATAACCTTAATGGACAGAATTTCTAGGCACAGTCGAGGTGTTGATGGGATCCGGTTCAGTGGCCTCAGGATTGGGTCTCTGCTCTTTGTGGATGATGTGGTTCTGTTGGCTTCATCGGGCCGTGATCTTCAGCTCTCACTGGAGCAATTCGCAGCTGAGTGTGAAGCGGCTGGGATGAGAATCAGCACTTCCAAGTCCAAGACCATGGTCCTCAGTCGGAAAAGGGGGCAAGTGTTCTCTCCAGGTCTGCAATAGGGTCCTGTCCCAAGTGGAAAATTCACGTATCTCTGGGTCTTCACGAGTGAGGGAAGGATGGAACCACCTGTAAAAGAAGTTGATACAAACATCATTGTGTTATGTGATTTTATATCCATGCAGTAATTTCTAAACACAACAACTAAAGTTGTCAGTCTTGCTAGTGATGTTTTTGCCAAATATCCTTACAGGTACAAAATATTGGACTAATTTATCTCCTGAAAATAAAAGCAGAGTGCTACGTGGTTCTCATTACATTTAAAAAACCAGAACAGAAACCCCTGTTTGTCATTCAGAACCTCTGAACGACATCAGAGACATTAACAGAGAAAAATACAGCAGCCTCGTGGTGCAAGTAGTCAGCTGCTGTTTGAGGTCATAATTATTGAGAAAACTATTCCCATTGCTTCAATTTCCCTACACTCAAAATATGCAGCTTCTCGCTCTTCTTCGTGGATCTGAAGCAGCTTGCCCTCACTGTCACTTCTCCTGCCTCATTCTTTTCGGAAACTGAGAAAGAGAAGTAGTGGCTCATTAGCAAATACAGCTAGTGCTAACCTAAGAAAAACAATATAGTAGCAATGTATTTATCTCAAAGAACAGTACGATTACACTTCTTTTTTAAATGTGAGCTTAATGTTAATTGTTCTTAATACATGGTATCCTAATCAAACTAACATGTTAACTTATATGTCTCACTGTCTTTTGATGATGCTACCTCCGAGCTACCATTGTCAGCTAAACACTTACCTTTATAATTGTGAATAAAGTTGGTTACATACAACTTAACTAGCTTAACTAGCGTGCTCAAAGACGTTGCAGTGTGTTTTTTAAATATCCGATGGACATTGTCCACGGTGATGCGTGGCAGGTCTTGACAACGGGTGTAAAATGCCATTTTGTCCAGACTGTGCTGTGACAGTTTCGAAGCGGAAGTGATGGGGCTGGCTTATCGTAACCAGGAAGTGACTGTGCATAAACCCCATTAGTTTGATTAATCATTGCTAACTAAAGAATCACTTTTGCATTTATGGAAACTTATTTACATTAACATTAAATGTTCTTAATGTCTTTTGCTGATTTTCTCACTCAGATGCCCCTATCAAAGGCTAATTCAGGAGTCATCTTCATCCTGTCTCTTTTCTGAGATCTCTCCAGCCAGTAAAAGTCAGTGTGATGTTGACTCTTGTGCTGCTAGGATGTGAAGCTTAATGCTGCTGTAAAGTGATTCACCGAGATGGAGAGAAAAAAGTTGTGAGGTATAGTGTTTCAATCTCAGGAATGTGGATAATAAATGCCACTGTAAAATCAAAATGAGTCAAAATCCCAGAGTTTTAAACTAAAGGTTATGCACTTCTACTTTAAATCCTGGCACACAAGTATTTAAACAAGGACACAGATTCAACCACTGTGAGATCCGACTTCATATTTGTTTTAGATGTTGTCTTTTCTGGTAGCTGTTAGCTTAGCTTATCTATAAGAATTTCTCCCTGAGTTTCCAAGCTGAAAGCTCTGCTATCTGCTGTAGGTAAGATGCTGACGTTTAAGCCCACAAAAAGAGGGAAAAAAGGAAATTTCCCTTTAAGCCTGGATGGCATTATACAAATACAGTGGGGTCATGATGAGTCAGCATGTACATCATCATCATCATCATCATCTTTATTTGTCAGACACAGTTTGTCCTATCACCTGATTTACCCCTTTTAAGTCCAATTAAGCTTCACTTACTCTGCCTTTGCTGTATAAAAAGCAAAAAGGAACTTCTGAGCATTTTAAATTGCCCAAGAGTGGTTAAATCTTACCAAACCTTGCATTACATGGATCAATAACAGACACAATGAAAACACCTCAAAACTGTTTATAAATGAGGACATTGCATCTGACTTGTGTCACCATCGCACCAGACTCTGCACCGGACACACCTGCAACTGCTAATCGCCACCGATCACCTTCTCCTGAATACTAATGACTCACACCTGCAAGCAATCCCTAGCCAGGACTCATAAACCCCAGGTCTCCAGTCAGTCTGCGTCAGACCTCGTTCATAATACCTGAACTCTACCTTCTTCCCTTCCCCGGTCCCGACTGACCCTGCTGATCTAGTGGATGTTACCAAGCTGTGTATTTGTAAGACCTGTTGAGATACCTCCCACCAAGATCCCTGTTCACAATAAACCTGTTAACTCTGTTCTGTCTCTGAGAGGTCCTTCATAACAACTTGTGTATCTGCATGTTTTACACCAACAAAAATTTTTCAAGTTAAGCTTGATAGAAATTTGCCTTAATCACAACAGCTGGACTCTAATTTCAGCAGAGGTGGAGACGACTGAATCAGAGTCTGTTTGTTTTCCCTGAAGAAAAATACTTTTTTCTGCAATCAGGGCTGATTCTTACACAGAGAGGCTCTCTGTGAGTGCAGCAGCCATTAGCAATCTGAGGCATGTCTGCTGCAGCCTCACTTCAAACACTCACCAGCCTTTCAGCATGGGAATGATGATGTTCTGAAGACACAGGAAACACAACAGAAGAAGAAAACAATTTAAGACCACAGCGGTCCTTTCGTGTCTCCAGGTCAGGGAGAGTCTGAGTGTCTATGGGTGAATCCCATTTCACCCCTTGGCCCTACCCCTTAGCCCTTCCCCTTCGTTTTGCGCGTTCACGTGAAGGGGTAG
>JBAFSZ010000004.1:1629583-1640394 GCA_036919955.1 Melanotaenia pygmaea | reverse complement strand
TATATATGTGTGTGTGTGTTATTATTATTATTATTATTATTATTATTATTATTATTATTACCTTAATAATATGTCAGGAGACAAAGAATTTACCTTCTTTATTCTTATATGTGTGTGCGTGTGTGTGTGCGTGTGTGTGTGCGTGTGTGTGTGTGTGTGTGTGTGGGTGTGTGTGTGTGTGTGTGTCCTGTTATGCTCACCTTTATCCTGGTTGTTTCTGGTAAAACGATGCATCTGCTGGATCTCTTTAGCTGGATCTGCATCTCTTTAGCTCCTCTGTTCCTGTCCTCCCCGGTCGCCCCACCACCTCCAGGTCTCTGCCCTTCGGCCCGGGATTGGGTCTCTGCCTCGGCTTGGCTCTGCTCTGGTCTCCAGTCTGTCTTCTCTGGCTGCACGGCGGTCCCTGCATGCTCCTGTGTCTGCAGCTCCTTCTGGGCTGCACATTCTTCTATAAACCCTCAGAGAAGAAAAACAAACTCTTCAGGTTTTGAATCCACAGTTTTTTGCATTTCTCTGTCTTGTGAGTTTTTAGGTCTTTCCAAAACAATCGTTTCAGCTGCCGTATGAACACTGAAGCTTTGTCCACAGCATTAATTATTTTTCTTAATACTGACCATTAAAAGGAATGAATTCAGGAAGTCATCTGGAGTTCTTCGCTGCATCTCAATGCTGAGTCACTTTGGAGGATATCGTCTTTGTCAGCTTAGACTGAAGTCTGTCATTAATTTAAATAAACTATGAGTAAAAATTTAGCCCCCAAGCACTTATAAAAACACCAATAAGGGTTTTTCTGATGTCCAGTGTGAAGGAGGATGTGGAGTCAAACAAGAAATTCATGTGTCCGTGTTTACATATAGCCGTGGTTCCCAGACTCGGGGTTATGACAAAGTAAAACACATAGATTTTACACTGCTAGCGCAACACAGACAAAGTTGTGAACGTACCAACGGACAAATGATGATGAATCAACAACAGGTGTGAGGCATATCTGGTACCATGGTAACAGTAATAGTAATAGTAACAGTAATAGTAATGGTTATGGTAACAGTAATAGTAATGGTTATGGTAATAGTAATAGTAATAGTAATAGTAATAGCAATAGTAATAGTAATGGTAATGTAATGGTAATAGTAAAAGTACTGACTATGAGTAGTGGTAATAGTTTATCCAAATCCCTGAATGAATAAATTAAATCAAATTGTGTTTAGATTAAAGGTTTTTTGTACTACTGAATAACAGCATTTTCCTCATTAGGTTGAATTAAGACATTTTAGTGGGAACAAATCAAATGGAAATAAATTCCTCGTGTTGTTTGTTGAGCTTATCTCACAAGTAAATGCAGTGCCTTGATTAAAGGTTTCATATCCCTGCAATTTTTCCACATCCTGTCACGTTACAGGAGGTAGAGCGGTTGTCTTGTAGCCTGACGGTTGCCGGTTCAATCCTTGGCCTGTTGAGTTCATGTCGAGGTGTCCCTGAGCAAGACACCGAACCCCAAATTGTTCCTGATTGGTCGTGGTTGGCGCCTTGCATGGCAGCTTCCACCATCAGTGTGTGAATGTGATGTATGATGTAAAACACTTTGGGTATCATTGCAGGTACAGTAAAGCGCTTTATAAATACAAACCATTTACCATTTAAAAACCACAACCATTTACTTCCAGTTAGAACTGGTTTGTATTTTAATGTAGAAATGTAGAAGGTCAAGGTACTGTAATAACAATCCGATCATTGTTTAACATCTGGATTGAGGATCATTGTATCAAAGTATTGGTGTAGATGCATCGCTACACCTGCCTGGCGATGGGTCTGCGGTCAGGTGTGACATGTGCAGCCATTGTATTCATAAAAGTAAACCAAGAATCTGAACTTCTTTGGCCTGGAAAAAGTATGACATGCTCAAAATTCAAAATCATGTAGCAACTTTATCAATGACTTTGCAGATGCTGGACAGATGCAGCGATCCACAGCAGGTCCACCGGTCGAGATCCAGTTTCACACAACTCGAAAGGGCACCGTTAGAAGGTTCTGGATGGAGATCATCAGCGGAGGGAGTTTAGTTTGTCCTTAGCAGGGCTGCTGGTTTAGACCAAAGACAGAGCCTCAGTTTTCTGTGTGGAAGACATGTTTTTCAAATCTAACTTTATTGTTTCCTCCTACAATAAACAGTCCCGACAAAGCTTTTGATTATCTGGACAAAGACTAGAAACACTAGCACAATGAGGACTCCTGATCGATGCTGCCATCTTGTGTTCAAAGAGGATGTCTGATTTAAATCAGCCGTGTCTGCAACGTGCCGGCTCATCGCTGTGGTCTGCAGGATTATCGCGTCTGCACCGGCAGAACGAACTCATGCATTTCTATTGTTTGTGAATCATCATCTTGATGCTCCATTTTATTTTTGTTTAGATTTCTTTTCTTTCTTTTTTAAAGTTCAATTTAGTTTATTTTTACAGCAGTAATTTAAGAAAATGCTTAAAGTCCAAAAGTCCACAAAAATGTCCATGCTTGAAAGTTTTTTAATGTCAAGATATAATCTCAATACAATTTACTTTTCTCAAGAGTTGAATTATTTTAAAAACTATCTTTGAAAAAAGACTAATAACTGCATAAATAAGTAAAGGAATTCTAGCTGCTCTTGGCTTCCACAGACAGATTCCTCACAGACAATGAAGAAGGAAATCAGGCTTGAGCACATGAGCAGACCTCGATCATCTGGAGCAAACAAAGCCGTTATCTTGTGTTAACCAGTTTTAGATGTTTATTTACACCATATTTCTCAACATAATGGAATAAATGAGCTTGTTGTCATGTTGGTGGGTGTAGAACTGGAACAGTATGGACATGTCTCCGCTGATGCTGCTGTCATGGTGCATCAGTGTTTATATGGCATTGCTGATGAATGTAGACGAATGCCAGGCGGTGGTCAGAGAGGCCACAGGCGAGGACTGGCCGCCATGTTTCTGTCAGCATGACGCAGGACAGCTGTGGCTACTCGCATAGCTTAACATCAGCAGGTATGAACGAGGAGTGGAGGAATAACAGATATAATTCCTTGAAAAGTTCTGTAGAAATCTCTGTTATAGTAAAGCTCTGTGAGTGTGTATTTATACACACACAGAGCTTTTAAAAATGCTTTACACGGATCCGTTATTCATCCTCTCCTCGTTCATACCTGCTGATAATAACCTGCATGTGCAGCAGCAGCTGAGACTAACAGAAACACGGCAGCCATCCACGTCACCGTCCTGTCCGACCCAACATTCAGACTGAGATCACTTTATTTATCCCCACGGGCCAAATCAGTTTGCAGACATGAGGATATAATCCACAAGCAGTTCACACAGCAGCTCCTGGAGCTTCACATTAAATTGTAGAGACTAAAAAAGGCCTTTCTGTTTGGTAGAGATCTCTGAAAGAAATGGACCATCCTAATTTTAACGTTTTTAAATTAAAATGAGAATAATGATGTAAAAACAAACATTCCCTCTAATATAACAAATTCTATGTAATTTAAATGAGCCCGCTCTGAATAACATGATTCATTGTAAATAAATATCTACCCTAAAAGCATTTGTGTTCCAGGGAACTGATGATTTTATGTCTCTACCAAAGATGAGCTGCATGATCTTGAGATCAGGAAAACCCTGATTTTGATATGATGGCTTCAGGATTCAGGAACGTCTGCTCTGTTTCAGGATTAAAGCAAAGTCCAACCGGGACAGTTATATGTTAATGAATATATTTGTTAAATGTGTATTTTGTGCTGAACAAACAACGTAGGAGGTGGAAGATGTTAAATGCGGATTAATGTTCCTAAGAGAATAAAGGCTGGCCAGAGTTAGTCGCTACGTCGAGGTTCATGTCACGTCTCGCGATCATGTGACCAGAGGCGTTGGAGGCGTCATATACGTCCTAAAACAACACCACGACTGAGATTACTGATTTAGATTCATTCGTGTGAGATGATAAAAAAAATGTCTGGGGACATTCTGACTCCTGACACACACAAAGCTGTTTTATAATATAAAAGATGGTTTTGCTAATTGTCTGCTGTGATGAATAAATGGTTGCAGAAAATAAATGAATTGTAAAATATAACATGTTTTAGAAGTTTCTTACAAATATGGGAGATTAGTCCAGCAGTCACAGTCACAGTGAAATGAGGGTCATACACCAAACACTGATCTTAAAATAGCATCATCCCACTTCACAGCAGAGACCTTTCCTGTAAATCTAAATCATGTTTGAGTAACTACAAGTAGTGACCAGACATCATTTACACATTTTATTATTAAAAGGAAGTTTTAAAAAGTCATACTTTGATAACTGGACTCTGATCCTCAGAATGAAGACATGAATTCAGACTGAATTTACTGTGGCTGTGGTTTGTGGCTGCTGTAACTGAAACTGACCACTAGATGTCGCTGGCGTGGTGTGTCTAAAGATTTTAAGCTTCTGGGAAGAACTGGGAAGAAGTTTCAAACACTTTACAAGCCTT
This sequence comes from Melanotaenia pygmaea, assembly GCA_036919955.1. Taxonomy (NCBI): domain Eukaryota; kingdom Metazoa; phylum Chordata; class Actinopteri; order Atheriniformes; family Melanotaeniidae; genus Melanotaenia; species Melanotaenia pygmaea. The sequence goes on along the minus strand of JBAFSZ010000004.1, from coordinate 1,635,893 downwards.
CACGGGGACACAGGTGGATGTGGGAAGACGATTAAATGAAAGAAAAGACACAACTGAAGACTGAATATACTAACTGGCCAATCACAGGACTAACAGACATCTCACACATACAGTGAACTGGAAATGAAGACAGGAAAACCTGGAGCAGGTGTGGCAGTTAGGAGCCGGAGAAGGAAGTAAAGTGAGAGGAATAAACTCAACGAAATGAAACAAGAAACTGTAGAACAAGATCAAAACCCCACAGATCAGCAACACTTCAGCCAAAACGCAGTTAAAGGAAATTATTCAACTTTATGTCCCATATGATGATTTCTATGACCCAGGCTGTCCTACCTGTAGTTGGACTCTGGACACTTGTACACACAGCTGGCTCATCTTTTTGTCTTTCCACCTGGAAGTTTGAGGGCAGGGAGGCAAACGGTCCGCTGTGTTTTCTTGGATCCTGCGATTCAGTAACTTCCAAACAAGAGGAGGAGCAATCTGAAGGTCCCACTGTGTTGCATCGTAGGCTTGCAGCTTTGGATGCATTCTGATTGGCATACAATATAGGTTCCTGTTGCTGACAGCAGTAGACTGCCTGTGAGTTCAGCTGGCCTGGAGCTTGGAGCTGGACATGTGCAGCACTGTCCGCCTGACTGAGGACTTCACCACCTTGTAATTGGCTGTTTTGACACCAGGCTCCGTGATCTGGAAGTTTGTGTTGGCTTTCTTTACCTGCTAGTTCACCTTTCATGCCGCTCTGGCTTGGTGTGCTGGTGGAAGGAGGGCTCACGCTGAGCATGTGCTGGCCAGAGACCGGCTGGCTTCGGCCGGCCCTCCTGTCCAGTGAAAACTGCTCCTCAGTGCAACGGTTGGGTGGGAGGTAATGCTCGTGGTCTGAAGTTCGGCCTCTTAGTGAAGCAGCAGTTGGCACAATATCGCCCGCAGAGCTCTGAGGTTGCATGACGGTGCTTACAGGAGCGTATTTGTGTGGGTGTAGCGACAGGCCTGGAAGAGAGTTAGAGTTAGCTGAAGCTGCAGCCTGATTGCTTGTACTGTGTTCAGCCAGGTGGGGACCTGGATCTCCTTTCACAGATCCTCCAGACAGTGGAGGTGTTATTGCCTCCGAGTTAAGTGTGGGGAAAGACTTTCTTTCCGTTTTCTTTTCATTTCCTTGTTGTTCGTGGTTCCCGGCTTCATAGCTTTTTTCCACTGTGACAGAGTTTTGAGCTTTATTCTGAGGATCCTCCTGGGTCATTGCTTTAACATCCGGTGTGTGAGACAGGCTCATACCAGGTGTACGTTCAATTTGGGGTGCAATGAGGGCCAACTGTTCATCAGAAATGATCTGGAGGCAGATCTGGAGGTCTGCTGTGTGAACATGAAATACATTCTGAGCTGGCTGCTCATGGTTAAGCGGTACAGTTGGGGTGTTTGAGTTGACGTGCGCTCTGTTTCCAGGGTTTGACGCCTGTGACAGGGGGGTTTTAGGACTAAGGTAAGGTTGGGATTGTGTAAAAGCTGAAACTGTAGCTGCAGATGTCAGATTGTTTACTGTGGTTACAGATAAGTTTGCATCTGCAGGTGCAGGTGTGGGTAGCCGGGGAGGCACCGAGCCTGCTGCAGATCGTAAAGGCTGCATCAAAGCGCTGCATAATCCGGCCTGAGAATCTCGTAGGCAACTTGTGGTTTGGGTGGATGTTGCAAGTTGCCTGTGCACCACAGTAACACTAGATGCTAAACTTTGACTGAGTTGTGATGCTGCAGCCTGACTGAGAGCTGTGACTGCGCACGTCAAGGCAAGCTGTTCTTGTGTGGAAGAGAACGTTTTCATCCTGCCGACGTCACAAGGGATGAGATTTCCACAGTTCTGTACACAAGTTGCTCCTGACGGTGATGTTTGATCAGAGGCTGTGGATGGCGGCGCAGTAAGAGAGTAGTCATCACTTCCCTTCGGTTTACCCACAACTGTCTGTGAACTTCTGGGATCAGGGTCAGGCGTGTTAGGTAACTTGAGCTGGTACTTGGGCAGGAAGCTGCTCTTGGCAGCGGTGGGGACGGAAGTGGTTGGTGAAATTCTAACTGAAGGTGCTTTTGCATTGAGCATGCTTGACGGAAAGACAGCTCCTTGCAGCTCAGTGTGATTTGGATCTTTTGTAAAGTTTATAAAAGTCAGATTTGCATCCTGCAGAAGGACATTAGCAGTAGCAGAGGGAGGGGGACGAGTGGATGTGTTTGGGTCAGTCAGCATCTCCAGAGACGAAGTTATTTTGTCTTCAGTTCTCTGCTTTTTCCTGTCAGAGGGGATATGGGCTCCATGTGGTTGCTGTTCAGCATTAACTGGCCTCTCAGCCTCTGTTCTGCTCACACACTCTGTTTTGTAGCTGAGCAGTGATCCGGTGGTTGGTGATGGCAACACCGACAATGACAAATTTCTCCTGAGTGGAGCCTTGATGGAGCTGTTAAGGTGACTGAAATCCACAGAAGAGATGAGGGGGAGGCTGGCAGACTGATGAGCGACTGTTGCAGTGCTGTTTGTGATGCTAATGGCTGAGCCTGTCTCCTTATGATCCACCAGGACGGGCTTCTGTAGAACAACCTCTGGGTTTGTTGAACATTTCCTACCTTTGGAAGTACTGTTATCACCCGTCGTCTCAGCATTGTAGAGCCTTTTAAACGTCCCCCCCCTGTACATGTACCACTTGTAAAAAAACTTCTGTGGTTTCTTCCTCCGGATCTTTCTGGTGTTTGGCTCATCACAGATGTCACCACCATCTCCATCGCAGCTGAGGCTGCCAGTGCACGCCTCCTCCACCGATGAGTTTGAGAAGAGACCATCTGTTGCGTGGTTGCAGTCTACGGCGGTCTGTCGGACAAGTGGGTGGTGGGTGGACGAGTGCTGGTTAACAGGCTTCGAACACGTTGGGTTGATTTGGCCAGAGCTTCTCCTCCGGGCGGGCGTTACATAATCGCTCTGATAAGAGGAGGTGGGGCTGCTTCTCTCAGGCTGCAGCAGGGCAACGCTGAAGGGGAGGGAATTGCTGCGCGTTAGGGGGGCATGCTCCATGGTGGAGGAGCACTGAGTGGGCACAGAACTGTGCAGTCCCGGCTTGATGTGTCTCTGTAAACCAATGTGCTGAGCCGGACTGATCTTCATGTCAAAGTGAAAGGAGTCTTTGTAGGTGTATGGCATGGGAAGGTCAATGCTCCCCTGCTTTGACAGGACTGTCTTCCTTGGCCTCACATTCTCCAGCTGTTTGTCCTCCACAACAGCTGTGTTCTCTGAAATCAGCTTAGAAATGCGCTCCTCCAGTATCTTTTGCTCCTGCTCTCTTGCTGTATCTTTGGTCTCATGTCTACTTTCTCCTGAAGGGGTGTGTGTCCTGGTGGATTCCTCCAGATGCTCCTTGTTTGATTCAACCAGGGAATCCATGCTGTGGTCGGGTAGAACACTGCCGGGGCTTGGGTAGTGATCGCTGCTCTCACTGAAACCAGAGTCTGTGCTGCTGTGACTCTGGGATTTACCTCGAGATACAGAGCACTCCCACTGTTTGGAGAACAGCATGGCTTCTTGTCTCTTGAGGGGAAGATGTCGACTAACTGGCAAAGGTGGTTTAGTATTTTCCGTCTCCTGCTTATTCTCTTCTTTTCCCAGCTCTTCGCTCCCGTTTGTTTCTGTATTGTGAAGAGCGAGGCTCCCCTCTTTCGGTTTACAGAGAGATTGTTGCATCTCTGTAGTACTGCTTGGAGTGGAGCTCTCAGCAGCAGGAAGGTTGCTGCTCTCCACGCTGCCTGGCTCCTCACTGTGCTCATCTAAGGACAAACTGGACGTACGGGTCTCTCTTGAGCTGGATATGCTGTCCAAGCTGCTCTGCTCAGACTCAGATGAGAGCCGGGCATGAGCCTGAGTGCGTCTATGTTTGTAGAGGTTGCTCTGAGTCTTGAAAGAAACTCCACAAGTGGTGCAGGGGTAAGGCCGCTCCCCGGTGTGGCAGCGGAGATGCTTCTCCAGCACACTGGGTTTCATACAGTCCCGTCCACAGTGAGGGCACACATGTTTTCCAGCAGACTTGGGTTTGGCTGAAGGAGTGCCAGCTGCCAGACTCAACCCTGGCAGAGACTGCAGCCCCCCAGCAAGATGCAGAGTCAGAAAGGGAAGTGTCTCCTTGGAGTAGAGTGGCGGCGTGGCCAGATGGAGCGTGGATGGCTCCCGGGCAGCTGCAGGAGGCTGAGGGTAAGGCACTGTGTGGATGTAAACAGCCGTCAGAGGGGCCTGGACATCCATCCTTTTCTCTGCCGGCGCTGCGATGGAGCTGATGTGCACTGGAACACTCGCCAATCCCGGCTTGCCAGTCTCCATGGCAACGTTGCTGCGGTCGTGATGTGCCAGTGCCAGGTCTCTAATTATCTGTGAAATAAGAACAGTTTGTATTAGACTTTTACCCTTTGTTGGATCTGGAGGGGTGTGACAGTGTAATAATGTCTTAGCTGAAAGTGGAGGCATCACAATCCCAGCTGTTTAAGAACAGGTGATGCAGGAGCTGTTCAGCTATGTACCCCATGCAGGCAGCAGAAAAGTGAGATCAAGCAGAGAAGTGCAAACATGCAGCAGACAGAATCAGGGACGAGAGATCAGATACTCCTACAGAACATCTAAGGCTTTTATTCAGATCTGCTGAGTTTAGCTGTTGCTTCTGTCGCCAGTTTGCACCAATTAAATGGCAAACCCGCCACACTCCCAGTGGCATGTGGTGGCTTTTTCTGTCGCAAGCTGTCACGTATGTGCAGGAATCTTATGGGAGTGAAGCCACATACAGGAAACAATAAAAAGGACGTATCATGGAAATGTGCTTTTCTCTTTCTGTTGTGATGCCGCTGCATGCACGGGCTGATTTGGCTTAGATACCACGGAGGTGCAGATGCTTCCAGCATGAGCACACCCACGTCTGAGACTGTTTGTGGTGAACTGAGCAAAGTTTTCTGACTGCATCTGGGTGAGTTCTCAGTGTACAGCCAGCTCTGAGTGCACGAACTGTAGCTTGTTTTTATGACATCATTGGCTGCGTTGAAATGAGCCCTCTGGTTAAAATGTGCTTTCACTTCCTTAAAGCTATGCAAATAATCCACACTGCTACCCATGCTGCAGCTCAGTTCAGGGTTAGTCACACCAGCACTTTGTCATTTTAGAAATATGTGTGCTGGGTGGGATGCACGAAGAGGTCACACTGTACTGAACAATAGCTCTTACTTCTGTCAGAAACAGACGGTAGTGAACATGGCCAGAATTAAAATGGTAATAAAAAGAAAGATTCTTAAAGTTTCTTTGAATGAGAGCAGAGTATTACAAACTGTTGTCATCTAAAACTCTAGGCAAGAAGGCTGCAAGAGACCCGAACACTCTGCATCTAACTGAACATCAACAGAAGTCACTCACCGTTTCTCTGATCAGTGACAGTTATGCAGGATGAAAAGCCGGAGCAGCCTCATCCTCAGCGTTCCTGCTTCCTTCTGGCAGCTCTGCCAGCCACGCCGTGTTCTCCTCTCCAATCTCATCCCCTCTCAGCTCTTTGAATTGGACTATTTCTCGTACCGAGGAAGCAGAAGAAATGCAAATGAGAGAGAACATACAGGCTGAAAGTGGTGAGGCAGAAGAGGGGGAGTGGGAGGAAGGAGCGGGGCTGGGTGGCTGTCAAACAAAGACTTCCGGAGGACAAGTTGAAAACAGATTACACAAAGAGATGAGCAGCGAGGCCCTGAGCCCAGATGGAGGCTGATGTTTCACAGAGAGGTGGAAGCTGCTGCGAGGACAGCGAGCTCACCTTCGCTAGCACAGTGACGGATATTCCCATCAGCAGTTTGAGGCAGTACCTGACTTCTGGCTCCTGCATGTACTCACTCCCCACCTACTTCCTCCTCCTCACAGTATCTCATACACCCACACAGACAAAGCTAATGTAGATGCTTGGCTGCACATGTGCTGCTCTCTCCTCTCAGCCACAGAACAAACACGAGTTGAAGCGAGTTTCCCTCCTCCATCCACAGCCCCCATGATGCTGTTGCAGGGGTTCAGCAGTTCACGCTGCCCATGCTGGTGGTGCTGGCTTTTTTTGTTGCTTTAGTTGTTTTTTTAAGGGGTTTTGCTGTCTCTGCTTTGGTTTACATTTTATATGGAAGCTGAAAGCAGCCATGCCTGCTAAATTTTAATGCCTTTATCTCCAGATGAATATCTAATTTTAACAGTTTGTTTAGTTTTTGATGTTGCTCTAAAACCTCCATGTACTTTTCAGCATTGATGGAGCTTCACAGATGTGGAAGCTGCCCACGCCATAGG
>JBAFSZ010000004.1:1593411-1605912 GCA_036919955.1 Melanotaenia pygmaea | reverse complement strand
GCGTGTATATATATATATATATATATATATATGCGTGTATATATATATATATATATATATATATATATCGATGGATGCTATCGATGGATTTGAGAATAAACACACCAAATACATGTCTGCTCTAGTGCTTTCTTGTTGTCTCTGTTTGTGCAGCACAGCTGCTTCCTCTCACTCTCTCCTCTCATGTTGTTCCATGATTCATGAGGGCTGTCGGTGATCAGCTGATTGGCTTTTCTCTCTTGTTGCATTTGTTTATCGTTCAGCTGAGGAAGAACTAGCAGTTCATGGTTCGATCTGTCGCGTATTTACCAAAAAGTATTGTTTCTGACAGGACCTTCTCTAGCACAGTAGCTAGCTGGTGGTAGACAGGGATTATGCTTCAGCTAAGCAGGGGTGGGTCTAGAAAGGTTTTAATGGGAGGCCAGGCAGGGGCACTGACCAAGAAAAGGGGAGCACAAATGACACCTTTTTTTTAAGTCTAGATTTTATGAAAAATTTAACTGATTATTACAACTAAAGCGATCATTTAGTGTAAAGATGTGAAGAAAAACTAGTCAAACAAACAGCCAATGATCTATTTTATCAACAGTTGTTTACTTTGGGTGATGCTGTTGTAGGACTTTTATCAATGCTGCACAAATATTTCAATGATAAAAGAAGAAATCTGTTTTTTGCAGGTCATCGGTTTTTTTTTATCATCTTTATCAATGTTGGCTGTTTAACTTCAGTTGTCACATTTGCAGGTTTTTTGACATAAATTATCACCATGGAGACGGTTGGTGAGAGGATGATATATAAATTCTGCATTATGATCTAGAACATGGTAGAGATGTACCGTATCTCCTGTACAGTACAGAATGCGTTCAGCTTGCAGAATTTACAGTAATGAACTTTTTTTTCTACAAAGGTTTGAACTTTGAAGGTGTTTAAACAAGAGGGAAAAGTGTGAAAATGTTCATGCCTGTTTGTGAAAAGTGTATAAAGTGTGTAGTGAGGGTTTTCTCAGCCTTAAAACATCCTTAAAATCTATAAAAGGTGACTTGGTTGAGCCAAGGAGCTGGGCAAATCTTTCTAACTCATTCTGTTGAGTAGAAGAGTTAAGCTAAGTGTGGAAAGGCTCTTTAAACAATTGAGTCTTTAGCTTGCTTTTAAAAGTGGATAAGAACTCTGCGGATCGGACGGAGTTTGGTAGGACAACCACCGGGGGACAACAGAGGAGAAGAGGCTAGCTACTGATTTTATCTGAGATTATATTTATCTCATTTTAGGACCGGTAAATGACCTGATGTTTTTTTTTTCTTTAAAGAAAAAACTATCATGTTCTTATTGATAAAATCTTTAAAATGAAAAGAGGATTAACTTTTTTTTTCACGTGACTATTTGCAAACTTTTCTATATTTCCAAGTTCCCTTAAATTGGTTACATACAGAGCTTTAATTAAGTGTATGTGTAATTAATTTAGATAAATTGTCATGTCTATGTCTACTTGTGATTTTCATTTCTAGCTCCTGATCGGGCTCCGCTCAACATACAATGGACCATGATTGGCTCCACACTCACACTTCACTGGGATCCTGTTCAAGCCATGGATACAGAGTCAAAGGTGACTGGGTATTTGGTAGGTCCCTCTCACAGAATCTCTCATTTATCCTCTGATTAATCTTTTCGCACTAGCTCATTTTTGTGCATCATGCTGTGCTGTCTCAGGTGCTGCTGAAGAGACATCGCTACAATGACATGACCACCATCTTCACCAACAAAACCACGGCTGAGCTCAGCCTCTTAGCCAATGACAACTATCTCATCCAGATCAAGGCTATGAGTGAGGGCGGCGAAGGTGTGGGCAGTGAACCCATCAACATCCACAAATTAAGTGAGTGTAGCATTCTAACTCTTTATTATTATTTCCTCTTAGACCGCTGATTAAGCTTAAGCATGGATTTAATAATTTAGTTTAACTTTGCTTCTTTGCATCCTTTTCCAACCATGTGTGATAGACTTATTTGAGTGCGAGAAAAGCGACCTTTTTGGAAATACATGCACAGTGTCATCTGTCTCTGCCATTGGGTTATTATTCCTTGTTGACTGGCTGCACAGGGATGCAGCATATAAAGCAGTTCTCTGCTCCCATTTCAATGCTGAGGCTGCTCAGTTTGCTGCTTCATCTTGAACTTCATCTTCTTAGGATACTTTAATAGCCTCTCCTGTTGAAAGCAAGCAATAGTGTAGATATGGAAAAAATCCTTATTAGCTTTTGATTTATAATGACAGGTAAAAAATTAGACCATTTGTCTTATTGTATTCTTCAATGGGAGGAATATTTCTGGCTCTTCACCAAGCTGTTTTTGGTTACAGGCATGGGCGCTCGGGGCTCTGGAGCAAGCCGCCTCAGCCCGTTGTCCTACTCAATACTCCTCATCACAGCATTGCTCTGCTCCCTATGGTGATGTCCACCCTCAGCCTACGACCCCACCTGCCTTCTGTCCCATTGCTTCATTCAGCCTTCCCTATGTTGATAGGTTCACCGGACTGACAAGGCCTTGGCTTCAGTGGAAGGACTTGGAAAAAGTGGGAAGGATTAGAATGCACCAAATTCTTAAAGGGACCATTCCACTCTTTTTTAATAATCATCAGATGGAGTTGTGATAAATTACATGCATGGAATCTTTCTGTATTTCTTCCAGTGTCATAAGTGCCACCGTGCTCTAGGTTTCATTTTTAGAAGTTCTGATGTCTTTGTGACGTATCCTCTTTGGTATCTTTGGAGATACTATTGCCTTAAAACCCACAAAAACAGCCCAAACCAAAGTAGGTGACAGAGGCTGCTTGCTTTAACCTCATATAAAAATGTTTTAGCAAAAAAAAGTCATCTTTACACTGTCAGCCTCACAGACAGAGCGATTACATTATAAACACTGTATACCCATACTTTAGCTTCTCAAATTATCCATTTATCCCACAGCCATTGATACACACCCACCCTTTTTGTGCAGCTTTTGCCAGAAGAATCATTCACTGCAGGCATAGGATTTTTACCAGGCTTTTGTCAAATATATGGTCAATGCATAATTTATCAGCTGTGCCTGAAACCCACTTATCTCTGTGTACTGAAATAATATTAAGTCTGTTAGAGAGCCACGGGCTCCTGAGCTTTAGGCCCCCTCCACAACACTCTGATAGATCTTGGCATTTTGCTCTCTATCTCATGCTCCTCTAAATAATAAATGCCTATCACACTACACATTCTTAGTCTAGAGAAAAGTGGAGATTGAGGAGAATGTTTGTGTGGTGTAGCAGATCGCATGTGTACTGTCCCGTTTCCACATTAAAATAACCAGTGTTCAAAGTCATATCACAGAAAATGTACCATCAAGACCCCAGATGACCAGCTGCCACGGTGCACAGTGGACTACTAGATAACAGTGCCTTCACCTCACCCCGGTGTTTTTATTTCACTCCTCTTCAGATAGCTTATGAGAAAGATCCAGGCAGAAGTATTGTTTGCTTTGCTTTTCTAGAATAATATGAGCTATGAAGAACAGGAAGCTTAAAATGAAGGGGCAACCCTCTACTGAAAATGGTATGTTGATTAAATTTTCAAAACAAGGGTTGGTAGATTCAGGAAAGCTGCAATGGATTGCGATAAATGGTGGTATAATATATCCTATTACTTCATTGGTATAATAATTTATGGGCTATTAAGGCATCAACATAATGGATGTGAATACCAAGGTTAGAGCCCTGACTGGAAATGGAGCACAAGGCATCTCTGCCCCCTGCACCACCACCATTTGTTAGATATTTACCAGACTGAACTGTAACAAAGGAACATTATTGCTCTGCTGAGGGAGCTATTTTTCACACACTATTATCATGTGGATGAGTCTGTCTAAAGCCATCAAAGTAAAGGTCGAAGTGTTGGGAAGTGCTGGGTCCTGGCAGTCTGCAAGTGGAAGGATACAGTCAAATGAACTGCTAAACATTACTGTGCCTTTGCCAAATGTGGGGTTGTGTACGGTTATTAGCTAGAGGCTTTTGTCGTCTGCATTTTGCACTCTTTACCCTTCCCAACGCTGCACCCTGAATCAAATGAAAGCACAAGAAATTGATGGAAGTTGACTGGGAGTCCGCACTTAACCATATCAACAGGTGTGTGGGACCTCAAAGGCCTTGTAAAAGGTCCAAATGGCTGACATAATCATTCTGTCCTATCTGCTCCTTGACTGGATTCATGAGACTCTGTGCTCGTTGATTAGACTGCTGCCAACCAGTCAATGGGATATTGATTTTTCTGGCCCATTATTGTGGCTGACACATTTCAGCTGCTTGATTGACTGATGGCCATGTTATTATGCACCTTTTCTGCTCTGTTACAGTCTGTGATGTCCTCTACCATTTCCATCTATTTCCACAACTTTACTCCCAATCAAATGTCTTCAAAGGCATTTCCCCTTGTTTTTTTGCTTGTTTGTTTTTTGTTCATTTTGTGTGTTGTTTGTTTTAGTTATTGCATTTTGGCTTCACCAGAAATTGCATTTGCTCAGTTTTTCCACAGTATTTACAGTGAAGAATGAAAGAAGTATATTTAAGGTGTAGTGGTAGATTGTGACTTTGAACTGGAGCAGTGACATAAAAATTGATGAAGATATCAAAACAAACCAAGCATAGTGCTATAATAGTACTGCTGTATCTGTCCCGCACAGCCACAACAGCAACCTAAACTGTGAAAATCCTTCCTTGACAACAAAGCAGACTTGCTTTGATCATAGTAATCACGTTTCTGCCTCAGTTTTTATGTGGTTAAAATTTTGTTGTTAGGTCCTATTTTATGCAAAATTCACTAATTACAGGTCTTCATTGTCTGAGTATGAGGCCCAAAAATGAGACAATTCTGTTTCCTCTCTCGCTTGCTAAACCTTTTAACTCAAATAGATGAGTCTGAGATCTTTCCCTTTGTGACCTAACAAAGGAAAATAACTACTGCCCCCAGTAGGGAATACTGCCCTTGACCCACGCCCACGGCTAGCTGAGGCTGCCCTCAAAAATCACAGAGTGGGCACCAGCAAAAGCCAGATCTTCTCTCAGAGAGGGGCATGGACAGGCACCACTAATGAACATTTAAAGGTTCAGTTACAGAAACTGCCCGTTTTCATTAGAGCTCACAAGAGCTACTTTTGGAATGGCTATAAATAAGGACCAAGGCTGAATTTAGGGGTAATACACTTTGAAAACAATGTTGTTGGACCTTTGACACCCATATTAAATTTTTAAAAAAAATGAATGATATGGGGACCTTTTAGCTGCAGACATTGTTTACTAAGAATCAAATATTGATTGTGCTATTCTGCATCTGCATATATTTTCGTACTTAAACTGAATAAAATCAGCCTCACAAGAGTCATGTGATTTTGAAAAGGTTATGGTTTTTAGAGATACAAATGTATATTAAAAAAAAATAAAAATAAAAATGTTAGCTATTAGATATTAGCTTCAAACAAAAGCTAGTGACCTTGGTAACTGTTGGTGATTTTTTTATTATTATTATTTTACAGACTGAATATAGACCAAAATTTGTAGGCATGTGAATGTCCCAACAGAGAAAAAACGAACAAAACTTAAAGGACCCCCAGTGTCATGTTCCTGACCCGTTAACATGTTTAGCTGTTAGCTAAACAGGTAGTACCAGCTGGTGAACTTTATTTAACAACGAAATCTGATATATTTGGGCAAGTGTGAATAGTTTGTAAGTAAAGGACAGGATCTTTGTTGCAGAACTTTTTAAATTTCTGTTTTTAGTCCAGTAGGATTCATTTTTGCCCAATCACATTTGATCATGCTTTTGTTTCATGCAGGTAAAAATACATTGTGGAGGGCAAAAGAGGCTCAGATTAACCAAATGATAATATTAAACCACTGGACATACTTTGACCAAGATTAGGCCTGTAGCTTATTTCTGTAGCTTGCAGTTTCATAGGGTTACTGATTAAATTGAATGCCTGGAAGCACTGACCATTTTCCCCATGGGTTAAGTCATCCGATGAAAGCTGACTGGTTCCGAGATTAAAATGTTCATTTTTAATGAGTACTTAGAGATGAATATGTCATTTTCTGGTGTGACAAGGCCTCAAAGCTTCTGTGTTGACTCCAGTGGTGTAATTATTTTTGTACATTTTCAAATGAGGTAACCTGACTGTCAGATTGTGGGATGATACTGTAAGTTAATAATTTACATTATGGAACCATGTGGCAATTTCTCAGAGCTTTCTTATGTTACCTACATAGTTGTAGTTGAGGCTGATTCCTCTCTGCTCCTGATCATATAAGAAACCCATAAGAAATGTGTGTTTCTGGCCCTGTGCTTTAATCAATACAACCAAGTACAATCTAAAGGGAGTTATCAGAGCAGTTGGATTGGTTAAAATTTATTGATCATAAAACATCAAATATTTATTTCCATAAGGTCACTTAAGTTAGCTTAGCTTCTGTGATTATTGTTGTTAGAAAGGAGTGCGCCTGGTACAGTGTAAATAGCTTGCATATATTTTTTAAACATAGCCATCAATGACAATGTTACTGCTTTTATATAGTGTGTTCTCTGGCTTTAATACTGGTGTATTAATCAATGATCTCTGTGAGATACTGACATGTAGAATGGCATTTTCATATTGAAAAGAATATTGTCTTGTATACTAAAATTGTGCATGTTAATCATTGTTAATTTGTGTTTTGTTTTTCTAAAACTGTAACTTAATAAAAAAGAAAAAGTTTATTCCAGGCACAGATATTTTGTCTTGCTTCTGCCAAACTGATTTTGCAATCACAGTAATACATCTATTAAGACATGGGTCCCTCAAGAGATGATAAGTGATAAGTTCAGCCACCATATTGTCACGAATGGTATTAACTGGCTTTTAGTTATTAGTTATCAGTTATTTCACTGAATTTGTATATGTGTATACAAGTTCAACAGCTCAGTCTTTTACTTATGATTTCAAAAGCATCCTCTTTTGCCTCTTTTCTCAACTGAAAATATATTTTCTGGAAAACGTCCCGGATACTTCTTTTTATTATTATTGTGTTTTCAATTGTTTTCTTATTATGGAAAAAAAGCTTAGCTTGTTTAGATGGGCCGGCTGCTTGTTAAGGCGGGTCGGCTGCTTGTTTAGGCGGGTCGGCTGCTGAAGGACTCTTTCCACTGACCAACAAGCTGGGCTGAACTGAAAACAATGCAAATATCTAATGTTGAGGCTGGAAATGCACATAGAGAGTCCAGAGATGAGGAATCCAGCGTCAGGCGATATTTCACATTTCATGGAGCAAGAAATGCAAGCAGAGCGCTACAGTCAGAGGAGATGTAAGTTTAACTTATAAAACATGCGCCGATTGTATGCGTGTCTTATGAGTAAACATTTAAGATGGTTTTCTACTGTCTGTGTTGAGCAGATTACAATAAGTAAATATTTCAGACGGCAGGTTTTTGTAACGCGTGTTCTGTTTCAGACGTTGCTGCAGCTCAATGAGCTCCTCACCGTCCGGCTGGTTTGGAGCAAAGCTGATGATTGTGGGAAAAGGTTGTTCCCAGTTTTACAATGAGCAGTAGGTAGAAAATTTCTGTATGTCCAGAGAGACATTTCAGTACATCTGTGGCTGCCTGAAGCTGCACTGAAGAGGATGGACACAACCACCTGCTGCAGATACCGAGGGAGCTGGAGAGCTGCAGCCTTGATGTTTTACCTTCTGCCTTCCAACAAATCAGAACATACCTTTTCATAATAAGCATCATGTTGTGGACGTTCAACAGACAGAACATACATGTATACATGATGTACACATTTAAAGAGAAAATGTTCCATAGAAAAATGTATCATTTGTTCATTTTTTGTTATGTGCAAAATAAAGATCTCATCCCCTGCTTCAAGCTTTGTGTGTTTTATGGAATCTATCAGTAGAAAGGTGGAGGAGAAATCCGTCACTGGAGAGTTGGTTGTGACTGACTTGTGGTCTAGAATTATGAGGAGATACAGTCACACAAAATTATTAGTATATGAGGGTTAAAATGCAGTAAACAGTGGTGAAATGTTTACAGGTGTGTACTTTTCTACAGTCATTTAGCAGACGCTTTCTTTTTTATAATTGTCCACAAGTACTTGATGCTGGACCTTCGTTAAACATGATGAACTTTATCCTGTGCTGCATTTTAAAAGTTAATAAACTGGAATGTAATGCACACCCCAAGATAAAGATTTAAAATGTAGTGAGCAAAGATGGATTATTTAATATTTCATAGCTATTAATGGTTAATAACTACTTAATATTTTTATTAGTTAACATTTCATAGATGTGGCCAAACCACATCTGACGAAAACTGAAAACTTCTGACTCTTTACAAAGTCGTTTATATTTATAGTGAATACAGCAGAGCAGAAAGAACTATTTACATGTGTGTATATGTTGGTTTTTCCTGCCATCCTGTCCAGTCCACCCACAGACCCTCCATCACAGATTTCTGCTGGCTTCAGTTCTGCCCGTCCAGCCGCTGCTCTGTTACTGGAAGACCTGCAGCAGCTTGAAGCTGCATCGCTTTGCTTCTGCTGTTCAGCAAACATTTTAGAATAAAAGCTTATAAACATGAAGGATGCTAATAAAGCTACACTTTCATCATAATATATAGTGTAAGATTCTCAATCGTCCAGAAGTGCAACAGTTGTAATAGTGGTCATTCAAAGTGGAATTAAACTTGAAAAAAGTTTAAGTCCAGTTGAAATGACTGAGTCTGCTGTTACAACCAGTTCGGTGTGGCTCTATTAGCTCCGCTTTTCCATTTAAACCAGTATCTGCATATAAGCATACACAGCCTGTTTACATCTGGCTTTTGTTATCTCCATTAAATCAAGAACAGATATTTTATGTGCATTAATGCTGTTTTATTTACCTGATGGATGCATCTGCTGGTGGCAGCAGGAGCATCCAGGCTCCTCTGATGAATTAAACATGGATCAGAACCATTTCGTATACAAAAACGATGGAAAACACGAGAAGCAGATCAGCTCAGTTATTTGGGTGGTATCTGAGAACAACTCTTTGGTCTATACAGAAGCTTTAATGCTTCTTGTCCTGTTTAGTAACCTTCAAACTCCTCTGAGTTTGCGGTGTTTTCATTGCGGATGATCACCTCCAGAAACCGGACGCAGGGGTCATTTGCTGCGGCGTTGCCTGAGTAGACATGTTGGTGGTCCAAGGCGTCAAATCATTACCTGGTTTTTCGGTTCATCCTGCTCCGGTTGTTGTGGTTCTTAATTTATTTGTAGTCTTGTGTGAGTTTTCTCCACACGCTGCTTCGCGTTATGATAAATCCCCACATTCTCTGACTGAGAACCGATCGTCAGGAATATTTTTATATTTCGCTGCAAACCTTCAAAACCTTTCTGAAAATCCTCTGTGGATCCGAAGAGCTTCGACCTCCTCGCCTGTCCGTTTATCTCATGCTCAACCGGGGTTTTTAAATATGGCGGGGACCTGGCAAGGGGCGGAGCTACCAAACACCTACGTCATGAGGGCTCCTATCATTGGCTGTAGTTGGAGCAATAACAGGGATTTTTGTTTGGTGTTAGAAGGAAGGCAGTCAGTGTTCATGTGATGGGGAACGTCTGTCTGTGGCCGGGGATGAGCTCCATGAGTGAGACTGGTCAGAAATGAAAATGCTGTGCTGGCTGCCAGGACTTTTTGTGTGATTGACTTCTAATCTAACAGAAAATAGTCCGTTTTATGGTGGAGTAAAAAAATAAGATATATTGCTGAATAATTCTGTCACTCCCAAACTTGGTCATTTAACTAGTGTGAATAGCCCTTCACTACAGAGGACACATATTGAAAGGCTGTTTTTAAATGTATGCATGGGTGTGGATGTTACGTTAGCAACTTCACCGGACATTAGTGAGTCACCAATACTCTGCCACGTATGAAGAATAATACATATGATATAATATATATACATACAGGGTAATTACCATGTTTGCCTAAGTGATAAACAGGACAAAAAATGATCCAGGTGTTTTTATAGAAAACCTATATTATATTAATATTACAAAATATTATTTTATAAATATTTTCACAGATCAAGTAGAAAAATCAACACACTGAGTAAAAGTTAAAATAAGATTAAAATACAGAAAAGCATCAATGTGCATGTCAATAGAAGTAAAATATTCATTTGAAAAAAATATGGTACTGTTTTGTAATAATTCATGCATCAGAGGGTTAAAGATGCTTTGGGACATTTTTATCCAAAGTAAAAATAACTACATCAGCATATGCTAGAACATTAACATTTTTACAATTATTCATGAAAAGTGTAATAAAAGTGGTCGAAGAATATATCCCTGAGGGACCCCAACAGGACAATCTGGTGAGATTGTAGCCGTTGCTATGAACGCGTCGCTGTCCATCGAGTAAAATTTATTTTATCTCAAAGTAAAACATGCTTCTTGTATGAGACCAACATAATCCATCCAGATAAAGATTAACAACTACGTTTTCAATTCAGTTAATCTTTATTTACACAGCATCAAGTCACAGCTAAGTAATCTCAAGTCACTTTTACAGACAGTCCGATTCACTATAGTCCAGTTTGTAACGAAGAGTGTCTCCTACTGGCGGATTAATAGATTCCTCGTGAACTAGATGGGCGGAGCCTCACTGCGCTCCCCCTCTCCATATAAAAGGAAAAAGTAGATGTAGAGTGTAGCAACAAAAGTTAGTTTTTAGGAGTGACTGTTTCGGTTGGGTTTTATTTTTGTTTTCATTTGTGACCGTGTGCGTTCATGCAACAGTGAGTATGTCTGATCTGCTACAGTTTAACACGATGTTTATTTAATTGGATAAGGCTGTTACTGCCATACACCAGTCTGGCTCAGCAGACTCGAACAGCGATTTTTGTATGTTAGCTTACATTATAGCTTATTATAGGATTTTCTGCATGCTGTTCCATAACCTCGGCTGTCTTTTTCATGCGGAATATGTTATTGTAATTATTATAGTGTTGGTTGTGAATTATACAGCAAACAAATGGATATGTAGGGCTAATTTGCTGTCATGTTATGTGTCTGCTTCAGAAACCACACACATTCGAAAAACCTAAACAGGCCCTACCATAAGCCTCCAGATGGTCATCTCTTGTTTAACTTGCTCAACTACAATAAATAATTCAAGTTCAAGCAAGTCTCTTATCTTCAGGCATTCTGACCGATGCACCCTTGGTGGCCACAATAATAAACCAGAAGAAGAGTACAGTCCTAATTCACTCATCCAAAACACAGTTACAATCAAATTAGAACAGAACTTATATGATTCAGTTAGTCCAATTTAAAACTGTTCACTTAAACCACAAAAATAATTAACTAGCTCAGTAAAACCGACGGATCAGATCAGGACCAGGAAAGAAAACCACAAGAACCAGGAAGATAAACCTCCATCAGAACCAGGAGCTGGAAGGTAAACCTCCACCTTAACCAGGACCAGGAAGATAAACCTCCACCAGAACCAGGACCAGGAAGGCAAACCCCCATTAAAACCAGGACCAGGAAAGAAAACCACCAAAACCAGGAAGATACACCTCCACCAGAACCAGGGTCTGGAAGGTAAAGCTCCACCAGAACCAGGAAGATAAACCTCCACCAGAACCAGGACCAGGAAGGTAAACCTCCATTAGAAACAGAACCAGGAAAGAAAACCACCAAAACCAGGAAGACACACCTTCACCAGAACCAGGGCCTGGAAGGTAAACCTCCTCCAGAACCAGGAAGATAAACCTCCACCAGAACCAGGACCAGGAAGGTAAACCTCCATTAGAAACAGGACCAGGAAGGCAAACCTCCATTTGGAACAGGACCAGGAAGGTAAACCTCCACCAGAACCAGGACCAGGAAGGTAAACCTCCATTAGAACCACGACCAGGAAGGCAAACCTCCATTTGGAACAGGACCAGGAAGGTAAACCTCCACCAGAACCAGGACCAGGAAGGTAAACCTCCATTAAGAACCAGGACCAGGAAGGTAAACCTCCTTTAGAAACAGGACCAGGAAGGTAAACCTCCACCAGAACCAGGACCAGGAAGGAAAACCTCCATTAGAAACAGGACCAGGAAGGAAAACCTCCATCAGAACCAGGACCAGGAAGGAAAACCCCCCTTAAAACCAGGACCAGGAAGGTAAACCTCCATTAGAACCAGGAACATGAAGGCAAACCCCCATTAAAACCAGGACCAGGAAGGTA
This sequence comes from Melanotaenia pygmaea, assembly GCA_036919955.1. Classification (NCBI taxonomy): domain Eukaryota; kingdom Metazoa; phylum Chordata; class Actinopteri; order Atheriniformes; family Melanotaeniidae; genus Melanotaenia; species Melanotaenia pygmaea. Next base: position 1,593,642 of record JBAFSZ010000004.1, on the reverse strand, counting down.
CACCTCCATTTGGAACAGGACCAGGAAGGTAAACCTCCATTAGAACCAGGACCAGGAAGGAAAACCCCCATTAAAACCAGGACCAGGAAGGTAAACCTCCATTTGGAACAGGACCAGGAAGGTAAACCTCCATTAGAACCAGGACCAGGAAGGCAAACCCCCATTAAAACCAGGACCAGGAAGGTAAACCTCCATTTGGAACAGGACCAGGAAGGTAAACCTCCATTAGAA
>JBAFSZ010000004.1:1541449-1555184 GCA_036919955.1 Melanotaenia pygmaea | reverse complement strand
CTGAGACCAGGACGATGACCTCTGAGACCAGGACACTGATCTCTTGGGACCGGGACGATGACCTCTAAGACCGGGGCGATGACCTCTGAGACCGGAACGATGACCTCTGAGACTGGAATGATGACCTGAGACATGGACACTGACCTCTAAGACCGGGACACTGACCTCTGAGACCGGTACTCTGACCTCTGAGACCAGGACACTGATCTCTTGAGAAGGGAAGATGACCTCTAAGACCGGGACGATGACCTCTAAGACTGGGACACTGATCTCTGAGACCGGGACACTGACCTTTGAAACCGGGACGATGACCTCTGAGACCAGGACACTGATCTCTTGAGACCGGGACGATGATCTCTAAGACCGGGACGATGACCTCTGAGACCGGGACACTGACCTTTGAAACCGGGATGATGACCTCTGAGACCGGGACGATGACCTCTGAGACCGGGACGATGACCTCTGAGACCGGGACGATGACCTCCGATTTTGTCAAATGCTCCGGTATCGGAGGTCTGGTGACGCCGCTGCACCTCTGTGAGGTCAAAGTCTGGTGGGGATGAGGACCAGATGGACTACACGGTCAGACTTGAGGGTTTTGTGTTGGTACTGATGGAAATAAACTTGTATTTTTTTGTCTCTGTTCATGTTAGTGAACATAAGGAAGAATGGCAGAAAAATGGAGTCAACACAGCAGAAGGAGACCTGGGGGACCAATCAAAAGTGAGTTGTTGGGGAGGCTGGTTTCGGTTGGTCAGGACTTTCTCTCTCCACCATCTAAAGTCATGTTTCTGTCCTCAGGCCGACCTTTGTGGGGGCTCACATGCTGGAGGTCACCTCAGCCTGAACGCACAGATCCCCTCCCTGCTCTCCATGCCCACCAGGAACCACATGGACATCACCATCCCACCGCTCCCCGCCGTGGCCCCCGAGGTCCTGCGGGTGGCCGAGCACAGACACAAGAAGGGCCTCATGTACCCCTACATCTACCACGTTCTCACCAAGGTCGTCCATGTTTGTGTGGAGGCTGCTGGCATGTTCTCGTAGGGGCTTGTAACATAACGGTGTTTCTTTGCAGGGAGAGATGAAGCTGTCTGTCACCGTTGAAGACGAAGCCAACAAAGACCTGCCTTCAGCGGTGCAGCTGTTCAGACCCATCCGTCAGTACGTTTACGGAGTCCTCTTCAGCCTGGCGGAGTTCAGGAAGAAGGCTGAGAGACTCTCTGTGAGGAAGAACTGCTCTCCTGAATGTGAGTCAGAGATCTGCAGGAAATCCCTCAGAAATGTTCTGATTCGGATGTTCGGACATTTCTGTTTGTTCAGGCGCTCCGCTGAAGTCAGAGAGGCAGAAATAACCAAGTCCACTTCGAAAACAGATTTAATTTAACGTACATCAGCGTTGTTATTTCTGCAGGTTCAGAATAAACTTCCTGATGAGATCTCCACAACTCCTGGATCAGAGAAACGGTTTATTCCTTCACAACATAAAGAACTAGTTCAGCTCGTCGAGGCAAACCAGACCACCTGAACGCCGGTTTGTTCAGGTTCTTACACAGGAGTGATCACAGTTCAGTCCGAGTCAGTAATGTCTGGATCCGCTCCAGGTCCATGTCGGTCAGCTGGTGTAAGCGCTAACGAGGAAAGACGGATCATGCGTGTTCGGTAACGTGTTCAGTAACCTTAAGGAACTCTGGCTGGACCTCATCCACCCCAGGGGCCTTGCCACTGAGGAGATTTTTAACCACCTCAGCGACCTCAGCCCCAGAGATGGGAGGGCCAGCACCAGCTACCCCAGACTCTGCTTTCTCATCAGAAGACGTGTTGGTGGGATTGAGGGGGTCTTCGAAGTATTCCCTCCACCACCTCACAACGTCCCGAGTCGAGGTCAGCAGCCCCCCATCCCCACTGTACACAGTGTTGACGGAGCACCGCTTTCCCCTCCTGAGCCGCCGGATGGTGGACCAGAATCTCCTCAAAGCCGTCTGGAAGTCATTCTCCATGGCCTCTCCAAACTCCTCCCACGCCCGAGCTTTTGCCTTAGCGACTGTCGAAGCTGTGCTCCGCTTAGCCTGCTGATACCCATCAGCTGCCTCTGGAGTCCCACAGGCCAAAAAGGCCCGATAGGACTCCTTCTTCAGAAAGAATTTCCCAGCTTGGGATTTCTGAAGTATAGTAGAAAAATAAATAAATAAATAATATTTAATGTACTTATTAATTTATTTAAGATAAACAATACAATAAGACACTTGATTAAATACTATAGAAGAATATTTTATAGGAATAAATAATAGTATAATTAATTCATCCTAAAGTGAAAGATAATAATTGTAGTAATAATGATGGGATTAATAAATAAAAAAGAAAAGAAAGAAACAGAAAACGTAAAAGGTATTATTTGTTTTATTATTAGCAATAACTAGGGCTGTCAAATTAGTACAAATTTTAATCAGATTAATTTCAAATGATTTAATAATGATTAATCACCATTTGCAAACTGCCAGAAATCTGCCTGTTTTTACTTTATTGTATCAACAGAAAGAGCCGATGCTACAAATATTTACTGTTAACTGACCTTCTCTTGGGTAAACATCAGATGTCCAGTGGTCAGTAAATGCAGCATGTAATGTACTTCTATATGTTCTTAAACATCTCTACCATGGTCCGGATCATAATTCAGAATTAAAATGTTTTAAAATTAATTATATAAAAAAAAAAAAAAACACAGCCGATATTGATGAAGAAACTGATTAAACCGATGATCTGGATAAAAACAGCTTTTTTCTTTTTAAGATTGAAGTGTGTTTGTGCAGCTGTGATAAAAGTCCTACAGCAGCTTCACCCAAAGTAACACCTGCTGATAAAATACATTTTATCTGCTTGTTTTACTAGTTTTTATTCACTTTTTTACATCAGATGATCACTTTAGTGTAATAATCAGTTCAGTATTTCATAAAATCTACACCTGAAAAAGGTCTCAAGGTCTAGAGATCCTCTAGAGCAGCCATGTTGGTGCAAAATGCGAGAAAAGAGTGTGTGTTAATACACTCCCTTTCTCCACGGAGGCGACGTCCATGTTGCCTCATTAATGCCGTTTATTCTGAAGTCCATCTATAGAACCAGCCGGCTGAGCCTGCAGAGAAATGATGGATGTCTGGGGCCTGTCACTAATTCTGTTAAAAATAACACAGTTAATTACATAAATTAATTAATGCTGTTAACAGGTTAGTTTTGACGGGCCTAGTAATAGCACTTTTTATCCAGAATAATTTTTATTTTTTAATGTTTATTAATGACTTTTCTTTATCATGAACAAAGATGAATAAATCTGTTTTTTGTCTCTCCCACAGACACGCATGTGATGGTGAAGGAGTGGGCCGCCTACAAAGGAAAATCCCCCCACACCCCCGAGCTGGTGGAGGCCCTGCCCTTCAGGGAGTGGACCTGCCCCAACCTGAAGAAGCTGTGGCTGGGGAAGGCTGTGGAGGACAAGAACCGCAGGATGAGGGCCTTCTTGGCCTGCATGCGCTCCGACACTCCAGCCATGCTGAACCCTGCCAACATTCCCACGCCTCTCCTGGTGCTCTGCTGCGTGCTCCGGTGAGTCCGGCCCCGCTCTGGCCCCGTTACGCTAAGATTTGACTCTGATGGACAGAAGTAAAGGAGCGATGGGGACGGATGAGTTCTCTCTGTAACGCTGTTAACCTTCTGTGTTTTGCTTCAGGTTTATGTTACATTGGCCAGGAGTAAGAATTTTGCGTCGTAGCGAGCTTGACGCTTTCCTAGCCCAAGCTCTTTCTCCTAAACTTTATGAGCCTGACCAGCTGCAGGAACTGAAGGTGACTTTGTAGAGTTGATCATATGAGGAGTGTCTGAGAAACATGCAAGTTGAAGATCATCTTGGCTGTAAAATGTTGCTCCGCCAGCTTGGGACTGGCTTTCTGAGTTTTGAGCTCCAACCTGTCCCTGTTAGCGGTCTCTGGGTTTCTGTGGACACTCCTCGTATCGCTCCTCGCTACCAGCATGTTGTTAGCAAAGCTGTAGCGCTTCCAGGAGTCTTCCTGTCGCGTGTGGATGATTTATGATCTCAGCAGGTGCAGGAGCTCGCATTAATGTAAACCATCCACATGACGCTTTGCTCCCTGTGTGTGTTGTCGTTCCTGAACGGAGGCTGTGTGCTGCTTCCTGTCCACCGTGTCGCGGCAGCTGGGACTGAGTGGCTGCTTCGCTTGCTTTCTGCTTGCTTTGCAATCTGTTCCTTGTTAGAGCTCCCTCCTCCTTTTATTCCAGCTGGCTGTAATTCTGGATGTTTCTCCTGTGCAGATCGACAACCTGGACCTCCGAGGCGTCCAGCTGGCCGCTCTGTTCATGAGCGGCGTGGACATGGCGCTGTTCGCCAACGACGCGTGCGGACAACCCGTTCCCTGGGAACACTGCTGTCCGTGGATGTACTTTGATGGAAAGCTGCTTCAGAGTAAACTTATCAAAGCCAACAGAGAGAAGGCCCAGCTGATCGACCTCTGTGATGGTCAGGTAGCTTCAGCCGACTCTGTTCAACCCTTAAAACTCCACCAGATCTTTCAAAGTGCTGTCACGTACATCATCAGTGTGTCAGTAACAGTGTGTAACTCTGTGGTTGCATAGATCCACATAGATCACGGATCTATATGGATTTTCTCCACTAAACTACGAACCGAGTCTATTTTTGACGCAGATTTTCGCTTGTTAAATTATGTAAACATTACTTCACTTCCGCGCTCCCGGTGTGGATTGACCCACCGTGGTGGTTGGAACAAAACTGCGGTGCACATGGACCCGGTAGAAATCGAGAGTCTGAATAAAAACTACATTTAGTGGCTGGATTGTAAACCTCCTGGACAGAATTGAAATGCCTGGAAAACGTCCGTAGATCATCTAAAGGGTAAAATATCCATCACAGTTTACCCCACAGAGCTACACACCACCGCTCCTGGTGGTGGAGGAGAGAGCTCGGGGAGACCTGATGGAGGTTTAAGGGTTAATAAAAGTGCTCGTGGCATCATGTGTTAAAACTAAATATTTAACCTTGTATATAAACTCCGCTCTGATTGGCATCCACTATTAGCTTCTGGCCCAGATCATTTGGAGTCTTACTTTTTAAAACTTCATCGCTCAGCTTCTTACACATTTTTAATCTTTGCTTGGACACAAATGTCCTCCCTCCTGAATGAAAGCCTGCTTATGTCCTTCCCCTCCTAGAAGGGCATGGTCCATAATAATGTTCTTAATAATTACAGGCCTCTCTCCAAACTGTCCTGGCCAAACTCCTTGAGTCACTTGTCAGTGATCAGCTAAATTTTTTTTTATTGGCAATAAGATTATATCTGACTTTCAGCCTGGCCAGATTCCACCACAGCCATAGGGCTGCAGTGCAGGACTGCCATCCACCCGGTCAAGGGCAATCACCATGGCAACAACCTCCAGACCGAGCAGGCAAAGTTCCTGGCACAAAGGATCTCCATGAGGAAACACTGGAGTTAAATTAATGCATAAAAAAGCTTTGAGATTCATAAAAAGTAGATCGCTGACTCACCACTGCCAAGAATAAGACACTGGCATGTTCTTTTATTCAAAGCTGGTCAGCTACCTACCACCCTTCCACTCTGCTCCAATGGCTGGAGAGCTCAGTTGGCAGGGCATCCGTCTCCCATTCGGTAGACGAGTTCCACAGGGGACTAACATTAACACCTTCCAGTTGGGTCCTTAGGCAAGACCCTCAACGCTCTCTAACCCCTTCTGATGCAAGTGGCTTTGAAAAGTGTCTGCTACATGACTGTAGAACAGCATCTCCAGCTGAAGGGTTCAGGACTGTACAGTCTTCGCTCACAGCCCGAGAATAACAAACTGAGATGAGAAACAGGTTTTTTTGTCCTTCTCCGTTTGGCTGGAACGAACTTTATGATCTGGTCTCATTGGAGGTTTTTAAGGAAATGTTGGAGGCAGTTTCGTCTGTATATGTTCTGCTTGATACAGGGCTTTAAGTTGTTGTAGATTTGAATTGTAATTAGTTCTCTTCTTGGCAGGGACACTCTTAGAAAAGAGATTTTAATCTCAATGAGGTTCTTCCTGGTTAAATAAAGGTCATAATAAATAACAGTCGTAGCTACGTGCGCAGCATGCTAGCTGCCACGTTTGATTATATAAAAGCAACCAGCTGAGATCCAGGATCCACCTGATGTGCGATCAGACCCAGTTTCCCCGCTGTCCGCGTCCATCTTTCCCCCCTGAGGATTGAAATGGTTGCATCTGATTGGATGATCCTGCAGCCACTGACTGCTTTCTGTCTTCAGGCTGAGCTGGCCGCCAAAGTGGAGAAGATGCGGCAAAGCATCCTAGAAGGTCTCAACTTTACTCGCCCACCTCATCCCCCTCCATTCCCCCCACCTCCCCCACCTCCTCACGGGCTGCCTTTCTACCCCCCAGCTGCTTCCTTCTACCCGCCATCGATGATGCCTCCCCTGGGAAGAGGGCGGGTTATGGCTGGTGAGTGCCATTGTCTCCCTTATTAAACCAAACTCTGCCATCCGAAACTCTTTTACTCCGTCTTTCGTTTTTTTTTCCAAGCACTTGAAGGACTTTCAGCACAGGGTGGGAAGCTGGAGATCGCCGGGACCGTGGTGGGTCAGTGGGCCGGTACCCGTCGCAGCAGAGGAAGAGGATGCTTCCCTGTCCAGGTGGTGTCTGTCGGTGGAGCAAACAGAGGGTGAGAACAGAAAAATAAACATTAACATTCTTCTTATTATTACAAGCATCATCATTATGGTTACCGAGTCCATAACAAACATCGTTCCACTTACTGATGATGACATTAAAATTGTAAGTGCTATTGTTATTACTCATGCGTAGATCTCTTGATATTATAAAAGCATGTTATAGAATAAATATCAGGTTATTATTGGTGTGTGCTGAGGGGGGGACTTTGAACAAAGACTTTGTCTTTTTTGTAGATTTGTTTAGTTTTGATTTGCTGAATTCAAATTGTCTTTATGTCCAAATAAAACATTCAGCTGAAACTGGACATAAATCCCATCAGCTCATATTTGATTCTCAGCAGAGATAGATAAACAACTTATCAGATGTAGAACCTGAGACATTTTACCATGTGTAACATGACTGGTATAAAAGGAGCATTTCAGAGAGGCAGAGTCTCTCGGATGGACAGAGGTTCACCGATCTGAGACCAACTGGATCCGAAACTGTTGAACAATTTCAGAAAAATGTTCCTCAGAATTTGAACATCCACCATCTACACAGTGTAGAATATCATCAGGAGATTCAGAGAATCAGGAGGAATCTCTGTACGCATGGGACAAGTTTCTTCTTTTTCCTTCATAAAGAAAAACTTTTAATGCCCCGTTTTTTATGTTATTCACTTTATTTTAAAACAATTAATCAGGATCAAAGATTTTATTTGCTGTCCAGCAAACCCTAACAAACATAATAAATAAAACAATCAAATCAAGACAAAAATGAACTGGCAGTAAAATCGACTTTAAGATCAGGTCTGTTTCCTCAGACTGAAGCAGGTTTCCCGTCTCAAGTTGATTCAGAGAAAGTTTTAAACAAAGTTTGAGAAAATCACCGATTCTGAAAGACGTCAAACATTCTGAGAAAAAAAATCATCTCTGTTTTGTGCAGACGGCCCAGAGGCGTGATCTCTACGCCGGTCATCAGGACGTTTGGTCGAGGAGGGAGGTACCACACCCGGACCCTGAAGGCTCAGACCTCGTACCTGGTGAGTTAAACCCAGATTCCCTTCCAATAAAACCACGTCTGAAGGGTTTACACCAGCTGGTTGAAGTGGATTAACTAGTTAGTGCTTGTGGTTCAGCATCCTAAATAAAAACCAACCAGAAAGCGGAAACAAAACTCTCACAGAGATGTTTTTGACTTGAGGTCCATCACAATTAAAATCTGGTTCTTCAAGTTAAAGTTTTTCAGACCAGATTCAGGATTTCACCAAAATTAGTACAACCTCACTTCCATCGAAGCCAGCTCTGCGTGTAAACAGTGAATGAAAGTAGAATCCCATCAGGTCATCTTTTATTCCCAGAAGAAAATCACCAACATGTCAGATGAGGAAACGGAGACGTTTCACCATGAGATGAAAATATGAGCTGATAGTGAATCTGATGCAGCAACACGTCTAGAAAAGGTTGGAACAGGAGCAACAAAAGGCTGGAAAAGTACCTGGTGGAAAAATGTTCCTCAGAATTTGAAGATCCTCCATCTACAGTGTAGAATATCATCAGAAGATTCAGAGAATCTGGAGGAATCTCTGTGTGCATGGGACAAGGCTGAGCTCATTTTTCCATGAGATTGTAAAATGCCTCAGTTTTAACCTGATATGTTGTTTATGTTGTAGAAGGAATCAAATCTGGGTTGATGAGATTCAGAACGGATGTTTCTGGGAGCTAAACTTGTATTTTCTGATCAAACTTGTTCAGATCTAAAAGCCCTTTAATGGATCCTTCTCTGAATGTGTCGTCACCATGTTGTGCATGGTGTCTCATCTCCAGGAACTAAAGTAAAATCCTTTTTGTACCAGAGCAAGCCTGTAGGTAGACCTGCTGCAACGCCTGGACAGGAAGTGGTGAATGAGAGAAAGAACCTGAATCCTGAGGAGCAGAAATCATCCCTTGCTCCGTGCAACGCCTCAGCCAATGAGAACGGCGTGGAGGAGAAGGAGGCGGAGCCACCAAACGGGGATGAAGACGGATGCAGGGTTATCCAATCAGAAAGTGCCTTTAGCAGTGACTCCAAGACGTGCAATACTACCCCTCACTTCAATGCACTAAACGTAGACGGTGGTTGCCATAGAGATGAAGGTCTGGAGGCTGCTGCCCTTACAAAAGAAGAGTAAGCCTATTTTTCTAGAAAGGATGAAGGATGAAAGATGGAACTAAGTTTAAAAGAGGCCTCCTATCAAAATTAATTTTTCATTTCAGACGAGAGGTGAAGATAAAAATCTCTCGCTAAACTAAATCACTTTTCTGCAGTTAGACGATACGAGGCTTCATCTGGAAACGATTCCTCCTCTTTTAGGTTTAGACTTTTCCTGTAGGCCATTTCTGTTGTCATGGTGACGTATGGTCTCATCTTTGATTTGGGTTCACGTTTCCCTCCATCCGACAAGCTGGTGGTGGAGTTTTTACCTCTGCATGGTTCCCATTTTAACCCCCCCGGACCTCCTGCAAACCAAGAAATGGCTCATATTTACTGACAGCCCATAAAAGGTGTTAAATTTAGTGACAGGATATAATGTTTTTGTCTTATTGAACTCTGTTGCATTTAATTAAAAAACAGAAATGGTTATCTAGGCATTCTGGGATGTGTATTCATATTATATTGTTCTCTTTTTGCTGTTCTCTGCATTAGTCGAATATCTGATGAAGCTTGGATGGAACCTCATCTTTAGTGGCTCAAAGCTGCGACTCCAGTTAAAACTTTAGTCTTGTTTTTACATTTCTACTAAAACATAACATTTGTCCTGAACTCCTGCAGCTTCTCGTCATTGATTAGTGATCAGAATCCCGCTGGCGAGGCGGTTAGTAGGTTACTTCCTGCTAACTAGTGGGATTTTACAGAATCAAGTGCTGATGGCTTTGATTAAATGTGGATGAATTGTGGATGAAGACTGTGATGCTTAATAAAACTATATTCTTTTAGTACAAACTGTTGGTGCATTGATTTCTGTTGCTGCTCTTAAAATTTTCATCTTTTCCTAAAATAACAAACTTCGAGCTAAAACATGAAACATTGTCATCACGGCGTCCTCTGGAGGTCACGAGCCTCATTTTCTTTATATTGTTTCCAAACATCAAAAAAATGCTCGATACCATCTGTGTTATAGGTTCTGTTCATGTAATCATGCGTGTCAAACATACGGCCTGTGGGCCAAAAGCAGTCCATCAGAGGACCTGATCTGGCCCTGATCTGGCCCGACAGATGAATCTGGTAAATGTGGAACTGACCGGGGACTTAAACCACTTAATGTCCAAATTTATTGACTATTATATAAAGATAAAATAAATACATTCAAAATATGGGGAAAAAGTTCATCAAATAAAACACAATAAAAATTAATATTAATATTAAATACATAAATAATAGTAAATAAAAAAAAGCATGAAAATGAAAAACGCAGTTTGCTGCGAACTTATGACAAGTTACCAGAGTAACTAATGAAAGTAACTAATACTGAACTTCTGGAGCGACTTTGGTATTGATGATAAATGTTAGATAATCTGGCTGCCTCGTATCTTCCTGGATAGCGGTGTTTTTCATGTCCCATGTTGTCTGCACTTGATTAGAAATTCCTGCTGCGATGTTGAGCTTTTTGCAGGATTGTTTAGAAAAGGGCAATCATCATCATCTGCATGTAGCTGCCCACCACCAGGTATGGATGAACAGATTCACTATCAAAAACTCTGGGTGCCTTGAAAAAAACACAAAACTAATTCATTATAAATGACTTGAAATATTCATAGTAACCGCATTTTATTACATTATCTTTATTAATAGGATATAATATCCATCCTATTAATGACTATTTAATCAATATAATAAAATATTTTATTGTATACATCTATCATGCAGCCCTCACGCAGTGTAATGGTTTCACAAGCCTTCCTTAGAATAAGATTAAACTACCGAAACATGGAAATGATCTGGGCTGCGTGCTTATCTCATAGTAACTTTACAATAAACACAAATAGAATAGAATAATATAAAATAATACAATAAAATATTCCATTTACTATGCAATAAGTAAAGAATGTATTTAAAAGTGTAATTCTTTAACGTTGTATAAATAAAAATAAAAAAAAATGTTGATAACAGATCGATGCTGCCAGCCATTGATCGGATTTAAAACTACTTCCTGACGTAAATTTCACATTTATTTATTTATTTGTTTATTTATTTATTTATTTGGACTACATTTGGCTCCGGTTGCCGCTGCGAGCGGCTGGTGTGCAGTCAGCAGGGGGCATGCACACAGTCACCATCATAATAACAATAATAATAATAACAATAAAAATAATTGTAGTAATGCGCGCGAGGAGCAGCTGCTGACTCGGTCCTCCGTGTGTTCTCCGCTCCCGGTCCCGGTGTGATGGAGCAGGGCGCTTAGCTTCATGTGTCCGGCGGGACTGCCCCTGGCTTTTTTTTCTGGGGAAGATCATATTGGATGATATTGTTTGCAGGACGTTGTTCCTCCTGCAGCCCCCCCAGTCTATCCCGACGTAGTTGTGAATTGAACATGGCGACTGTTCCAGTATATTGCATCTGCAGATTACCTTACGACGTGACCCAGTTTATGATCGAGTGCGATGCTTGCAAGGACTGGTTCCACGGCAGGTAAGGCCAGATCGATCTCCGAGCTGTTTTTGTGGCCGTTTGCATGTTTGGGAAACAAACAAAAATGGCGAGGACTGGGCTGCGTTTGACAGCTTTGTGGCTCTCCGTCGCCCGTCTACATCTGAAGAGAGGCCGCTTGGAGAAGAAGAAGAAGGCGGAGTTAAATATAGCAGACCGGGGTTGTGACATTTTTATGAGAATAATACAAAACAGATTCCCCTGATTAGAAAATACTGCTGAAATTGTGTGATTTGATGGCGGCTTTGGTGTAACAACGGCTTGTTTGGGGCTATTTAACCTCCACCAACTGCAGCCTGTTTTCCCCTTGTCAGGAGCGGACGGCAGCGGGGAAAGCCTCGGCACAGTCCCCGCACATTTCTCTGTCGTTTCCCCGTTCTCCAGCCGCTCTCAGACCCACATCTCACCTAAACTGTGGGTAAATGTTGTATTTCAGCCGCTTTTCCTAATTTTTAGCGGCTGTTTTTACAGAGGACGGTTAAAAAATCACGACCCGGGTCGGAGCAGAGCCCCGTAGCAGCCTTCCTGCCAGGCGGCAGCTATGGCTGACAATAGCCCGGGTCAGACGCCCGAAGCTCCGGCAGGAGATAAAATTAACTGTTCTGGTTCGTGTAGCTCATCTGGCCGCAGTTTGGGACTGAGGGACAAATGTTGGGTCTTTACGAATTAACAGGAGTCGTCTCGGCCGACGCCGCTCATCACTTTACCCGCCGTACGAGTTGAAACGATCTCGTCCGAATGTCCGTTAACAAAATGTCATATCTTCCTGCCCTTGTTTACGTTGTTTATTACTCGACTGTTTTACCGCACGTGGCGTGGCCTGGTGGTGTTCTGAACTGTTCGGCTGTGTTCGGGATGTCTCTGTGTGAACACTTTATTTATGAAATGCGTTTCTTTGACTGAACAAGCCCGTCGGAGCAGCGAACAGCATTTACGCGCCTGAACGTTAACCCTTTAATTTTCCCTTCCCTTCCTGCTGCTCTGTCTCTACATTCACCACATTTTCATGCTGCCTGGTGAGTCGAGTCAAGTCCAGGGGAAAAGCCTTGACCTCTTCTCATGCACCACCGCAAGCTAGACAACCACATGTACTTCGATCGAAACGCAAAGTTAGCGTCAAAATGTCCTCATATTCACCTTATACACACCAACAGCTGATAATGTGTCAGGAAAAAAAAAATCTGTCAAAGTAGGTTTCCCTTCAGTTTATGTCCCAGCTTATAAATCCAATGGACTTTCCATGAAGCAAAGGTGACATATAGATGGCAGGTTTTATAGTTGTTATCTTATGATTGAGATTTATTAGCAGCATCTGTGGCTTGGACGTCTGAACAAGCAGGACTTTACTCACGGACCGTTGTCAAGATGTTTGTTTACGGCCTAAACTGAATCCAGGATTGTATCAGATGGGTCGTCCTGTAAATATAAGGCTGGAAAACTGTCAGGTTCGTCGGAAACAACGAGGGTAAAGTGGTTTTTGGTGGATTCTGTAGCACCTACATGCCCAAAATCTCTCAGCTAAAGCCAGATTCAGATTTTTACTATGACATGAGTAATAACTTTGTTGTTTAGGTGTTAGTTTCACAGCTTAATCTCTTTGTAGTAATACACTAATTTTGGCAGTCCTAGTTTCTTCACATTGGTATTGGGTTCTGTAGTATTGGAATACTTTTATGAATACTGAATACGGGTACACACACACACATAGTATTGGACCGATACTGGTATCGGTACATCCCTACCATTAACAGATATAATTGTAAACACAGAGATAAACCATTAGCTATGTTTACATGGAGCACTTTTATTCTGATCAGATGTCTAATCAGAATAAAAACGCACCATGTAAACATGTCAGCTGATCCGATCAGACGGGTGGTTTAAACCTTTTCACGATCGGGTCAGGAGGAGGAAATAAACATGTCTGCGTGCATTGCGATGGTTTTGTGGTGGATGTTGTCTCTGCACTTGCTTGAACCACGCGGGGGTGAGACGTAGCGAGTTTCAGGGAAGACTTGAAACATGGCGTCAGCAAAACAAGATGGGACTGAGGCGGATACGTTCTTGTTAGAAATGGAGCAAGATGAGGATTATTGTGTATTTCTGTAGTCAAAAGGTTAAAAAAAAAAAGAAAAAACCCTTCTTCTGAACTAGTAGGTACTGCTCATGTCATATTACAGCCGCCCATCATGTACAGTGCATCCGGAAAGTATTCACAGTGCTTCACTTTTTCCACATTTTACTATGTTACAGCTTCATTCCAAATTATATTAAATTAAGCTCTTACCTCAAAATTCTACACACAATACCTCATTATGAC
>JBAFSZ010000004.1:1507090-1519614 GCA_036919955.1 Melanotaenia pygmaea | reverse complement strand
CCCCCCCCATACAGTTTCATGAAGTTAAACTTGATCTGGTAATCCTAAAATTGATTTTTGTACCAGGCTTTAAACATGTTTATTTCTGCTGTGAAGGGGTCTTTTAACATTGGAGTCTATAGGGATTGACTTGGAACCAGCCCCTAGCGGATGAGGGGTGAACTGCAATTTTCTTTTCCGCATAGGCTTTATATTTTATCGGCCGAGGTTGCCGCTTGGTCCTGCCCCTGGCATGGAAGCACTGTTTTTTTTTATTCTGTCAGTAAAGAAAGAAGTAAACTCGCTCCAGACCCGGTTGGATAGAAGTTCTGGGGTTACTGACCCAGGAGGATTAGTTAGACTGTCAACAGTAACGAACAAGGCAATTAGTAATAATATCAGAAAAGAAAGATGATCTGCATTTCTCAGCTCCATATCATAAATCCTCAGTCTCTCTTTAAAGATCTCATATTGAACCTGCAGCTTTTTTTTTTTCCGCCACCTGCGTTCAGCTTTTCCACATTCTGGTTTTTCAGCTCTTACACACATGGACAAAATTGTTGGTATCCTTTGGTTAATGAAAGAAAAATTTACAATGGTCAAGCAAAGGAAAGAGTTTCCAGCCCAGCTGTCTTTTTGCTTTTACTTTCTGAGCTGTTCTTTGGTCTGACCCTGGTGTGTAGGGAGATTTCATCCTGGTCAACAGATCCAGAATCCTGCAGCAGTGGAGCAAACCTGTTCTGTAGTTACATGTCTGCTTGTTGAGGAGGAGACTTGTTGTCGGTTTTCCTTTAGAAAACTGGCCATGACTGTGTCTTGCTAGGGAGAGGGGTTGAGGATGTGCTTGGTCTGGATGGCAGAGCAGGCCAGCTGGTCGCATCGCTAATCTCAGCAAACTGGGTTCTGCCTGTTACTCCCATTTCCTTTTACTCTTCGCTTTGCACCAAGAGCATTACAGGGAGGACTATCAGTAAAAGGGTTATTAACTTGTACACTGTCCTCCTGTTTCTTTCCAGCCATGTTTGTGCTAATTAGCTGTGTGTTAGCAAGATCTTGTCTGCCGTTTTTTATTAAAGGCAAAGTTGTATTGTTTCCACATAATCCCTTCACTTCCACATTCACCTGGAGACGTTGAATCTTTGCTTCCAGCATAGTGATCTTCTGTATATGTTTGTAATAGTCATCTTTAAAGAAGGGAGGCATCTAGTGACTAGTTAGCTTAGTTCCTGAGTAACTGTAGATAAGGCTTCTACTATTTGTAGGCTACACTGATGTGACACCAAATCTACCACAAAATACAGTCCCAGTGATTAATGAGTATCCAGGAGCCGTTGCCCATAAACTATTTGAGTAGGACAATAAGAACATTGGCAGAAAAATGCAAGCAGAGGGGAAGGCGAAGCAGAAAAATATCAACAGGGGAAAAGAAGCACTGCTCCAAACGTTCCGGACTATCGGTTCAGACCGGGACTCTCCTGGTTCGGACCAAAGAAGCTAACTCTGGTCCAGTTGAAAACCGGGAGTCTCCCAGTTCAGACCGAAGGAGCGAACTCTAGTCCATTTGAAAACCAGGGGTGTCCTGGTTCAGATGGAGTTCCTTTCTGGTGTACTGAGGATTCCAGTTTCCAGTTTTTGTTGATGGCTTCTCTGTTAGCCGTTCTGCAGTTTGTACTCTGTTTTAACTGTAATGGCCCTAACCTCTCTGACTTTAAAAGTCTTGATTCATTTAGTAACATTTGCTTTTTTTCTTCCGCAGGTTTACATAAATTAAATAAGCAACCAGCTCCGTACCTGATACATGGTGCCAAAATTATAAATGGAGCCTTCAGAGCTTGGACTAAAAAACAGGTATGGATTCAGTCACATGTGCAGTACGTTTGTCTTACTGTATTATTAGAAAGATTTTTTGTTTTGCCTGTAACAGGCTCTCCTGGAACATGAAGATGAACTTCCAGAGAACATGAAACCATCACAACTTATTAAGGATCTTGCCAAAGAGATCAGATTATCAGAGGTAATTTTCTTTTATTCTGCCATTAGTTATTGAAGTTCCCCTAGATTAATTTAATTAATTTATTTATTTCACATCTGTTTCACCAGGCAGATGCTTGACATCAAATTCTCTCTTTTACAAGCACCGCCTGACCAACATGCAGCAATAACACAAACAAATTTGTTTTTACCATAATTTGATGTTTTTTTATGGTCTGAGTGACAATGAACCCTTTACATTTCCTCTGCTGTCAGCCATAAAACATTTTGCACACAGTACAGACTTTCAGCTTCAGATAATATTCAGCCGCAGTTTGCTTTTTGTAAGAAGTGAATTCTTTTTCATATAGAGCAGTTAAAATCTTGCATCTGACAAACACAAGTCATTTTTAACATAAAACAAACTAAAAAATATCAAAGTCTTGATTCTGTGCTTTAACTTCCAGAATGCAACAAAAGCCATTAAGAGTGAGCCAAGCATCAAGGTACCTGTAGAGGAACCACCATCCACCCACTCTGAGCCAGATGAGCCTCCTTCCCCAGCAAACATCCCTTCACCCAGCAGAGAAAAGTCCAGAAAGAAAGCCTCCAAACCCCCCAAACCCCCAAAGATGCCCAAGGCCCCCAAGCCTCCAAAGGTCCCCAAAGTCAAAGAAGGAGGAAAGAAGAAAGCAAAGAAGACAAAAGAGCTTTCTCCGCCTCCTAAACCTTCCAGCTTTGCAGCTCTTGAGTCTCATGCAAAAGACATCTTGAGCAAAATGGACCAGCCAAAAAAGACAAAGGTGAGCCAATTAAGACATGAGTGTATGTTCATTTGCTGCATTACTCCTTGAAACCCTGGTTTTCCCTTCCTGAGAGGCTTTATGTGTCTCCTGCCGTAGAAATCTTGCTAAAGCAGCTCAACATGCATCTGATGTAACATCTGATGTTAGCATCATATGCTAATTAGCAAGCAATTTCTGCCCATTTTGCACTTGGTGGCGTGCCCGAGGTGCCCGAGGTGCCCGAGCCACTGCTTCCTGTCTGTGTCTTCATTTGCAATGAACAGCTGACCCGGATATTTCATATTTATTTGAAACTTAAATCAGTGGCATGCGGGGGTTGTCGGTGTCTTTAAATACCAAATGCGATGTTAACTTTGTCCTACTTTCTCAGCACCTCAGTCAGCTGTTCATTAAGTGTAATAAGGAGACTAGTTCTTCCTCACGGTTTAAATGAATCCTGGAGGAAATCCTGGTCTTACGTCAACATACCCGACACATATTCAGCCTGTTCCGTGTGCTATTGTGTAGTTGAATAACTTGCCTTTCCAGATTAAATATTTGCTCTTTGTCTTGGATTTTGTGAAATAAATTTTTAAATAAATGCGACTTATAGTCCGGAAAATATAGTGATTACAAAGACAGCTGTGTTAATATGTCAGATACAGATTATATTACTTACAGCTCACAACTGCTCCTGCAGCTCTGTCTTCACAAAGCAGGTAGACTTGATAGTTTCTTTAATAACTGTGTCTGTTCTGTCCTATCAAAATTTTCCAGGCTGTTAAGAATGTCCTGAGCATGTCAGAGAAGGAAATGTCAAAGCAGAACAACGTGGAGAAGTTTGAAATCAGAGAGCAGAATAAAAACAAGACTGAAGCTAAATGGAAGTACAAGGTAAGGTTTTATTTTCAGCCGACAGATTTTTGTCACAATCTGTTCAAACTTAAAACAAGTTCAGAAGGTTACAAGCTGAGCAATTAACAAAAACACAAAGCAGGGCCATCCAACGGTGATCTGCACACTCCACTTCAAAGCAGTCATCAAACATACGGACATGGCCCAAGTCTTAAATTTGAGGCCTGCAGCTCATCATCCACCCTCTCAGAGTTTACCTAATGGAATTAAGCCACATTAGCCAATGCGTTCCATCTAAGTAATTACACATGCCCTCATGTAAAAACGTTTGTTATATGGTTATTGCTGAATAAGAGGAGGAAGCTTTTTCGGAACAAAAGTGTAATTTTGTTAAACGGAAGACATTAAACGGCTTTAGTTTCATGGAAAATTCAATGCCAGACTGCTGAGGAATGTTTGCAGGATCTCCGTCCAACTGCTCCTTCACATCAGGCCAAACATTTACAGATGGAGAAGAGACCCGTTAGTTGTTCACCAAGGTCACCAGAGACCAGATTTTCCTCCTGTGATCACGCTGTATTTATGTAAAGACTCGCAGCCCCTCTGTGTTTCTGTGTGGGCCATTAAGCTCATGTTAGTGTCAATTTAAAAGAAAAGAAATGCATGAGACACAATTTCAGTTTCACGTTTCATTGTGTTATCATATGTCTTTAATTTAAGAAACTAAATTGTTGAGGGAGTACTTGGAAATGTATATTCTTGGATGTCAGCTAATTACAGAGGCTGCTCGCAGCTTCAGGAAAAAACGTTTCACATCCATTGTGCTTTTGCTAAATATTAGGTCAGAAGATCTTAAAAATTACAGAAAACATTGTGTAAAATGGAAATAAACGCAATCATTTGCAAAGCTCATAAACCAATATTTTATTCCCAATAGAACATAATAAAATCTAATCTGATATTCAAAGTGAGACATATTACCATTTCATGGAGAAATATTAGCTCATCTTGAATTTAATGGCAGCAACACTTCTGTAAAAGGCTGAAACGGACTAAAGAAGGCTAAAAAAGCAGTAACGTAGCTGGTTATTAAATGAGCCCCTTAAAGAGGCAGAGTCTCTTCGAAGTTAGGATGGACGGAGGTTCACCCGTGAGCAATACAACCAGTTTATAAACTGAATTAATTTCAGGATGATCTTCCTCTTCATTAAATTGAAGACGTTCTGCTTTTCTACGGAAGCCAAGAACGGCCATGCTTGAAATATTTATCAAACACGGTTTCTCGAGGTATAAACATAACAGAATAATTTGAGGAAAAAATTTTTTAGCCTTCAGGAAAGTCAATGTGCTTGTCTTCATTTACTCTTTAAAGATTTATTCTTACAGATTCTTATGACTTCCAACAATTGCCAGTTAAATCAGATGCTAGCCGCTCATTTTCAGCCTCACCTGAAGCATCTTAGGATTTGAGGAAAAGAAAGCTTGTCATCTTGTAATTACCAGCTACAATATGAGGTTATCTTGAGAAGTGACATTAGAGCAGAGCCGCCCTCCCATCAGACATTGCATGTAGGGCACCAAAGTGCACGGTGCAGTGCACGGGCACTTTTCTTTTTATTATGACGGTTGTAGTAATATAATGTTTATTTTATTTATTTATTTATTCTACATAATCTACATCATAAGAAAACATTGTCATCAGAAACAAATGCGTTATTTTCATAATATTTCTATTTTAATATTTCCGTGCCAGGATCAATAAAAAAATCCAGTAGTCATGATTCAATTTAAGTGTTTCTGTTTTAACTTAAAGTTAGACTTTTTTCAAAGCCAAGTCTTATTTTCAGCGTTAGATGCAGAAACGCCTGTTTTCTCAAGATAATGAGACAATGGCTCCTCCCATAGAGACAAGCTTCATGATCCCAAAATAACTGAACCGGATAGTTTTTATCATCTTTTATTTAATGGCATCAAAATCATTTAATCAATTTCCAACTTCCAAAACATCAATATCTTTTCAAACTGTTGTCATGAAATCTTAATAAACAGTTAATTCTGTTGGTATTTAAAGTCAAGGTCATTTAATCTTTGAAGCAACCCATGAATGTGTACATGTGTCTGGTCCTGTCATTCCCAACAAAATTCCCTGAATGTGTGAATTTATACGGTAGGTTCAGTCTGAAAGCATGTGTGTTTGGATTATTGGACTTCGAGGCTTTTGATCCTTGTAAACAGAGAGAAAGCAGATTTCAGTATATTAAAGATGAAGACACACACTTTGTTTTACCATACTAATAATGTATTGATGTTATTGTATTTACTAATCAAAGCCTTCCAAAGCTGCTTTGCTTAGATTCATTATGGATAAAAATCTGATTTATGGGAAAAAGAAAAAGGCTGTTTTGATTTTTTTATTGTATTGTTATATATTTTTTGGCCATATCTCAATAATCGACATGCTAATTATTTGTACAAATGGCTAATGGGGTAAAAGAAATGTGTAGCCAGGCTGAAGACATACAGCATGTATCTGTCTGTAGGAATTTGGAGCAGAACCTGCATATAAGGCATTGGACATGTCATGGCTACAATCACCCTTATGGCCATAATGTGCACACATCTAATACCTTTCCTTAAATATGTCTTGTCTGGACAGATGTAGATGTAAACGGCAAACAAGTGGTTCTAGCTGTTACTTGGAGATGGCAAAATCAGGCGTTCACATGCATCGACTGTTAGAACAATACTGCCCAACGAAGTTTTAAAACCAGCTGCTATTAATCCATTTGTTTACTAATGTCACATTTCTGTTTAAAATGTTAAGCCTTTCCAAGCCGACCTACTTTAAAAACAGATCTGCATATCTGACCGAGTGAAATGTGTGGGATTTCTTTCTTTATGGACTTGATTACAGAACAGTAAACCAGATTCCCTGCTGAAAATGGAAGAGGAGTCGAAACTTGACAGAACACCACTTTCAGGAAATAAAGACAGGTTCAGCTTCACCATGTCCCACATGAAAATGCACAGGTATGTAAGTAACAACTGCTGGATAAATGTTTCACCACTCCTGTCACCCCTCTAATGTGGTGCATTACAGCGATTAGAGAGCTATGTGGCTATCATCACTATATCCATTAAAGCTAATTCAAGGACTTCTTGCTGTGAATGCCTGGCTTATCCCTCTCTTATTGTCCTGCGGTTTCCTTTTCAGCTCCAAGATGCTGAAACCTCAGACCAACTCAAGTGTTTTTGGATCATTACAAAACCTTAAAGAGGACAAAAGCAAGCCAGTGAGAGACGAGTATGAGTATGTCTCCGATGAAGGAGAGCTGAAGATTGATGAGTTCCCCATCAGGCGGAAAAAGAACACCGTTAAGAGAGATTTGTCCTGTGAGTATTTTGCACTTAAACCTCCTCAAATTTACTTGGTGGAAAGTAAGTTTAAATAGTTTTAATGGTGGTACTAATGGAAATTTGAAATCATTAATGTATTAAAGGCGATTAAAATTAGCCTTGTTTCAGACCTCAAGTCCTCTGAAAATGGAGATGTTTTTTCCAGTTAGTGACTAAATTATAAATGGCTGTTTTTTCCTACCGCTGATTTTATGCTTATACTTCACGCTTAAAAAGACTTTAATTTGCCTTTTTTATTTTAATTCTTCTCAGCAAAATCTCACCTGTGTGAATTTAGTTATTTTGTCATTTTGACCTAATGTATTTAAACATTGGACCTAAAAATCACACAAAAAACACAAAATTTGAATGAAAAAAAGCTGGATTTATTACTTATTATTTATTACTGTCAACAAACCAATTTTATACGTTGGAATGTAAATATAGCTGGTAAGTGTTTAAAAAAATAATGTAAAAATATGGCAAATAACATACAATTATATACATTAAAATGCAAGTAATACCACAGGCGTTGTTTTTTTTAAAACAGTTAGATGTTACTCAAGGTCCCTTCATCGTTTTTAAACAAAAAACAAAACTGAACACACTAAACACAATAAACACTTCAAACACAATAAATGTCTCAAATCTCAAAACTCATTATAACTATCACTGTTTCTTGTTTCGCCATCTCTCCCACAACCTTCCCCCAGCAACTTCATGACGTGTATTACCAGATTGATTTTTTTAATTGGTTGATGTGCTGCCAGAACCACTGCTTGTCGTACTTGTGAGTTTCTGTTTGCCAGCACTTTGCTAAGAAAAGCCTGTTTTTACAGTTTCTTTGTGCATCAAACTGGCATCACATGTGACGATAATATACACGAAAAAGTGTCCATCAATCCATCCATCCATTTTCTACCACTTATCTGGAGTCGGGTCGTGGGGGCAGCTGCCTAAGCAGGAAAACCCAGACTTCCCTCTCCCCGACCACATTCTCCAGCTCATCCGGAGGGATCCCGAGGCGTTCAAACATGATGATCTATCAAAAACATATAAGAAGATCCATAGCAACAACCAGCACCAAACGAAGACGAAGAAACATGGCAACAACCGGAAAACACAAAACCCAGCACGGCGTGATCTCAAGATTCAATATCCTTCCTTGTTCCCCAGCCAGCTCGCTTTCTGATTGGCTACATTCCGTGCCACGTCACCATCCACAGTTCATGAGTTGTCGGCTTTTTCCCACACATATGAAGATATCGGGTCATAAATGTTAAACATGTTCAATATTCACAATTTTCGGGTATGACCCATTTCGGATCCGATTATCGGGACAAATCTGCTCATAACGCACCTCAGACCAAACGATAATTATACAGGGAAATCTTATAAGACTCAATAATCGGGCGTTTGCTGTCTTTTGTCGTGAAGAGGGAAAATCGGGATAAAAACAGCTCAAAAATCCTTGTGTGTGTGTACCAGGCTTAAGGGAGAGCCTGGCCACCCTGCGGAGAAAAATCCACAGAAAAATCATTGATTGTATTCACATTCTCATTCTTTCAGTCCCTTGCCGAAACCGCGTTCCTCTTAGCTTGCTGATACCCATCAGCTGCCCCCGGAGTCCCACAGGACTCCTTCAGCTTGATGGCATCCCTCACTGCTGGTGTCCACCAACATGGTTGGGGATTGTAACCGCCACAAGTACCAACAACCTTACGGCCACAGCTCCAGTTGGCCACCTCAACAATAGAGGCACCGGAACACAGCCCACTTGGACTCAGTGTCCCCCGTCTCACCAGGAACATGGTTGAAGCTGTCGGAGATGGAAGTTGAAACTCTTTCTGACAGGGGACTCTGCCAGACTTTCCCAGCAGACCCTCACATCACATTTGGGTCTGCCAGGCCTGACCGGCATCCTCCACCACCATCTGAGCCAACTCACCACCAGGTGGTGATCAGTTGACAGCTCCGCCCCTCTCTTCACCCAAGTGTCCAAGACACGGTGCCGTTCCTCCCAATCACGCCCCTCCATATCTTACTGTCATTGCCCATGTGAGCATTAAAGTCCACCAGCAGAACGAGGGAGTCAGAGTCACCGGAAGGGAGTGCTTTCCAGCACCCCATCCAAGTACTCCAAAAAGGGTCCACAAAAACTGTGTTCTCCAACACCCCATGCCCCCAGCCAAAGGTGGAGGGGATGGGTCTACTCTATCATCTACTGGGGTAAACCCCAACGTAAAGGCGCTAAGTCGAGGGGGCAATGAGCATGCCCACACGTGCTCGGCACCTCTCACTAGCAGCAACTCCAGAATGGAAGAGGGTCCGTCCCTTCTTGGGGACAGTGGTTCCAGAGCCCAAGCTGTGCATCAAGGTGAGTCAAACTATATCTATCCAGAACCACTTAGCCTCGTGCACCAGCTCAGGTCCCTTCCCCACCAAAGAGGTTACGTTTCACGTCCCTAGAGCTAGCTTCTGCAGCCGAGGATCAGACCACCAGGGTCCTCGCCTTCAGCCGCTAACCAGCTCACACTGCACCCAACCTCTGTTTCCCCTCCTGCAGGTGTTAAGCCCACAGGAGGGGGGAGCCTTGTCACTCTTTTGGGCTATGCCCGACTGGGCCACAGAGGCAAAGACCCGACCACCAGGCATGGGTCTTTGCCCATGCCTGGTGCCTCACCTCCATGCTTGGCTTCAGAGGGGGGCCCCGGTGACCCACGTCAGGGCAAGGGAACCTGGATCCATTGTTTTTATTCATCATAGGGATCTGTTGAGCCATGCTTTGTCTGGTCCCTCCCCTAAAGATCTGTTTGCTGTAGATGACCCTACCAGGGGCATAAAGCCCCCAACAACATAGCTCCTAGGATCTTCAGGACACGCAAACTCCCCCACCACGGTAAGGTGGCGGCTCAGGGTGGAACCCACAAGTGTGCCATATATTTTTTATCATAACTCTGGTTTTACTTTATCAAACAACACCATTTAAAAACTGGTTCATAGATTGATGTCTGCATTGTTGAAATGTTGAAAACTGAAGTTGAAGTTGAAGCCACATGAAGATGTCGCTGTGTCTTGCTGCTAGGTGATCAATCGGATATCTGATCTGTACGCACTGGTACTTCTGTTGTCTTCTTAGGGTAAAAAAAAACTGCTTGCTAGCAAAACATAAATTAATAAATACATTTTTAAAATGATAAGGATAAAAACTGATTTAAAAAAAAAGAATAAATAAATACATTTTTAAAAATGAGCCAAAATATCTAACTTTAGATTAGTTTCTCAGCCTTGTGCTAGCCTTAGCAGGTTTTCTAGCCATTGCTAGCTAAAAGCTGTTCAGCAAATACAAATAAAATTGCTTTTCTCAGAGTTAGAAAACCAAATATTCTGCCTTTCTAGCAGTGAATACATTAACACATTTAAAAAGGAAAAAAGAGCTAAAGTAGCTAGCTTTAGCTTCCTTTCTCAGTCTTGTGCCAGCTACAGCAACTTTACTAGCTGGCGCTAGCTGAAAATGATAACTAGAAGAAACAGCCGCCAGTTGTTGACACAACTGCTCAGTTTTCTGTTTAATGAAAATAACACCTATCTTTTGCTAACCTATATAAGATGGATGGTGTTAACTACAACAGCTCAGCAACACAAGGTTGATATAAATGTGTAGATATTCAGAGAACTTGTGTCATTGTTAAATGATTAATTTATTTTCTCCGTAGTTTTATCAGACATCAGAGAACCACTTCAGCCATCCAAAAAACCAAAGTTCCAGCCCTTGGTCGCAAAGGTACGTATCACACAACACCAGCGGTCAGTAATAACCCAGTTAAAAAGGCACCTGAAACACATTTCTAATAGACGAAGCACTCAGACATTTTCTTCCAGAGTTGGTTGACCTTAGCTCAGGACAGCAATGAAACTGCAGTACAGCAGAATAAACAGATTTTTATCTTATCTGTCCACTTCCTATAAAACCAGAGCATGGACTCCTCAGATGAAGAGAAGCTGCACATAGACACAGAGGTCAAACCTGAAGTGAAAAGTCGCAACTCTAAGGTGAAGAAAAAGAGTGGAAGTGCTGCAGGGATCCTGGACCTTCTTCAGGCCAGCAAGCAAGTGGGTGGGATCGACTACAGCGCCAACAGGTAAACCGAGCTGATTATTTTCTGCCTCTAGACTCCTTTCCCTTCAACACCAATGAGGCTCTGGGCTGCAGAGCATGCACAACATTAATCTCTTAATGGCCCCCGAGAGACCTCTTTTACTCACAGTAAATGAATTTTGGGTCTCTTTAATGAGGCGAGTCACCGACAAACAAACGGCCGCTCAGTGACAACAATAAATGAAAAAGCTGAATTTTATAACAAACTCTGAGCTGAAAAATCAAGAGTGACTGAAGCAACAGTTTATGAAGACTCTGTCAGCAGTTTGTGTTAAAGCCAGTGTTTGATTCCTCCTACGCTGATCTCTCCGAGCCAGCGTGGCTCCGGGCTCTTCCATTTGCTTTTCGCTGTTTGGTTCAGAGCTTGATGGTCTGTTTCCACCACACTGAAAGCTACAAATGAGCAATGAAAGAAAGAAAGAAAACATTGCGAAATTATGTTAATCTTTCAAATAGTGTAAAAGCTGAGGATGGAGTGAAGTGAGCGTGATCATGATGGTGATCAGTTTAACAGTTAATAGTTTAATAGGACGTTTGCATTTATTTTCCCAGCTGGTTCTTAAAGTGATCACAGCTTCAGTTCCTAAAAAAAACTCACTGATTCTCACTAATCTCATGATTTGTCTGATCAGCCTCATTTCTTTTCATTTACATCCAGGCCTATAACAGACCTTTATTTATTTATTTATTTATTTATTATCTATCCATGCCATTGGTTTTTTTTCTGATTTTGGGTTACATTCAGATGTGCCAGCTTTACATCGCTCCCAAGGGCGAGCTCTTTTCTCATCACCTGTGCCAGCATGTCGACGGCTGTGTAATGGTTGCGTTGTTGTTTATTTCTTATTGGCGTACTTACAGTCAGCCACCTGCATCTCCCAGCACACAGGAGGCCATTCAGGGCATGCTGTCCATGGCCAACCTGTCGTCTTCAGAGAGCTTGCAGCAGCCATGGAGCAACAGCCAGTCCAAAAACAATAACCAGTCGAAGAACAACTCACACAGCTCGCAGGTCGGCAAGAAGGCCGGAGGAGGAGGAGGAGGAAGCAAGCGGCCGACCAAACGTCTTCCGAAGAAACCCAGGAAAAGCAGCAGCATGGAGAGTCTGGATTACGATGATGACCAGGATCACATGGACGCCTGTTTCAAGGACTCAGATTATGGTAAGAAAAAGAAAAAACACTTGTTTCCTTGTTTGTTAAAGACATCAATCACTGACTTATTTACAGAGCCCGTTTACCCCCTGAACGCCTCCTCAGGTCCACCTTCTAGTACCGGGTCGTCCTCTTCATCAGGGTCGGACCTTTTTAATCCTGGTGTGATAGATGAAGCAGGTGGAGGAAACCTTCCTCAGAGGTTTTCTCCATGTTGACATGACA
>JBAFSZ010000004.1:1483481-1502885 GCA_036919955.1 Melanotaenia pygmaea | reverse complement strand
TTTTCGGCGTATGCGCTGGGTGAGCAACTTCCATAGAAATGAATGGGCCGCCATTTTCAGTCCGTTATCCAGTTCCATAATACATTCATGAGAGCAACAGACTGCAGCTTGTGAACCCGCCTCCATACAACAGAACTTGGTCCTGATTGGTTCAACCTCTTGCTGATGCAAACTCGGAACTTCTGAGGGGACTACCATATAATGCTTCCAGTATTAAATTCCTTTCAGTGCTATTAATGGGCTACAAAAGCCTTGTTATTTCATATTGCATTTAGGCTAATCTTTACAAAAAAAAAAAAAAAAAAACAAGGAATTATAGCCTTGTTGCACAGTTACATCATCCTGAAGAAAAGTGTAAATCTCGTCGGCATCAATCACAACCACAATGATGAAGGCGCATACTGCGATCTCTTCCATCCTTGCAGTCGCCACGTCAACAAACTTGTTAACCAGTAAACATGAGTTAACACAGCCACTTAACCAGCTGTTGTCCTGCTGGAAACTCTGACATGATCAGCAAGTATCATGTATGTAAGGAGACAAACTAACATGTTAATCAAACAGCTGTTTTATTAATGTGTTATCAACTCATCATAACTTTGTTAACAACATGACTCCATGTACTACGCTTTTAGCGTGTTCACCGCTAACTTTTAGCACATTCACTGCTAAATCTTAGCACTGTTACTGTGTTGACCACTAACTTGTTCGTAAGAATCAGATGTAGTGGGTTTACTAGATGTCTTTACTCAGAATAATGATAACAATAATGTTCAGAGTATTTTATAGTTTTACTAAGTTTATATATATATATATATATATATATTTACTTTTTAATGTTCAATGTACATTTTTACAAATGTTTTAATATGTACTTTGTATTTTAATTCGCCCGTTAACTTGTGGTGTTATTACCTCCCGTTTGTTACTAACACACAACACGTTATTTACACTACATTTTTTCAACCTGTGGCCACAGATGAATGGATTTCATAGGACTGGGCAGGTTAACACGTTATTATCATGTTAACGCTTTAATTAATTGACAACAATTAACGTGATTTTGTCACGTGTTAACACAGTTTACCTGTAAGTCTGTTTCTGTCTGGCTCTGAATAAACAGGGAAACCAGTAACAGGAGGGATGATGCTGGCTGGACATCCTGTTACGTCTCAGCCAATGAGATCATCTGCATGTCTGCAGCGTTTACCTGAACAGGTGTGTGTGTACAACTCGATGGAAATGCACCAATCCTGTGCTTTATTAATGAAATTAACGAAAACAATGTAAACAAAAAAAACTGTTTATTTTAATTCGAAGGCTTCAAAAGTTGTTAATTAACTTTTGTTTGCTTGATCTCCTGCTTAGACGTCGTAACAGGAAATATAAAAGAAAATAAATTGTAGATTTACTGAATATTTGCACAGGTTTGAGGTCATTATTGTTATTTTTCCTCCATCCTTGTCTAGACAGCGTTATAATCCTGTTCAAGCGCCAGAAATTTTCCCAGCTTCCCGTCCTGCTGGCTCGTTCACTTTTAACTAATAAATCCTGAAAATTTTATCTTTCTTTTGCAGACAGATTTGATTTTATTACCTTAATATTTAGGCCAATGCTGCTGTTAAAGGCAGCTTGTTTGTTCATTTTGTTTCTTTCCAACCAAAAATGATTAAACTTTTGTTTAACTAGTGGAATTTTTTATGTAAAAGTAAAAACAAAAAAAAAAAATACTTGAATAATCAATAAATTATTTAATTGAATCATGATTAATCACAGATTGTCCTGCTGTTAATCACGTGTAACAACTTGAATCGTTGCCCAGCACTAATATTTATTATTAATGTCATTTGACAGGATAGAAACTTTTTTCCTGTTTAGATCTTCAAACCAAATATTTTTACTAATTAGTTATAATAACCAGGTTAGTATAGTCTGACTTTATACACCTTTGGATAAAAATGATTAATGCTTTGATGTTTGATTGATTTCTTCCATTTGGACTGATGACACTGGATCATTGATCATTGAACCCGATTAACATTAGTGTTACACAGATCAACAGACACCAAGAAAACTTGTTGTTTCCAGGTGTTGTAGTATGGAACCCCCAGATGAACCTGGGGACCTGGTTTAGGATGAGTCCACTCATAGCGTGAACAAATTTTAGATTTCTGGGTTTGAAAGTGTTTTAACATGTTGAAAAATGAAGGTCTTTAGTCATCTTGAAGGGACATTTCTGTCCACTGAGGAGACGAGAAGTGCTGAGAAGTGATGACTCTTATATACAAACATGGAAGAAGAGCAATCTTCATCCATCAGAGGCTTTCTTTGTAGGCGTAGGTAGTCTGACAGTAGGGTCATTGGTCAGCGTCTGGTTTACAACGCTTCCTTGCGCAGCTCCAGGCTGGACAGTCCTGATCGCTGGGGGGTTGCAGCACTGATCAGGACTTTAGATGGGGGCCCTTGACCTGCACCCAAAGCCTTGCTCCCTTCTGATGTTTCCCTCCATCGTGCTAGAGGACACCTGCACCATGTCAGGGTGTTTACACTAAGCCATGAGGCTGATCCAGCCAGCTGGACTTCTCTATCATCACGTCCATTGAGGCTTACAACAACACAGAATGAAGCAACAGAAACTCATTAGATTTCTGCCTTATTTATCTCCCAGCTCTCCATCAGACTTGGACATTAGCTGGCTAAATTGATGCAAAGCACTTATGGAGCTCATCCTTCTCGACTTGAGTCTAGTGCGAAAATGCTTGTCTGCTGTAAATATTAGCTCTGAGTAACATTTTGTCTTGTCAAAACAAAGCTATGTGACTGCTTTTAACATCCCCAATCTGACCACAGATTTGTAATGCTTTCATCTGTTAAAGCTCTTAACTGTGGCTCAACATTCACACTGACAGGACGGACTCGGTACAGACGCGACAGGACGGACTCGGTACAGACGCTGACAGGACGGACTCGGTACGGACGCTGACAGGATGGACTTGGCACGGACGCGACAGGATGGACTCGGTACAGACGCTGACAGGATGGACTCGGTACGGACGCTGACAGGATGGACTCGGTACGGACGCTGACAGGATGGACTCGGTACGGACGCTGACAGGATGGACTCGGCACGGACGCTGACAGGACGGACTCGGTACAGACGCTGACAGGACGGACTCGGTACAGACGCTGACAGGACTGACTCGGCACAGACGCTGACAGGACGGACTCGGTACAGACGCTGACAGGACGGACTCGGCACAGACGCTGACAGGATGGACTCGGCACGGATGCTGACAGGACGGACTCGGCCCGGACGCTGACAGGACGGACTCGGTACAGACGCTGACTAGACAGACTTGGCATGGACATAGTATGGACTTGGCATAGAGGTGGCGTGGACACAGACTGGAAGGACTCAACACAGATGGAGACTGGAAGGACTTGGCATGGACACAGACTGGAAGGACTCGGCATGGACCCTGACATTGGGACATGGACGCCAATACTACTGTTCTCAGACGTCAGCTCTACGGTTCCACGCTGCACCAGAATAAATCCAGTTAAACTCACAGGGTTGGTTTAGGGATGAATAATTAATGCATGTTACTGGACACATGGAGGCATGGAGAGAGCATGCTCACACCTTTTCCTTCATCCATCCCACCTGATTCTGCTGTAAATTTTAATACTGGAAATACTGAAAATAACTGCGGTTATATGTTAACTTTGTAAAGTTTTATTAACTAATATTCTGCTCATTCCCATTTATTTACTTTAGTTTTTCTATTTGAGGTTAATTCTCTTTCTTTTACTTAAAGTTGTTTTTTATGAGACTTTTTATTGAAGGTAAATTTCTTAGTTGTATGGTTTTCCAGGTGTATTACTTTTTTATACTTTCACTCACAGCTGGACAAAGCTGTTAAAGCACATCTGTTCATACTGGGACAGTAAAAAGATTCTTATCCAGATTCATTCTGTCAGTTGGTAAAAAAAAAATCGCTTTTGTTTATTCAGTTCACTTATGATGAAGAGAGCTATTGCTCCAACTTCCACTTGTAACAAGAGATTAAGTTTATGTAATTTATTTAATTAGTTTATTCCAAAACCCAGACCTGTTACTAATTTACTATCAACTCTACAAAGACCACAGAGACTTCTGGGAAATTCATATTCAGCAGGAATTTAACCATGTAAATCTTCACAGCCTGCGTTGTTTTCATATGTCTATGTTTATGTCTATGTTTATGTCTGTGTTTATGTTTATGTTTATTGAGATCCCCATTAGCGTCAGCAGCATGCTGCATCAGCTGTTCTTCCTGGGGCCAGTAGTCATGTAGTTGGTGTTGTAGGAATATTCTGTTGTTATTAAAGTTAGATGAGTGTGGAGGACAGTGAACCCACCACAGTCTGATGATGGAGTCATTCCAGCGGAAATAAAGCTGAACTCTAATTAATATTTCTTTCTACATGTTTTAGAAATGACATACAAGTAAAGCATTTAAATGTTTTCTTTTCATGCTGTGTTATAAAGTAAGATGTGAATATGAAGTTATTTTGGGAAAAATCTAATATTTTATTGGATGTATTCTTTTAAGTGAAACTGGTTCAGATTCTCTTTTGAAAGAAACTTAATAATTTCAGTGACTCTAACTGAAAACTGGAGCTGAAGCAACTTAAGCTGGATAAACTTAATTCCTGATCAGAAAGCCTCCGGAGACGGTGTTGACCACAACGTTGTCATTAGTCAGGCCTGCTGGAGTTTCTGCAAATAGCAGCGACATTTTTCCTTCTTCTTTCCTAAAATATTTCACTCGTTAGCATATTCGTTTCGTTGTGGGACCTCTAAATAGTCTGCTGAGTGATCCTAATGACATAGCTAATTCCAGAGCTCTGTGTAAAGGTGAAGAAGTGGTGGGTTTTAACGCTGGCTCCTCCAGTCTGCATTAAAGACTCTTTGCTTGGAGCTGAAAGTTTCAGAGATAAAACATGGAGTCGTTAGAAAGGAGGAAACAGAAAGACGCAGATAGTTTCCTTCCTTTAAATAAATTCATGTATTTATTTATTATTTTTATTTAGTTTTTCATCATTTCCCTTAAAGTATTTATGAAGTATTTTTCCATTTTATTACATTTTATGACCTTTCTTCTGTATCCGACCATTAAAACCGGTTTCTGTCTGGAGTTTTATTTTAAATAACCATATTAAAACTCTTCACAGCTGCATAAGTAAATGGTTTTCTGAGTGACTTATTTTTCCTTTTTATGACATTTAAGCCATTTTCAGAGCTGCTAGCCCGGCTAGGCTGCTTTTGTCTGCTCAATGTGTATAAATGTGTGTGATCGGTTCTCGTCGGGTTTCCCCTCAGTGTTTCCATAAACATTAACACCTACCCCGCAGCACTGTAGGTCAGCTTTCTGCTGCCTGCAACTGCAGAACTTTGCTGGTGTTGTAACATCAGGAGGGCTGTGGTCCGTTCCTGGCGGCCTGCCGTCCACGCTGCGTGGGGAGCGGAGGCGGAAAAGAAGGAACGATGTGAGCAGAGCGGGAAGACGTCCATCTGGGTCTGAAGTGTGAGTGCGGGCTAAAAACCAGGAGCAGAAACAATAACCTGCTTCCACGATTATCTTCAATACAATGAAAACCTGCATCATTAATACGTTTCTAAACTCAGAGCATTTTTTCTTTAAGACATTTATTCCATCAAAGGCAAAAATATGTTTGTACAAAGACCTAAAATAGAAAAGCTCGTGTGCGTTGCTCTGAGTGGCAGAAACGTTTTGATTGCAAATGGTAAAAACATTGTGTCTGAGAGAAAATAAAAGAACATAATAGAGACGGGTGGAATAGAAAGAAAGGAAATTAGAAAATGGAATAAGAATTCAAAACTATCTGGGAAATTTCAACTAATATTACTATGGTGAGTATGCCAACAGTAATAAAAAATAAATAGCTATTAACTAGCAATGACACTGATGACAGTGATGGTAGTAACAATATTCACATCACAATAATAAATGAACAACTGTAATAATAATAAAGATAATAATTAGATTATTAGTAATGACTTTAATATTATTATTATCATCACCAATAATAGTAATAATAATAATATTATGCTCACCACAGGTAAGATGTAGGGCGGTCGAACTCACCACTAAGGCACAATTACAATTATAAATGCCTGGAAAACCTCCGTAGATCACCTAAAGGGGAAGCTATCCATCACAGTTTACCCCAAAGAGCTACACACTACCGCTCCTGGTGGTGGGGGAGAGACCTTGGGGAGATCTGGTGGAGGTTTAAGGGTGAAGGAGTAAAAGCAGGACAATACTAGCAGACTCACAAATAACCCAGCACTCCAACAACACCACCAGTTCTGGATCAAACATGGTTGAACGTGATAAAACAGGATAGCTCCATCCTCATCGTCTTGTTGGCGATCTAGTGGCGTTTTAAGGGTTAAAAGTGCATTTTCATTGAATCAGGTCACAGAGTTTTTATCCTGGATCGGAGGTTTGGTCCCTCCATTAGTCCGAGTCATGTCCAACATGTTTTCCAGACATATCTTTTACATCCATGTTAAGAACTCTCTTCCTACCATTTGCCACTAGTCACAGCGATTATAGCTGTCACCTCTCGTTATGGCCTCCTCCGCCATCACAGAATTACTTACAGTTCCTGTGCCAGGACTTTCTGATTGTTTTCACTCAAATCCACAAAAGGAAACTTCCCCGTTGATTCCAGAGACATGTGAGGCACATCTGGGAGATTACTATGGTTATGTCTTCCAGGCAACAGGTTCCCAAAGACTCTGCTATTTTAATCCACGCTGAATATTCCAACAGCCTGCAATCAAACCTAATGAGCGCGGATTGGACCAACAACACAGGAATTTCCAACTAAAAACAATTGCCGGATATTAGAAAATGTGATTGTTTGGTGTATGTAGTGTTCAGACTGTAGAAGTATGAAATCACTTAATGTTCAGAAAATAGTTCTCGTGACATGTTGTAATGCTGCAGCCACACCAGACCTGTTTTCCTCCTGATGTTTTGTCTTCATGTTAGTTTGAGAATTGTTTCTAATTTCAGTAAAATGATCCAGCTGCTGTCAAGCTGTCACAACATTAAATATGGGAAAAACATTTCATGTACTTATCTGTGATAGGTGTACGGGGAGTAATTTATCCATTCAGACACATCATTCCAATTAGCCATCAATGTCGTCCTCAAAGTGGAAAAACATGTTCCAGGTTTTTATTGTTCATCTAACAGTATTCCAGGACTGTGGTTGTAAATTTACCAGAAAGTTCTATTGAGTTCTAGGCTTTTACAAGACAGAAAACTGGAAAGATGACAAGCTAGCAAAGCATCTAAGTTAGCTAGCTTAGGCAAGCTAGTAAACACAGCAGTAGAAGATTGAATTGGTCGTTAGCCTCAGTATGATGGCTGCCGGCCACTCAGTCAGTCCAGGGATCGCCAACCCGGTCCTCGTGGCCAGTGTCCTGCAGGTATTGGATGTTTCTATATGGCAACACCTAATTCAAATAAAGTGGATCTCCAACAGCTTTTTGTCCAGTTCTGCACAAGTCTGTGAATGACCACGGGGACACTGTAAGTCTTGGAACTGTTTCTAATCTTAAATTGCTGCCTTGTCATGCCTTACTTTTAAAAAGCTCTGGAAAGTGGGACCGACTTTCAAGCTGGACTTTAAAAGAGAAGCGGAGTTTGTGCTGTAATTCTCTATAATGAGCATTTCCCTGACCTCCTGCTACATGTTGGCTGTGTTACTTTATTTACTCGTCCAGCAATAAAGGCAGTGACTCCATGAAACATATGGAACAAACATGTTTTCCAGCTCCTGCAGGAATTTGATTTCTCCAAGCAGCTATCTCGTCAGGAATCGCCCGCCTCAGATCAATCACACTGGCACAAGTTTCCTGCAGACGGTGCTTGGAGAGCTGAACGGAGGGAGGGTCACCCTTCCGGGAGGAGGGCGTCATCATGGAGGAGCTGATGTGCTCTTGTTTATGTCCTCTAATGCCTTCTCCCATTAGCTGCTTTCTGAGTGGTGTGAGCTGTTTCACGGGAAATCACCTGCAGGGGGAAACTTGACCTTGACACCGCTCCATTAGCTCGCAGATTTACAGTGTGGTGGCGGTGATGGACCAGTTTTCTAAAATTACAATTAACTTTGTTTCTTATCTTGCAGCCTGAACCATCAGCACCTGCAGGAGTGTAAATATAGCACATATTTTTGTTGCTGCCGTTTTCTTTGGGTCATACAAAGTTCACGGCTATTCATTGCCATGGCTACGGTAATAAACATTTGGTTAAGGAACTGTCAGCATAAACACGGATTATTGCTGTTAGTTAGTCTGCCTGGTGTTTTTTGAACCCTTCCCTCCATGCAGCCTCCTCCTGCTGTGAACGTCAGTTTTTCTGTTGCTGCACCGTCACCGTTAAAGCTTCCATGAGTCAAAACAAACTGGGTTCCAGATGATTCTGCATGAAGGATTTCCGTTTGTGAAACATTTGGATTTTAGGTCTGTTGGGTTAGATTTATCCAGTGTCTGTTTAGATCACTAATAACATCTCCGACACCTTAGATCATTAGTCTTCAGAAGGAAATTACTGAATTACTGGTTGTTCCACATTTTTAACCCTTTCATACATATTAACCCTCCAACGGACTCCTATTGAAAAGCTCTTTTCTACTATATGTATGGGTGAGGAAAATATATGTCCAAATTAGCCACATTAGTGAGTCACCCAATACACTGCTGCTCACTGAAGTATAAATAAATACATTATTTATTTTAATATATATGCATTTATTGTAATTACCAAGTTTGCCTCGGTTATAAACGGGAAAGAATTCATTTATGATATAATTATTATATTCAGATAGAATATTTATTTACATCTACGTTTAAATTTATATTATATAAACATGCTAAGATGTTATTTAGATGGATATATGGATGGAGGTCTGGATGGTCCAGGTGGATGGAGGTCTGGGATGGGGGACCCATGTTGCCTCTTCAGACTGGGCCCCATGGGTGCAGGCCCTGCCACCAGGAGCATGCCACCAAGCCCTACCTCCAGGGGAAGCCCCATGTTTATTTGTTCATCGCAGTAGGTCTATTTACCTGTGTCTACCTACCCATCCAAAACGAGAAGTCCCCCTCTAAAACCTCCTTGGACCTCCTTTATCTGTGATTCCAGCGTCATTCTCTGTGGCATCGTCTCAATAAGCTTCTACAACCTCACAACATTTATTTCTGTCCAGTTGCACCTTCCCAAAGATTCTCCATGGGGTTCAGGTCTGGACTCTGTGGTGGCCAGTCCATGTGTGAAAATGATGTCTCCTGTTCCCTGAACCACTCTTTTACAATCTTAGCAACATGAATCCTGGTGTTGTCATCTTGGAAAATGGCCGTGCCCTCAGGAAGATGGAATAACCTGCTCATTCCTCTGAGGTATCAGCTGACCTCATTCTTAATGTTGCTTATCCTACACCTGAACCTAGACCTGGATCTGAACCTAGACTTAACCAACAGCAGGACTCTGGCTTCACCTGAAAACGCACCTGGAGAGGTTAGTTGCCGGGGTGGCTGTAGCTCAGGAGGAAGCGGAGTCGTCTACCAACCAGAAAGTCTGTAGATTAGCCGAAGTGTCCTTGGGCAGGACACTGAATCCGGATGTGTCTATCGAGGTATGAATGTGTGCGACAGATGGGAAAAAAAACATTTTTTTGTCTGTGTGATTGTGATGTAGTGTAAACTCTGAGTGATCAACGTAGGACTAAAAAGGGCTATATAAGGACGGATCTTTTGTAATATGAATGCTAATGTTAGCATCTATGTTTGCAACACAGCAAGTGAAGACAGTAACGTTTGGATCTAAATACGATATTATTTTAAATTAAATTTAAAAAGTTCATGTTTACTGTTTTCAACACACGTGAAGTAAATGCTACAAACTGCAGTTTCAGTTTAGAAATGAAAGAATCACTTATTTTCTATGTTAGGAGCATTTTTACTGATCCGAATAAATGTGCATCTCCAGGTTTTCAGTAAAGTAAATAAAGTGTCCCGTGGAGAGGGGCACGATAGTGATCAGTTTCATTTGATGTTATAAAATTCTGGTAGATGAAGGAGAAGGGTGGGTTTGTTATTTCCTGGATATTATTATAATGTTCTAATCAGACCAGACAGCAGATTTCTCATTGCTGTAGTGTTTTACCACCACAACATCTCTTCTCTGTCTGACTACATCTGATCTTCTGGGTATTTGAAGGCTATATAGTAAATGATACCCCGAGAAATTTTATTTTCATCTTGCAGCTGAAATGTGCCAACTGGTGCTTGTGAATGAAAACGCTGCTCTGAAGTCTGAGTGCAGGTAGAAAATAGCATTTATTTATCCTGCAGCGGTGGGCGGCTGAAACACTGAGGACTTTATTAAATGCTGCTCTGCGGTTTGCTTCATGCCGCTTTCGAGTGCTGACAGCTCTGCTCGTAATGAATGGGAGCCACACTGAGCTGTTCTGTACAGCCCAGAGTCAGTGAACGCACCATGTGTTCATGCTGCTGCAGCTGATTGTCAGGATAATTAATTAGAGAGTGACACAGGAAATGAATCGTGATTTATTTACAGCTCATGCAGTATTAACTGTGTGACTGCTGAATGATAGAAACACTGTGAATTATTAAGGATTTAAACGGTCGGCCTCTAATCCACCACCAAGCTCTCAGGTTTTCTAGTCGTTGGTATTAAGAGCTCAGTGTGTTCGGCTTCTGAAGGATTAATCTGTGTCACCTTCCTCTAGTCATGTGGGTTACGCATTTATTTGCCCAAAACATTTTTTATTGAAACAGCTTTTTGTTTAAGTTAAAGATGCCGACCAATAAAAGGTCCCTGGTGAGGATACTGTTTCTCACAGGAAATGACCATGTTTACTTTTTAAAGGAACGGTTTTTAGTTCTGGGGATCATTGATGCTGCAGAGCTGCAATGCTCCACTTCACTAACTGTATCTGTGATGTCTGCACACATTTCTACCCTTTTAACCCCAGTCAGCATCAGACATGATGTTTCTCAGCTTGGCTTTATTCCAGCCATAGAGGAGCATTATTTGTCTTCTCTTTACACACACACACACACAACTTTCTGCTCACTGGTTGATCTCTGGCTGCTCCTGATTAGTGCTTCTAGATCGCTTTGTGGTGCAAAGCCTGCACATGCATCGTACGACATGGCCTGCAGCAGGAACTGCTTAAACTGCATTATTTAGCATCAAATTTATTTTAATCATGTATTGTGTTTTTGTTTTGTTGCTTATTTTTTTTTTATTGATTTTTATTCTTTTTATTGTACAGCAACTTGGTAAGTGGGACGGTAGTTAATGTACTGTATAAACACTATAAAAAGCGACATTTACTAAATTTAATAAAATTGAAATTTTGTGTGTATCAGTATTTTATTTAAAGTTTTCACTGATGTATTTACAACGATAAAAAAAAAATTCAAGATATCTTGACATTTGAAGCACTATGGAGCACTAATGGTGTGTGTGGGCTCCCTGGTGTCACCATGAAAGTTTCTGATAATAAAACTGTTTCTGACTCATTTGATGCAGACTGACTTTTATCTTCAGTCCTGGTGCAGCGACCTGAGACTGCAGTCCCTTCTCTGCTTCTATTTTCAGCCTGGAGCATCAATTCACAACATCATTTCACTTTATGGCAACATGTCACATGCTAGCAACTGGATATCAACGCACTAGCTATTCTGAACATCACTATGGAAACTTAAGAAGACATTATTGGAGGAAGAGAGAAAAAGAAAGAGAGAAAGGGACAGAGAGAGAAGACAGGAGTTGTGTCAGACTGACGTTTCTGTCTGGAGAAGCTATGAAGACATCCAGAGAGAAGAATAGCAGAGCTGATTTCAGGCTAATTAGGATCACGTGCTGCATGTGCACACACACGTTTGACACATAAATTAGATTAATCAGAGGCTCTTTAATTGTGGAGTGTGTGTCGTCCCCCCCCGTAGCTCGCGCTGCAGCTATCAGGCCACCACAAAGACAATGACAAAACGATGAAACAATCTGGATGTTCCAGATCTGCTGATTGTAATTTATGTCCTTTCTGTCCAGCTCCATCTGAAGCCGGGAAGGGGAGGGTGGATGAAGCCTGGCCGTCTGAGGTTCAGGCCCCCACCTTCAGCTGCTCTAAAAGCCAGAAACGTTGTCTTCTTCCTGGCTGGGACCTCAGACGTTAAGCTCAACCTGTCATGAATCTGCACATGGTGGAGGCCTGACGGGAGTCTGACATCCTGGTGAGGACCGGCTGGATGATGATGGGCGTGCAGATGGAAGAGTCAACAGTTTTACAAGAAGAGGAGTCCCCAGAACGAGAGAACAGCCCAGATAATTAACAGGAATAAAAACCTGCAGTCCATCAGTCATCAGGACGTAGAGTTTTGTTCTGGAAGAAACCGATATAAATATTATGAACGCGTTCTTTTACTTCATTTCATCATGTAGAGGTTTAAAATAAGAATCATTTCATTTTCCTTTTAAACCTGCTCCTCCAACATTTTACTATAAACAGTAAAATTATTATGTATTAAATTATATATAGTTCTAGTATTTTAATTCGATATTAGCTGAATTGTTTTTCATTCTGGATGTCCAACCAGGCACAGACGTTTTACGGCTAGAAACCTGCACGCATGATTCTCTAAAACAATGTTATATATATTTGTCCTGTTCAAATAAACATGGAAATGACTGAAAGAGTTTTCTTTTATCGGATGGTAAGGAAAGTGAAAACATCATCACTTAAAGAAGAATAAACTTTGGTCGGCTGGTTGCAGGCGCGTGCTCTGGCGCTTTTTTGCTTTTAAAAGGCGCAACAACAACCTTTTTTCTATCTACGCTGTTTGTTTAAAACCAAACGGCAACGGTTTGGGTTTAAACAGATTTCATGAGTTTTCCTGAACGAGGTCTCGTTTACGTGTTAATTTAAATCGGATTAAAGATGAATATTAAACAGTAAAGAAATTAAACTGAAAACAAGCTTCAGTTAGCTTACTTTTATTATTTTTCTCGGAATCTCGTTAATTCAGACTCTTGTGTCTATAAAACCTTTTAAACTGAAATATATAAACCCATGTGAAATATTAAAATCAACATGTTTATTCTGTAAACATCTAAAAACGCTGCAGCAGCTTCACTTTCATGAAGATGCTGCTTCCCCCCCAATACTTCAAAAATAAATGAAGATTTTTTTAATCGATCAGTTAAAAATTTACAGAATTAATCCGCAATAAAAACAAGCATTAACTTGAATAATAATGTAAAACTCTGGATGGAATGGAAATCATGGCAGATGAGATAAAAGCTGCAGGAATGACGCCATTTTCCTCTGCAGTTAAATCCCAGAAACTTTAGCGCAGCTTTGCATATTTCCAGAGTAGAATCAGGTCCCTGAACGCCTCATTTTCAGGCCTCGTGTGAACGTCCTCGTGATAAATGAAGAAGGTCAGTAGTGAAAAAATATTTAATAATTAAACAGAGTTACAGAAAAGAAGCGAAGTTAAAAACCTGCGGGTCCCGCTTCCTCCTCATCAGCTGATCAGACACAAACGGGGCTCCGTCTGCGGTTTGGGACTCACAGGGAGACCGTCCTGCTGACCTTCCACAGCTTCTAGTCCCATATCTGAGTCCACGTGAGTCTGAGTCCACGCGAGTCTGAGTCCACGCGAGTCTGAGTCCAGGTGAGTCTGAGTCCAGGTCAGTCCTCCTGGGTGGTCTCTGGGGGAGAACCAGAGCCCTCGGTCTCTGCAGATCTTTCCTGCTCGGAAAGCTGCTCGCTGCTCGGGATGGAGTTCTTCTTTGGGCGGCCTTTCGGTTTGGTGGGAGACTCCAAACCTCCTCCTTGTAAGACCTGCAGCTCCGGAGTAAACCAGAAGTTCTGGATCAGTTTCTCACATCAACGAAAGCAATCAAACTGAATTCACATTTTTCTAAATCACGAAGGTCGAAATTATTTTCTTTCGTTTTATTATTTTATTTCAACTTAAAACCGAAACGAATCAAAATGTCTGAAAAGGAACCGCGAGCCGGTCCAACCGGAGTCATTTCCTTTTGCTCATTTTATTAACATTCTGGCTTTGCTTTGACTTCTCTTTCCACCCTTTAAATATACCTCCTCCTCCCCCAGATAGAAACCAAACTCCAAAACTTCAAGTCTGAATAAATAAAAAAAAAATAGAAAGAAAACGGGAAAATACCCACGTGCGTAAATATAAGCAATAATAAATTTAATTATCATCAACTTACGATTTTCTTCCATTTCATCCTCCTGTTCTGGTACCAGGTTTTCACCTGCAGCTGACTGAGACCCAGAGACTCGGCCAGGTCGATCCTGGAACCAGAACACCCCAAAGATCAAAGACTCACTTAATGTTAATCTGCTCAGTTTTACCAACAAAACCTCCAGTTTAGTCTGAATTTCTAGTTATCGGGATAGAAAACACCCAGAAATCCTTCATCTTTATTTATTTATTTATTTATTTATTTATTTATTTATTTATTGGTGTTTATTTATTTTTTACTATCAGTAGGACTTAAATAAAATGACAGCTGCTTTTCCTGGGATTTCTGCGTCGGGTGAAAGTGTGTGCATGTGCGCGTGCTCTGGACGCACCTGTCCGGTGTGGACAGGTACTTCTGCTTCTCGAAGCGCTTCTCCAGGCCCATGAGCTGCAGCTCAGTGAACACGGTCCGGCTCCGGCGACCCTTCTTGGTCTTGCCGCCTCCGTCGGGTCCGTGCTCCAGCTTCCCGCGGAGGTGCAGGTCCAGCGGCAGGTGGTGGGACGCGGCGCCGACCTGCAGGCCCGGGGCCGCGGACAGGAGCGGGGGCCCCAGCGAGCAGGACAGGGGCGACATGGGGAACTTGAGCAGGCTCGTCTGGTCGGCTTTCAGCACTGCGGCGGTGTCCGAGAGGAAAGACACAATTAAAAGGATTATTTACACCATTTATACAAATATGACTGATTACAGCTGTTTGTGGCGCACGCGCTGGCACGTCAGTCTGCACGAGGTTGCTGGACTCCGAGGAAGTTGTGCTCAGAATTATGATATTTAATCAAACTAATTTACTGTCTAATATTTTAAGAAATGATCATATCTGACAATTTATTTCACTATTTTTTTTCTCTGAGGAAAAATATAAAACAAATGATGAAAAACTGGCGCGTGAAAAAACAGCGATGAAATTAACAACATTAAATCCGACATGAGACCAAACCGGATTCATAACAATTCCCTTTCAGTTCGACCTAAGAGAAATCTGAGGGTTAAAAACAATCATAATAAAAATAA
Organism: Melanotaenia pygmaea; assembly: GCA_036919955.1. Classification (NCBI taxonomy): domain Eukaryota; kingdom Metazoa; phylum Chordata; class Actinopteri; order Atheriniformes; family Melanotaeniidae; genus Melanotaenia; species Melanotaenia pygmaea. The sequence goes on along the minus strand of JBAFSZ010000004.1, from coordinate 1,487,487 downwards.
AAGTTCTTGAGTTTATAACTTTAAACACACAAAATAATAATAATAATAATAATAACAATAATAATAATAATAATAATAACAACAACAACAACAACAACAATAATAATAATAATGATAATAACAATAATAATAATAACAATAATAATAATAATAATAATAACAATAATAATAATAATAATAATAATAATAACAATAATAATAATAATAACAATAATAATAATAACAATAATAATAATAATAATAATAACAATAACAATAATAATAATAATAATAATAATAATAAAACTGTTTGATTTGTTAGTCAGGAAGATATTGAGGTAAAAACATCCTCAGGGTGAGTAAACTGTTAAATATGACTGGTCTTATTTTCAACTTAAATTTAATTTTTTAAAAAGTAATAATAAATGTGTGAATCCGGATTTAAGGCGCGTGCTTCTTTTTGAAATAAAATCTTTATTTAACGTAATTTTCTCAGCTTTTTGTCGACATTGGAATATTTTCTTTTTAAAACCAGTTTAAAGTAGAAATTATTACGTTATTTTTATGATATCACATAATAGACGATTTTTCTTTTTTCTTTGCTTTCTGTCTTTTTTTCACGTTTTTAGTTTTGAATGAACTTAAATTTATTTCTGTTCTGTCACAATATTTTAAATTAAATGTAATGAAAGACGCGGAGCCTGTGCTTTAGAAACAGGAGTCATATTAACGTGAATAATCGCAGCAGCGGGAAAAGGTGAGATCGTGGGGACTGAACCCCCCGACCCCCGTCTCACCCAGCTGGCTGTGGAAGGGCCGCGCAGACAGAAGAGCCTGAACCCCGAACTTGAGCAGCTCTCCGGCCGGTTTGTGCTCCGGATGATCCGTCAGGATCTCTTCGATCATGAAGCTCCGGTACCGGTGCGTCCTGTGATCCGGATGGACTTCTGGAGGATAGAAATGCGCCCCCATGTCCAGAGGATGCTGCATGATCTCGACCGTGCGCGTGCACCGGTTACCAATTGGCTGAGCCAGAACTCATAATCCACCGCTAGTCCGAGGTTCGGGTCCGAGGTTCGGGTTCTGGATGAACAGGTAGAACTTCTCTTAGTCCACAAGTTGCTGTTGAGGAGAAAAATCTGTTGCACTACCAAACCCCCCACAGAATCCGCCCGCGTGCCCAGTGGAGGTTCGGGACTATTTTAATGCGCGCGGCGCTTCACCTTGGCAGTGAGCTGAGGAAGAAACTTTTGGTTTTAAGAGTCTCCTCGTGGCTCCTCCTCCTCTTCCTCTCTGGGTTTGTCCTCCTCTCAGACTCCACGGAACCAGACTTCACGCAAAGCCGGATTTTGTCCTGCGTGGATTCATGTAAAACGGAAGAAGTGAGGACACGAGACGAGGACGCGTTCTGTTAATGATGGTGATCGCTGGAGGGACTGGCGGAATAATAAACCTAGAAGTAAAAAAGAAAGTCACATCTTGGATCTTATAAAATGTCCATGTGTTTATCCTGCAGGCCCGAGCTGCGAGACGCACGCGGGGGGTCATCGGGGGAAACTCGTTTCTGAAACCACATTCAAAGCATTTTGTTTGACTGTTTTCCAGCAGCAGGAAGCAGATTATCACAAATTCATTCTGCTGCCGGAAATCAAACCAAAACATCACGACTGAGTCATTTGTTTAGAAAGTTAACTAAGAAAAATGTCTCCAGCCACACGATCTGATGATTAAACTCCAGATGCACCGAGACCCTCTGAATCCAGAGACCGTCTGCAACAGTCTCCGGTATCGGCCCAATACGAAGCGCGTGCTCGTTCAGGGTATTTATAGAAATACAGCGAGGAAAGACAAGAATATCTAAATCAACATGTTAATATATATAATATGTGGAATTTACAAGTAGCTCGTGTCATATTAAACAGCAGGTTCATCTGTGTGAGGGAAGTTGATTCTGGGCATGTAGGTGCAGCTGTGAACCGACTCCACCAAAACCCGCTTCATCCTCCTTATTTATGTAGAAATGAGTTTCAGAATCCTGCAGGATGATCCACATGGTGCAGCACACATTAACAGGCAGCATCCGCCTGGTCCACTCCACCTAACTGGAAGATATAGCTATAAACGTGTGTGTGTGTGTGTGTGTGTGTGTGAGAGAGAGAGAGAGAGAGAGAGAGAGAGAGAATAATGTTCAAAAGCCCTTTCAACAAGTCCAAGTCGGTTTTAGTTGTAAGGAGGGATCTGTGGTGTGGTCTGGAATCAAACCTCCGTCCTCAGCCTTTGTACCAGCACTCAGTACCAGCTCTGATCTGTAGCTGAAACTGATCAATACTCTGTTCCTCCTCTGGATGATTCCTTTGCTTTACTGAATTCTGAAAACCTGCAGATGAACATGGAAATTTATTCAGATTAGTAAACTGTTGTAAACAGAACTCATCCAGCAGTTTTAATGTGAACCAGTATCCATCTGGACCCAGAGACTTAAAGTACTAAGACTGCAGTTCATAGCATTTTTCCTGGATGTAGAGGAGAGGCTGCTTGTTGGTGCAGGATCACCACCTGTCCTGCAGGACGTTTTCCTGCTGCAACACACCTGATCGACAGCTTGTCGAGCCGCTCTTAAGCCCCATTTTAAAACTGAATAACAAAATCTCAATATTTGAATTAATTCAGATCCAGTACTTGCAGACACAATAAGTATTCTGTACATTCTTTTATCAGCTACAGCTGGACTTCTCTAATAAACAGACATAGCTGTTTACAGTTTGTCTGATCCCAGTTAGATGGTGGTAAAGTTACAGTTAATGGAAACTGTTCAGTAAATGTCTCATTCAGCCAACCTGATGAGTTTACGCTGTCTTAATCTAAAGAGCAACAAGCTAACATTTACACAGCTGTGGCTAAGCTCATGGTAGTAAAAAAATCTAAATATGAAAAAAAGACAGGACATATTTGGGAGATCTAACCTCCACTCTGCTGGATTACAGCGCCCTCTGGTGGTCACTTCTGAGACTGCAGCAACTCTTGGAAACCTCTGACAAAAGGCTGCCAGCTATTTCTCCGCATCGGAGCAAGAAGTTCACATTCTAGGAATTCTAGGGAAAGATTGCTGCTGCTACTAAGAAGAGATGCACCATGGGAGAAAACTGTTGCCTGAGTCAGTGTGGAAGTTAGAATCCACTGGTCCACTGACTTATTTAACCTGATTAAAACTGGAGCATGTGGGTTAAAATATTGAATAGTTTTATTTATGTTCAGTCCCACTGGGGAGAAACTGAAGATGAATAAAACATGTTCTAAACCATGACTGGACATGTGTCCTGATGACGTGGGGATGAGGACCCAAGTGCAGGCAGAAGAGGCAGGAGGCAGACTGGTGCAGGGAAAAGTCAAAAACTATGGAGGAAAAAAAAGGACATGGCATGAAACACATCACCGACAGCAAACAGCGACAAACAAAAGCAACAACGGCCTGGCTGAAAGCTACGGCTTAAATAGCTGAAGGACTAACAAAGCACAGTTAAGAGACTGAACAATCAACCAGGTGAACTAATGAGCAGGAAACAGAAAGCAACACAGGACTAAACATGACCATAAACACCAGAAACCAAGAACATAAACCATGACAACATCTTTTCAGTTTCACGATGGCCGATAAAGTTTTATTTTGTTTGTTTGTTTCTCTGTTTTTGTTTTGTTTTTTGACTTGTCCTGTCCAGCACGGCAGCAGCAGAATGATGGTCTGGCTGCTGTGCTGTCGGGTCACGGGTAAGCTGGAGTCTATGCTAGCAATTAACAGGTGAGAGGCAGGTACACCCGGACAGGTCAGCAGTCCTTCACAGGGCCGACACAGAACAAGACAAACAACAAACAACCCATTCATAAATCCCAGGGAGAATTTAGAGCGAGCAATTAACCTAACATGCATGTGTTTGGACGGTGGGAGGGAGGACGTCAGAGAACCCGGAGAGAACCCAAGCATATACAGGGAGGACATGCAAACTCCACACATAAAGACTATATATATATA
>JBAFSZ010000004.1:1369997-1381586 GCA_036919955.1 Melanotaenia pygmaea | reverse complement strand
ATTTATATGTATATTTATTTATTTTTATATTTATTTATTTATGCATTTATACATTTATTTGTGCATTTATTTATTTACATGTGTATATATTTATTTTTATATTTATTTCTTGTTTTGTCATTTCTCATCCCTCATACATCTCTCCCAAGGTTGCAGGAATGTAATGTTTCTGTTGTTGAGGTGGTGTGGATAAGCTGGTGCCAGTCTTTCTGTGTGCAGCACACCTGCATGAAGGTGGTAGGCTGCTAGTCTTTGCTAGCTGGTCCTGCTGCAGCTGTTTCTGCAGATGGCAGGTAGGTTGTTAATCAGAACTTATACAGAGATAAATTTGTTTGTGGAGAGTTTAGTTTGATTGATTATATTTGTTATTTTTAATAAGGATCATCCAGCGTTACAGACTGGTGCTCCAAGGCAAACACCACTGGAAACTGTGAGGCATGGCTTGTGCAGCAGAGTCGTTGTCAGAAAGCTGATTATTTAAGACAGGAGTTTCTTAAAAACTATCATTACAGCAGTATCTTAAAAGCGTCTAAACAGCAACTTCAATCAGCGTGAATGACAACACAACCCAGGAATGAAGAAACAAGGTGCACATTCTGTGTAAAAGCAAAGGCTGTAATGAAGATTTTAATTGAAGGATGCATAAATCACACGTCTCACATCAGGCCCTCTACAGCTACAATAAATCAGAAGTTGGCTCGGAACTGATTGAATGACAGCTGCGAAAAGTTATTCATCGGTTAAAAAGACCAAGGTTGGAGCATGCCAGATAATGATAAATCTGTAGCCCTGAGCTAAATCTCTGCTGTCTGGGTTTAAAACATCTTCACCATTTCAAACTACCTCACTAAGACCGCATGGCTGAAGAAATTCAGGAGTTTTAGATTCAATCGTGATTCTTTTGATGAGAAAAATCAAACTAAAACTTTTACAACTCCAAATTCAACAAATTTCAACATATGTTGGACTATCCATCCAGTTCAGATTTCTTATTCCACTCCAGCCTGATGATTCAGTTCAGATATCAGGACCCAGACTTCTGTATTGTACTCAGACTCGAGTCTCACTTATGATTTGAGACTTGTAAACAATTTTTAAATTTCTTCCTCATGTCTTCTCTGTCTGCTGGATGGGGTGTATCTCATCAGATGTAACCCCCGACACTAACCCTCCTCAGGCGTGACTCTGACGTAACCCCCAACCCCCTTTTTAAAATTTATTTATTTTTAACCTGTCCTGTCCAGCATCATAGCAAAATGATAATCTGGTTGCTGTACTGTGGCAACTCCCAAAACTAACCCTCCATCCATTCTCAATTTAAGGTATAAAACTTCAAGCCGGGCCTTTCTGTGTGGAGATAATGAAGATCAGCCCAGGGATCACCGCAGCAGGGAAACATCTAAAACCTGCAAGACAGCAGTCCAACAGATCCAGCCCAGACCTGGTCCATCCCAGGAACTAGATCAGGTCCAGACCAGTTCCATCGGTGGTCCAGATCAGGTCCAGACCAGGTCTAGTGGGCAGTGTCATGTTCATCCTCTACGTTCAGGAAAATAAATGCTGCAGTTCTAGTTTAGAAAAGTTTTCCAGATGGATTCTGGTTCACATTAAAAATTGAGTTATTTTATATATATATATATACCTCTTTGGAGAGGCCATGGAGAATGACTTGTGGATTCTGGTCCACCATCCAGTGGCTCAGGATGGGAAAGCATCAACACTGTGTACAGTGGGGATGGGGGGGCTGCTGATCTCGACTCAGAACGTTGTGAGGTGGTGGAGGTAATACTTCGAAGACCTACTTAATCCCACCAACATGATGAGGAAGCAGAGTCTGGGGTATCGGTCGATCTACATTTCAACCCTCACCTATGGTCATGAGCTGTGGGTAATGACCGAAAGAACGAGATCTCAAATACAAGCAGCCGAAATGAGTTTCCTCCGCAGGGTGGCTGGGCTCTCCCTTAGAGATAGGATGAGAAACTCGGTGATCTGGGAGGGGCTAACAGTAGAGTCGCTGCTCCTCCACATCGAGAGGAGTCAGATGAGGTGGCTTGTGCATCTGGTTAGGATGCTTCCTGGACGACTCCCTGGTGAGGTGTTCTGGGCACGTCCCACCGGAAAGAGACCCCGGGGAAGACCCAGGAAACGCTGTACGGACTACATCTCGGGAATGCCTCGGGATCCCTCCGGATGAGCTGGTGAATGTGGCCATGAAGAGGGAAGTCTGGGTTTCCCCGCTTAGGCAGCTGCCCCCACAACCAGACTCCGGATAAGCAGCAGAAGATGGATGGATGGATGGATGAATGGAAGCATGGATGGATAAAGTTTGTAGTGGAGAGCATTAATCAGTTTAACTGATAATCAGGGAGACTTCCGGGAACGTTCAACATGAGAGATGTGTCTGCGGGAGCTCCGCTGGAATGTGACTGCTTAAATGTAGTTTTTGAACAGTTTTATAAAGTTATATCCGACATTACTAACAGTAAGTGAAATCTATACTACGACTGTGACTGGCCTCCCGGGAGAGTTTTTTTTTTTTGTAAGCATGGCGAACCGTGGGAAGACAGACACCACCAAAGTGGGCTGCAACAAGCAACGCCTGTCGCCTGAGCCCGAGGCCGCTCCGGAGCCCGATGCTAATGAGCGTCTACTAATCTAGATGAAGGTAATGATGGAGGACATGCGCTCAGACATCATAGACAAGTTTGAACAAATTGTGTCAGAAGCAGTCAAGAGAGAAATTACCAACGCTCTTGGGCCACTGGAAGTTAAGATAATATCACACGGGGAGACTATTGCGGACCTCGAGCGCTCTGCTAATGACCACGACAACAAGCTAACTACCTTACAGGACACTATAGCAATGCTGACGGATCTGGTGGACTCTTTATTGAAAAAATGTGAGGACCTGGAGGGACACTTGAGACTAAATAACATACGTCTCGTGGGTGTGCCAGAGGGGTCCGAGAGACCCCGCCTGACGGATTTTGTGGCCACATTACTACAAGATTTATTAGGCCTGGATGACAAGCCTGCACTGGATCGAGCCCACCGGACACGCCGTCCCAAACCAAGGATGGAGAACCTCCCCATCCGTTTGTTGTGAGGGTCAACAGCGCAATGAAATTCTGTGTAAGGCTGCAGCATCTGCCCCTCTTCTTTACCAAGGAAAGAGAATTTCCATTTTTCCAGATTTTTTTTTGGTTGGATTAAATTGCTCTATTCTAATCCACAGGCCTTGGTGAGGACCAACAATACTTTCTCAGACTACTTCCGCCTCCATCGCTCAACAAGACAAGGATGCCCGCTAAATCCCCTCTTATTTGCAGTAGCCATTGAGCCAGTGGCTGTTGCAATCCGTTCTAATCCATCTATTATAGGCATACATAGACAAGGTCTAGAGGCAAAGGTTTCTCTGTATGCCGACGATTTACTTTTGTATGTCTCTGATCTAAACACATCTGTCCCGGCAGCTCTGCGCCTGATTTTGGACTTCGGCCGGTTGTCGGGGTATAAACTTAATTTAAGCAAAAGTGAGTTGTTTCCTATTAATCCCACACCTACCTCCTTGCATGATCTACTTTTTAAAATAGCGCATGACAGTTTTATACGTCTTGGAATCCAAGTTCCACATAAACCGGAGGATCTATTTAAAGCTAACTTTTCTTCTTTATTGTTAAAAGTGAAAGAGGATTTTCTTAAACTTGAAAAGATTAGGATGTCACTCTTTGGCTCATCAGATAAATTTATGCAAATATGGAATCCACTGTTCCAGTTAATTGCACAAATTGACTTTCCCTCTGCTCCAAACTAGCTTCTCAGGGTAACTCTTCTGGAGGTCCTCTCTGCTTTCTTTCTCTCTTTTTTTTCCTCTTTCTTTTTTCTTTTTCTTATATTTCTCTGGCTGCTTGATACATTGCGAATACTTTTGTGTATATCGCTGACACTCCTCTGGGCACAGGGTTGAATCCCTTTTTCTTTTTGAGATTGTAATATAACTTTAATCTTTTTCACATGGTTGGAGGCTGTTGTGTGTGTGTTTGTGTGTGTTTTTTATGTGTGTGTTTATGTAATTCTTAGAGATTGTACAAATTTTTTTTATTTTTGCGACATGGAATTGTGACATTGTACAATTTCCATATTAAAAAACAAATAAACAAAGTTTGGAAAAAAAAGAAAAATAATCTGATAATCAATGATGTTCTAAAATGCTAGTAGATGAAGTGGAAGGATGGATTTATTATTTCCCGGATGTTATAATGTCCTAATCAGACCAGACAACAGATAACTCAGACTGGTGTGGTGACTAATCTCCAATGGATGACCATGCAGTCAACCTGAGACCGTCTCTTGGGTGGCTGATGGACCCCTGTTTGTTTCTATGAATTATGCTTGCCTAGCTCTCAGCTCCAACCACTCTGACCATTCTGAAGTTGGCACTGCATTTAAATGAATGGTTTCTTCTGATTAACTCAGAGAGCTGTACAGGACAAAAATGGTCCAATCAGAAACCAGCTGCTACAGAAAGCTACTGCAAATGAGACACTATATGTAGTGGGAAGGATTTCATGGATTTTCTCTCTAATACAAACAATTTTGTTTACGAAGAAGCTTGGGAAGTCTTCACAGCTGAAAGTTAAAGGAATCTTTTTGGCATCGTCACGCCAACCATCAGCTTTTTCTTGCCCAGTCCAACCAGAGATGCACTACGCTGGGCTCTGAGGCGTCATGCTGTTGTTCTGTGGTTTGCTCTGAGACACGAGGCCATGCTGGAGGTCCCCGGCCCCCTTTGTTTCCTGCTGTGATTGACAGGCAGTCTAATCCCAGAGAAGCCAAAGGAAATAACATCTAAATTCACATAATAACACTTTTTTCTCCTGCAGGCTTTTCTACCGCATGTGTGACATGTATCTGAAATTACACTCCATGTATTAAAAGGACTTCACATCCTTCTTGTGCTTGTGTTAACATGCAGTTTCTACCAGATTTGTGGTGCAGATGGAAGAGTGTCAGGTTGCTGTTGTAGCGTACAGCACTGGAAGAGGGGGACTAAATTATGAGTTGGGTTTATATCAGAAATACACTCTGGCCTCCTTTGACTGTAAAAAAGGTGTGAAGAATGCAGAAATGATGCAGGGTGTACTGGGAGGTGTGTGTCCCTGTGGCCATGCTGATATGAACACAAACAACTTCCTGTTATAATTTCACTTTAAATAAAAGGTCATTGGAAGTTCTAAAAAACACACTGGGCCATGTTTACATCTGAGGCAAGAGAGCTTGAATCATAGCCATTTACTGCTCTGATAAAAAAAAAAAAAAAAAAAAAAAAAAAAAACACTTGTCAGTGGAGAGACCAGGCATGTTTTTAGAGACACGTGTAGAATTCCCTCATTTGTGCAGGTTTCATCACCTCGCAGCATTCACAGTTGATGTGGGGGAAGGAATGTGATGGATCATCCTGCAGCAGTCGCAGGAAGCTGGAAACAGTTAAGCTGAAAACAGTTGTGACAGTCAAGCTAAAATAAGTTGGAGTAATAAACAGGCTGATGACAGAATAACATCATGTCAGGGAGTCAGAAGCTAACACTCCGTAGATGAATGAATGCTTCTGCTGAAGGAAATGTTATCTGGTGCAACATGACGTATTTCTACAGTCCACAACTCACAAAGCTTAAAAGTTCTTAATAAATCCTTATAAATAAATGATGAATAAAACTAGATATTTTCAATAATTATATTAAAAATAATACATTTATTTATAAAGTTTTGTTACTTTTAAAGATCTTTGTATTTCCTGTAATCTCTGCATTCACAGATGGCGTTGAACTGGACTGGGACTCTCCGGGATGTAGCCCTGGGTGGACCATCCATCCATCCATCCATTGTCAGCTGCTTATCCGGAGTCGGGTCACAGGGGCAGCCGCCTAAGCAGGGAAACCCAGACTTCCCTCTCCCTGGCCAGATCATCCGGGGGGATCCCTAGGCGTTCTCAGACCAGCCGAGAGATGTAGTCCGTCCAGCATGTCCTGGGTCTTCCCCGGGGCCTCTTTCCGGTGGGATGTGCTCAGAACACCTCACCAGGGAGGCGTCCAGGAGGCATCCTGACCAGATGCACGAGCCACCTCATCTGGCTCCTCTCGATGTGGAGGGGCAGCAGCTCTACTCTGAGCCCCTCTCGGATCACCGAATTTCTCACCCTATCTCTAAGGGAGATCCCGGCCACCGTGAGGAGGAAACTCATTTCGGCTGCTTGTATTTGAGATCTTGTTCTTTCGGTCATTACCCACAGCTCATGACCATAGGTGAGGGTTGGAATGTAGATCGACCGGTAAATTGAGAGCTTTGTCTTTGGCTCAGCTCCTTCTTCACCACGGCAGACAGATGCAGAGTCTGCATCACTGCAGACGTGGCACCGATCCGCCTGTCGACCTCCCGCTCCATCCTTCCCTCACTCGTAAACAAGACCCCGAGATACGCGAACTTCTCTATTTGGGCAGGACCTCATTGCCAACCCAAACACTCCACCCTTTTCCGGCTGAGCACCATGGTCTCGGATTTGGAGGTGCTGATTCTCATGCCAGCTGCTTTACACTCGGCTGCTAATCACTCCAGTGAGAGTTGAAGATCATGTCCCGATGAAGCCAACAGAACCATGTCATCTGCAAAGAGCAGAGACCCAATCCTGAGGCCACCAAACCGGATCCCCTCAACACCTCGGCTGCACCTAGAAATTCTGTCCATAAAAGTTATGAACAGTAGTGGTGACAAAGGGCAGCCTTGATGGAGTCCAACCTGCACTGGAAACGATTCTGATTTACTGCCGGCAATGTAGATCAATCTCTGACACCGGTTGTACAGGGACCAGACAACTCGTACTCCCGGAGTACCCCCCACAGGAGTCCCTGTGGGACACGGTCAAACGCCTTATCCAAATCCACAAAGCACATGTAGACTGGTTCAACAAACTCCCATGCCCACTCCAAGACCCTGAAGAGAGTGTAGAGCTGGTCCACTGTTCTAAGACCGGGACGAAAACCACACTACTCCTCCTCAATCCGATGTTCGACTATCCAACGGACCCTCCTTTCCAGAACTACTGAATAAACCTTACCAGGGAGGCTGATGAGTGTGAGCCCCCTGATGTTGGAGAACAACCTCCGGTCCCCTTTTTTAAAGAGGGAGACCATCACCCCAGTCTGCCAGTCCAGGGGAACTGTCCCCGATGTCCATGTGATGCTGCAGAGGCATGTCAGCTAAGACAGCCCAACAGCATCCCCAGCCTCATGGAACTCTGGGCGGACCTCATCCATCCCCGGGGCCTTGCCACCGAGGAGCTTTTTAACCACCTCAACAACCTCAGACCCAGAGATAGGAGAGCGAACACCAGCTACCCCAGACTCTGCTTCCTAATCGGAAGACGTGTTGATAGGATTGAGAAAGTCTTCAGAGTAATCCCTCCACTGCCCCACAATGTGCCGAGTCGAGGTCAACAGCCCCCCATCCCCACTGTACACAGTGTTGATGGAGCACTGCTTTCTTCTCCTGACCTGCTGGGTGGTCAGGAAAGCCGTCTTGAAGTCATTCTTCATGGCCTCTCCAAACTCCTCCCATGCCCGAGTTTTTGCCTTAGCAATACTGAAGCTGCGTTATGCTAGCTTGCCGATACCCATCACCTGCCTCTGGAGTCCCACAGGTCAAAAAGGCCCGAAAGGACTCCTTCAGCTTGACAGCATCCCTTACTGCTGGTGTCCACCAATGAGTTCGGGGGTTACCACCACGACAGGCACCGATGACCTTGTGGCCACAGCTGCGGCTGGCCGCCTGAACAAGACCGCCAGGGTCCTTGCCTCTGGCAGCTGCCTAGCTCACACTGCACCCGACCCCTATGGCCCGTGCAGGTGGTGAGCCCACGAGACGGAGGGCCCGTGTCACCCTTTTGGGCTGAGCTAGACCAAGCCTTAAGGGCAAAGGCAGTCCACCAAGCACTTACCTCCTTGCCCCACCTCCAGACCTGGTTTCAGAGGGGGGCCCCGGTGACCCACATCCAGGCAAGTGAAACCTGGGTTCATGGTTTGTCATCATCATAGGGGTGTTTTGAGCCATGCTTCGTCGGGTCCCTCCCCTAGACAACTGTTTGGCATTGGTGACCCTACCACGGGCATAAAGCCCCCCAACAACATGGACATGGTGGATTAATTCTTAACCTTGGGTTCCTCTATGGTTTAACTCTTAAGCAAAGAATGAGGGAGAGCTTTGTTCTGTGGTGAAATGGCATTCTGACTGGTCAGATTCCTGGAGGCTATCAGTGCAGAGCTGTTGCCTCCAAATTTTTCCTTTTGAATATTGTAAAGAAATCTGCATTTACACAACAAAGTTGCTTTGACAAGGGGAGATTTATGGGTATAAATATGGTGTGTTGTTATCTAATTCATGTAATCTCTGTGTCTTTGCTGACAGCTTAAATATTCCATAAAAAGCGGGTTTTGCTTTAAGAGACTAATACTAAGAAGTTCAGCAGCACAAGCAGAAGACGGCGGCCGGCCATGGTTGTTGTTTAGCTGTTTGCAGGTGTAAACAGAGCCTGAGTGCACAAATGCAAGATGACGTGGTCACGTCAATATCACCAAAAGATTCCAGTTTATGTTTATCGGACTTGGCCCAAAACTCTGTTACCGTAGAAATGAGAGGCCAAACCTTAAAACACTGTTGCGTTTTACTGTCTCTGTGTGGTCTTGTTTACGAGGCCACTAAAACTCATGATTCATGACCAAACCTCTAATCCAGAAGCTAATAAAGAATGAAAGGTGAAGATCTCCCTGGTCAGCATTCATGCCTGAAACAGCTTCACTTTCATGTTTTTTTTTTTTTTTTTCATATTTCAGCTCTGGGCTCCCTGTAAAACCAGCGTTGTACTGGGACTCGTTCATAAGTAGCTCTCGTAGCCAGGTGAAAACCACTGGATCAGACATCACTGGAAGCCTGAAAAGGTCAAACAACAACAAAGTTCTGTAAGCTCAGGAGCGGGAATGCATGACGGCAAAACATTTCCACCATTTAAAAATGGTGGAAGACGCGTGCTTGGAGAATTTGACAATAAAAGGAAATCCAGAAAACATGGCGTGATTGTGACCATGGTTGTAGAAAAAGTGAGTTTGAGACCATATTATTTTTTTAAAGATGTTTGAAAAGTGATTTTTAAAGCTGCAGGGTGTAATAAAATCAGATCAAAGACAGAAAAATGTCATCTATTAATAAAAATGGTTCCAAAGAGGTCAGGTTAACTGGTCTCTCTAGACTCTCAGGGACTGAGTGTGAGGTTGTCTGTGTTGGTCCTGTAATGGACAGGTGACATCTCCAGGTGTACTCTCACCGGGTAGCTGCTGCAGTAGGCTCCAGCTCCTCGCCCTCCTGCATGGGAATAAGCAGGTTTAGAAAATAGATGGTTGGAGTATAATAAGTAGAATTACACAGTTCCATTACAAATCCAATTTAAGTTAATTTAAGTTTATTTAAATGTAAATATATTGCATATTTATATATATATTGCATAGACTTGTTATGTGGACAGTAACATCAGAGGCACACGTATTTTCCCATGTTTGCTCTAACAAACATTCTAGCAAACAAAATAACTCCCATAATTCCTCGGTTTTTCATTTTACATCTTTATAGCTCACTATAGAAACACTGTACATTCGTATCTCATATTCAGCCAAAAATATATGTTTTCAGAGAGGTAAACTCAGCAAGAGCAGAATGTGTGAGATTATTTATGTTTCAAGAGGAAGCACCTTTTATTTCTCACTTTGTAAATGAATCTTAAAACTAGTCATTTTACATGCGCATGAAGTTAAATTTTCTGACTGAGACTCTGTTTGAGGTCACACTGAATCCTTCACGCCTAGTTCTAACTGTAAGAACTTGTTTCAAGACCTCCCAGCACCAAGTCACACACACATTTCCTGAAATAAGAAAACTTGTCTAGACTTTAGACACCGGAGAAATATCTGAAAGCTTCTGGTGAAACAATCATTTCAAGTCCTTGATTAAGTAAAAACAACATGTTAGAGCTTCTTTTCAGTGTTGTTTCTTCCTCATTTTGAGAGAACTGGTAGCAGAGCTTTTTAAAAAGGATGTTAATAGCAATTCTCAAATGAAGAAGAATCATCTTGCTTCATGATCTTTTCTCAAAGTGAAAGAGTAACATTGAAAAGAATCTTTAACGGGCTGTTTTGATGTTTTTTTTTTTGCTTATTTAAGGGCTTGAAATGAACGTTTCACAACTTGTTTTAAGATGTTTCTCACTTGTCTAAAGCCTTTTTGTCTAATTTCTGTTAATCTGACTAAGTGTTATTGTCTTCCTGCACTGGCTGATTAAAGTCAGAATCTTCTCAAAGTGTTTTTGACTCGTGTTCAGACAGCATATTGTTGCTGAAGGATCAGTGGCCCACAGCAGAATAAAGTGTGTCAGTCTGCACACAGACGACAGACAAGACTCAGGTTTGAACATAATTCTCCTAAAGCCTGCAAGGCTTCTCTGACCTCCTGAGAATCAGGCATGAAACCTGAGCGATGTTTTCTTCTGAGTTCTGGGTGTGCTTACATTACCTGTGCAGGACCTCGCCACCTTATCTTTATGTCCAATCAACTGTCTCTTCTCTTGTATGCATTGCTCCAGTTAGGAAACTATTCTGCCAGCATTTATCATGCACATATCTTTATGAGCTTTATGATGAATTACTGAGATAAGACATATTGTAAATGTGCATGACTCTGGAGTTTGCACCAAAACTGCATGCTCCAGAGCCTCAGCTGTTAATCACTACGAAAGGAAGTCATTTTCTGCCCAGATGTTAACTGTAGAGAAATCTTTTATTCACTTTCAGAAGACCACTCCATTAGAATTTCCCTTTCTGGGTGTCAGGGGGAGGTCATGCTTATGGCACAGACTTACAGGCTGTGGAAAGTCAGAGGTGGGTTAGGTAATGATGACTGCGAGGCGGAGTCAGCTGTGCTAGCAACATTAGCCCTACGTTGGATCAGTGAGCTCTCCACTGAGCTGCTTTACAACAAGTTTCAACAAGTGAAAAGACACAGGTTCTACAGGAGGGAAAAACTTGCCTCATTTCTATTATAAATGTTGTGAAGGAACCTCAAGTTGTTCCTACAGCAGACTGCATGTCAGCTGTTGGGTTGAACCTGCAGAGAAAACAAGGCGACTATAACTTTGGGTTGGGTCTGGCTGAGGGAAATCTCACAACCCTCAGAAGATTGTTTGGACCTTAGAGCAAAACCTGCATCTAATGCTGATGGGTCTTATTGTTTAACCTTGTCTTGACTAGACCCCCTGCATAGGGTTCAGCATGAGATCAGATCAGAAGATGTTAGCAGCCATCAAGAAGCAGCAATGCTAGCATGTAGCATAGCAACATGGCGGGAGATACTCAGCTAAAAGACTCCACCAAGCATCAGCATCCAAACCAAACTCAGTTCAAACCCCAGCAGTTCTATAAGAAAACCAGGACAACATCTCTGTCCACTTTAGAGCTTCTGCTAATTTCTCCACACAAACCAGGAGTCACATGA
>JBAFSZ010000004.1:1303958-1315989 GCA_036919955.1 Melanotaenia pygmaea | reverse complement strand
ATGGTGATGTTTTTATGGTGAAATGTGATAAATAAAGCTGTTATCATGGATCATGGTGGATTTACCAGATAGAGTCTATGAATAAAACTACATTTAGTGGCTGGATTGTAAACCTCCTGGACGGGGTAGAAATGCTGGAAAACTTCTGTAGATCAGCTAAAGGGTAAAATCACAGTTTAATCCACAGAGCTACACTCCACCACTTCTGGTGGTGGAGGAGACCTCAGGGAAATCTGATGGAGGTTAAAGGGTTAACATGGTTTTGTGTTTGTATGTTGTGAAGAGCAAGGTTTGGGTTTACTGACTGTATAAATAAACAGAAAACCAGGAAACAGCAAACTACTAGTCAAGAATCTACTAAAACCAAGCCATATTTCAGGAAAATTGTGCAATAAACCATTAAAAAAGCAATTCTTTCCCTCTGGATCATAAACTAAAACTATTTACAACTTGAATAATAACCTGGAGTAGAAGCTTTGACAAGCAGCTGCAGAGTGATGCTCACAGTGAGGTGTTCTACAACACAGTGACGACACCTCAACCTGGAAACCCCATGAAACACCAGACGCATCTGCATCCATGTAGACGCCATGAAATTCCTACAAATCTGCAGAAAGACTTGCTAAGCTAGCATGAAGACAAAGAAATCCTTTCTTCTTCCACCTTAACTCTGGTCAAATCTGAAAAAGGTGGAATGGATTTTCTCCAGATGTTCCCAGGGAAGGGGAGCTTACCCTCACAGTTCTTGCCATCAGCTGCGAGGGAGAAGCCAGCAGTGCAGGAGCAGTGGTAGGAGCCGGGGGTGTTTTCACAGGTTTGGGCACACAGCCTGCCGGAATAGCGCCAGCATTCATTAACATCTGTCAGCACAGGAGAAGGAACCATTACATCCACCCACAACCCAATGCCAGCACCCCCCACAGAATAATCCATGCACCACATTCTCAGCTCGCTGTAGAGGTTCAGTCCAGAACACATAATTCTATTACAAATATCTTTAAAAAAAACATCAAATCCAAGTAATTTACCTTACAGGATAAGAGCAAACTGAGTCAACTGTCTATATGGATGTCATCTTTCATATTTGTGTGATCTCCAACTTCATAGATTTAAATCTCTTTTATCCTTTTTATATCATCACAATACGGCACCAGAAAGATTTTAAGATGCCACACTTCTGGATTCTTCTAGTGATTTTATTTTAAAGAAGCGATGAGTGACAAATCTACAGACTTTTCTGGTCTCTTCTGGAAACTGAGGAGAAAGCACGTTAACTTCTTCTCAAAGAGCAGCTTCCGCCCCTCCCCCATCCTCAGGCCCCACCCCGTCCTCAGGCCCCTCCCCCGTCCTCAGGACCCACCCCGTCCTCTGGCCCCTCCCCCATCCTCAGGCCCCACCCCGTCCTCAGACCCTCCCCCATCCTCAGGCCCCACCCCGTCCTCAGGCCCAAAGTTCTGGAACGTGTTATAGACTCCTAACCAGAGAACAGCTGCAGCAGCTGGTTAAAGGACTAAAAGTGACACTTTAACTATAGATCCATTCATTTTGGGCCAGGGAAATTTTCTATTTCTTTTTCTACTGTTTGGAATTGAAATGCAACTGAATGCATTTTTCCAGAAATTGCTGGAGCTGAACTTGTTAATGTCGTCCATTAAATCCATAAAAAAAATTTAAATTTAAAAAAGTTACTTTTTGAGGCAAATATTGTTATGCAGTTAAAATGTAATTTATCAAAATGAATTAATTACAATGCATTTAATTAATTAAATTATTTTTTAGTTTTTACATCAGTGCTGGTCTCTCTATGTACCTCTGTTATGACAAATGTCTTAATACAGTAGCAGAAACCTAAACTTCTCCAGAAGCAGTTAAGTTCCACATTAACATATGTTTTATAGTTTATTAGTGGCAGCTATCATTGTAAAAAGGTTAATCACCAGAACTGACATTTAAAGGGAGGGTAGGAGATCCTAAAAAATGGGTTAAGAAATCTACATTTTGAAAATACACAATTCAAAAAAAGGTAAGTGACGTAGATCCTGTGAGACGGCAGAGTCAAACCAGGCAAGCTCAAACATTCATCCAATAAATTGTATTTTCGGCAGATCCAAAATAAATTAGTTTAAGTTTTTTTGTATTGGTAAACATTATAAAATAACATAGCAATTCAACAAAATAATAATTCCGGTTTTCCCTTTCATCACAAACAATAAGGAAAATTAAGTCAACAGAGCAAATTGTCTAAACACCAGGTAGTCTGGTGGACTACATGACAGGAAGACCACAGTATGTATGCCTGCAGCACCACAAGACCGTCCTCTCCCCCTTTCTGTTCCTCCTCTACACATATGGGTGCAGCTACTGCACAGACCTGCCACCTTCAGAAGGTTCTGATGACTCTGCTGTAGGTGGATGTATAAGTGGAGGAGATGAGGTGGAATATCCAGCTGCTGTGGACTCCTTTGTCACATGATGTGAGCAGAATCACCTCAGCTTGATGTGACAAAGACTCAGGAACTGATGGTGGATTTTAGGAGATCCAGAACACCAGCGACACCTGTTTCAGTACGGGTGTGAATGTGGAAGTGGTGAAGGATTACAGATACCTTGGAGTGCATAGTGACAATAAACTGGACTGGGTTAAGAACACTGCTGCACTTTACAAGAAGGACCAGAGCGTCTCTATTTGTTGAGGCGGCTAAGGTGGTTTAACATGCTGCTCAGGATGTTTTATGAGTGTGTGGTGGCCAGTGCTATCCTCTAGGCTGCTGCATGCTGGGCAGCAGGCTGAGGGTTGCAGACACAAACAAATCAGTAACGTGGTGGGATGGAGCTGGACTCTGATGGTGGTGTCAGAGAGGAGAATGTTGTCCATAATAAAGACAATACTGAATAATAGCTCCCACCCGCTTCAAAACCTGCTGATTAGACACAGGAGTACGTTCAGAGAAACAGATCCCTCAATGCTCCACTGAACCACGCAGGAAATCATTCCTACCGGTGATCATCACACTGTACAACTCCTCCATATAACATCCACTGTTATACATTTACACTCTACACAACATTTACATTTTACTGTCATACTGATGATACTGTACAGAGTACTCAGTGCAGGATTTATCTCGGATCTGTTTATTTAGATACTGTATCAAACTGGTCATTTTTTTTATTGTGATTTTTATCTTTATCTTATCCTTTCTTTATTTGGTATGGAGCGACTGTGTGCACAGTTTCCTCTTGGATTAATAAAGTTATGTGGTTATGATGTTTGATGTCCTACACTACCTTTAAACTTAGACGGTCACTGGCCCAATAACCTGCCTTCATGAATCAAATAAAAAATGTTTACCACAGCCATGTTTGATTTCAACTGTATGACCTGATTTTTCACTTTACCCTGTTTTATTAACATACTGGTCCCAAATATCATTAAATCCAATTTTTTAAAAACCCCACAAAAAATGTGAAGATACATCATAGCGAATGTGTTCTGTTCTCATCATACCACTAGAGGGAGCACGAGTGCCCCATGGGAGACAAAAAGGGGGTCCAACCCAGTTCTAGAACCTGGTAAAGTGGTAGTGGGTACAGGATTGAAAACATATTCCTCACTAACTATCCGTGAGAGGCTGATGCAGCATTAACTTCCTGTTTACTCAGATAAAATATGGCATAACATTTAAATGATCCAGTTAAAAGAGAGTCAGAACCTTGGATCTGCTCACACCATCAGTAGACTCGACACAGTGATACGTACCAGTGCAGGTTTTACGGAGGGCATCAAACTGGTAGCCGGTCTGACAGTCACAGCGATAGCTACCAGGAAGGTTGTGACAGATCTGGCCCCCTCCACAGCGATGTGCTCCCATCTGACACTCGTCAACATCTGAACAATCATAGCAACAGAAGAAACACTTCAAACTGGATCCCACGATGGAGCTGACTGGTCTCAACCTCAACCCATAAAAGCTAAATGATGTTTTCAATGTGGATGTGAAGAGTCAAACTGGACACTTGGCTGCTTGCCCACTAGTGATCCAAACACCCAGATAGCTGACATGTTTGCTACCAAATCCAGGCTATTTCTGGCACTTATGGTTAGATTACGGCACTGGCAAGTGTTGTATGGGCCAGAACTGGTCTTGATATGGGAAGACGTCTTTAGCTGGATTTATACTGCATATGGTCGGTTACGCTGTCACTGACGTAGACTTCATGGAGGCTCAACGTGCACCTCTTCCAGACCTGACGTGTACCCCTGCTACGCAGACGGTTAGACTGAGGTACTCCCTTGTGATTGGTCGGTTTTGGATTACGCGTTTCCGGATTTCTGGATCTTCTCGCTGAATTTGTGTGCTAAACGCCTTTTGTTTTAAAAACAGTGCCCAATGGAAGCTGATGAGTAGTTGATCAAATTATTTCTTTGTTTGCCTCCACGAGCTCATGAATACACTGCACCGTGTTGGACGCCATTGTTTTTTAAAACAGGAAATACGTGCTGAACCTGAAGTGAACCATTAAAAGAACTCCGTCCTGGTAAGTTTATCGGCCGATACCACCCCTGCTGCCACCTTCAGGTTAGCAGGAGAAATTGCAATATGACACTAAAACGACACGTTCCCCCTACACTCAAGTGCGAAAGCAAACTCACCAGCGTCAGCTATGCCATAACTGACCACACGCAGACGCCATGCGAGCATAAATCCAGCTATACCTTTGTGGTTCACATGTGGTGGTCATGTGACTGTGTTTTGGCAGCTACACTCACATTTAGTCAACAAAATAAGTCAAGGCCACATTTGGGCCAGATTAGGCCAAACATCTTTTGCTATCTGGGCAGGACTGTAACAGGACGATCACCTGGGTTCACCCGTATGGATGACCCATAGCCAGCGAAGAACAATGTTTATCTTTTCAGAAAAATCACAGGAACATGAAGGAGTATCTTAAAGAGTATTTTTATCCTGTTTATCTGGCTCAGGCGATGGCAGGTAAGAACACGGAGGAAAAATTTTGGCCATCTTTGTTTATTTAATGACAAATCTCTTTTTCAGAAATGAAGAACACATGCTATAAAACAACACCTCGCTAGCAAGCGCGCTGTTCAGCTAACACATTGACCACGTGGTCAGACAGCAGACTCGGAGGTGAACTTCAGACTGTCGAAGGTAAACTTCAGTCGCTTTCAGATCATTGGAAAGCAGCAGATTTCTCACTGATGCCGTAACTTCTTGTTTACAGAACACCGTAATTAGCTAGCTACTCTATCTTCAGTTCATCTTCAAACTTTCCTTCCAGATAAATCTCATAGCAGGTCTGGCTTCGTGACCCTGAACCATCCTTTAGTCCTGCTGCTACAGGCTGAGGCTGCTGGTGGACGTCCCATGATGCACTGGACTCCTCTCTGCTGGGGGGCTTCCCATGATGCACTGGAC
Source organism: Melanotaenia pygmaea (assembly GCA_036919955.1). NCBI lineage: Eukaryota > Metazoa > Chordata > Actinopteri > Atheriniformes > Melanotaeniidae > Melanotaenia > Melanotaenia pygmaea. The sequence continues at coordinate 1,310,551 of JBAFSZ010000004.1, read as the reverse complement.
TCCTCTCTGCTGGGGGGCATCCCATGATGCACTTGGCTCCTCTCTGCTGGTGGACATCCCATGATGCACTTGGCTCCTCTCTGCTGGGGGACGTCCCATGATGCACTGGACTCCTCTCTGCTGGGGGGCGTCCCATGATGCACTGGACTCCTCTCTGCTGGGGGACGTCCCATGATGCACTGGACTCCTTTTTGCTGGGGGGCATCCCATGATGCACTGGGCTCCTCTCTGCTGGGGGGCGTCCCATGATGCACTGGACTCCTCTCTGCTGGGGGACGTCCCATGATGCACTGGGCTCCTTTCTGCTGGGGGGCGTCCCATGATGCACTGGACTCCTCTCTGCTGGGGGACGTCCCATGATGCACTGGACTCCTCTCTGCTGGGGGACGTCCCATGATGCACTGGGCTCCTCTCTGCTCTATTTACTCTCCATGAAGAAACATCTGATAGAGTTGTTGTTCACTCATTTGTGTTCTCTTCTTCTTTCTCAGCAGGAATCCTTGGATTAGAGTTCTGCTGCTGGTTCACCCCTTTTTCCTGTCCTCTCCATCCCGACTGGTCCAGAAAGATGGCCATCCTTCCTGGTCCTGGTTCTGATGGAGGTTTTCTATCTCAGATATTATAAACTGGACTAATGTGGATTTAATGGAGCATAACAGGACTATACTGAATAGTGTGCAGGACATGACTGTTTTGAACTGATGCCATGAACATGAAGTGAATTTAGGTGAATTGTTTTGAGCTTGTTTTAATGTTCAGCTCTGGTTCACATTAGACAGACTTACGGGTTTTTCTCCACAGGCAGATGATTTTACCCTGGAAGTGTCCACAAACTCATTGTAGGAGCATTTTCACACAAATGACTGCTTAGCTAAAAAAGAAAACATGAAAAAAAGCCTTTTATATTATAATAAATATGTATATATTGGCCCACTCACCGACACACCTGGCCCCGTCGGGGCTGGCATTGAAGCCGTGACTGCACATCACCGTCCTCTGCTGGCACGTGTAGGAACCAACAGTGTTGATGCAGTAAGAACCAGAGCTGCACGGCTCGTCCAGGCTGCTGCACTCGTTTATGTCTGCAGAACCACAGTGGAGACCAGTAAGGCTGCACGTGGCAGGAACAGCTGGACTGAGATGGAAAATATTAGGAGCTTCTGTTTTGGTGCGCCTCATTTAGTTCTGGTTTATTCTGGCCTTGAATTCTTGTCTTTCTTCCACCTCCTGGCATTGCTCATCAAAGTCAGGGAAAAGTGTTATTAGTTCTCGTGTTCCTCCAAATTGATTAAAATTAAGGCTGTTCGGTAGCAAGACCAAGTAGGCGGCTGTAATGTAAGGCCTATATATATATATATATATATTATATCTTGTTATATATATATATAGTTCTAAAACAGATGAACAAAAATCAATAAAAATGTAATATAAACTTGTGACACCATAAACCTTTCTAGTTGGGCGTGACTAAACACCCGCCTTGAGCTTATCTACATATTTAAGACAAATGGTGATGAACTGGTTCAGATGGGCCTCGTCTGACTGGCCAGATACATGGCTTCAGTATGAGTGGATGATCACACCACCCTGAAGCCAGAGAGTGTTTTTCAAAATAACTTGTTCTGTGGCTGGGAAGTAAATGCATACTTCATAATCACAGAATAAAACGCAGGCTTTGTCAGGAAGAGGTTTATATTTACTTCATGTAAAGAACAGAAATACCAAAGAATCAAGTTTTTAATTAGGCTCATTTTTACTGAGATTTGGCCCAGCTTTCTATTGTCTGTTTAACGATGACATGATGAGAGACACGGCGACTTACCGATACAGTTGCCATGAGAGTCCTGCATGAAGCCAGTGATGCACTTGTTCCTGGGCGAACACCGGAAAGAACCCGCGGTGTTCTCACACATGAATCCCTCACCACAGTTATCGCTTCCCACCGCGCATTCATCCATGTCTGTGGAGGAAGGACAGGAGGACATAAGCCCAGCTCCACATCCTGACAGCTGATGAGCTCATCTCCAGTGTCCTCAGCTTCAGCCTGAGCTCAGTAAACTGAGCACCAGGTGGCGCTGTGGCACCAGCACAGAAACATGCAGCCATCCAGTGTTTCACTGGAGGAAAAATAGAAAAAGCATCACTTCATCATCCAGCTCTGCAATTAACAGAAAAGTTAATTAAAAGTTCCAGAAACTTCCTAAATGACAGTTATTGTATCTCATGAGTGATGGATGGTTTAAATTCAGGGTTTTTTTGGAGCCAGGAGCCATTTTGTTCTCAGGAGCTCGTGTTCTACTGGTTCCTCTGAGCAAAACGACTTAATTAGTTGTGTTTTTTTCCTCTATCAAACATTGTTGGGAAGACATGTTTCCAACCTCACAGCAAAGATTCTCTCCTCACCTTCATGGAGCTAATTAGCTAAATATTGCCCTCATTATCGAGCGGCACTGATTAGTTTTCCTGACGACACGAGTCGGAGCGCTTCAAAGTGCTTTACTGCGTCTCCGGATGACTAGGTGGAAGCTGGAAACCCGAGCAAGCACAAACACCAGCCCTGGAAATAAAACTGAGTCAGGATGTGAAACTGCAAATGCTCGGCAGGGATTCCGGGATTAAGGCGGGCAATGAGCTGCACATGAAGACTTCCAGGTTCATATGCTAACTTGAGGGATCTATGAGTCCTAAGGAAGCCTGTGAAAGACACAACATTTTTGCTTATCATTGATACGAGTAGAAAGAAGATTAGAAGGGCGTTACTGTCAGAATAAAGTATGTGCATCTGTCTGGACTGTAAAATCTAACCAGCTGGCTTTATCCACAAAAACTCATTGGGCCTCATTCACAAACTACTTCTTCCAAATCTTATTAAATTTGTTCCCAAGTTGTACTAAAGAAGTTTTTATTAGTTAGACTCTTGAATATGTCTGTAGACATGAAATCTCTCCATTAGACTAAACCTTCCATGAGTTGAAAGGACGGACCAGCTGGGCCGTGTGAGGACAGATGGACGGACAAGGACAAATAAACAGAATGATAAAAAAGGATAAATAAAACAAAAACATAATAAAGATGTGCAATGAAGCCATATTTTCCTCATTTTTTAAGTGAAAACATAATTATGAACAATGACACAGTAAAAGTCAGATTAAATGACACCCTGATGCCGACAGCAGCCTGCCGTCGGGTCCGCGAACGCATCGTGACCGACACCCTGATGCTGACACCCTGATGCCGACAGCAACCTTCCGTCGGGTCCGCGAACGCATCGCGACCGACACCCTGATGCCGACAGCAGCCTGCCATCGGGTCCGCGAACGCATCACGACCGACACCCTGATGCCGACAGCAGCCTGCAGTCGGGTCCGCGAATGCATCAGGATGGTGGAAAGTAGACATTACAATTTATTTCTAATTTTGTTTTATCTCTTACTGACATCATTAGAAATCTTGATTTATTGATCAACCAAATAAATAAAATAAAAGTTCTTTCAAAAGGTCCTGGGTGATTTCATCTTGTACTAAGCTGAGTAAAAGTAAAGAGTAAGGCTGCGTAGAATGCATTACCTTTTATTTGTTAAATCAACAGTTTTAATCTTTATGTTTCAGATAAATTAAACTAAAATGGTTTGACAAAAATATAAACTAAATTATGGCAAAACAATATTCATAAGATAGAAACCTAAAAATAAAGAAAAGAAGGAAATCGTGATAAATGGAACTGAAAGACTGAATGAAACCAAATTCTTTAGTTTGATAATTGATTATAAATCATCTGAATCTGAAACTCATTTTACTTTTACATAAAATTAAAGATGTATGAAGTAAAAAGTCATCACACACGTAATCCAGCTTCCTAACAGTCCTGTGTGGAGGTCTGGTGACGCAGCTCCTAGCTTTGAAAAGTTATGATTTAGCTGAGCTCAGGCCTGAACAGATAGCGTAAAATAATCTCCTTTGGGACTCAGAGGAATGTTTAAGCTCCTCCTCATGAGTTCAGGTACTCGTTCTGGTCCACAGACTCGGCTCAGAGCTACCAGCGGCCTAGCCGAGGTTGAAGGGTAAAACATCCTACACATGGAATTCAGGAAGACATAGTGGGAGTTCCTGCACACTACTGCCAAGGCTCCTGGAAAGACTGTTGGGAAAATAGTTTTAATCCCATTTCCACCGACGGGGGTGGGAAAACGTATGTGGAAACAGTGGTTTCTCATGTAAAAACTGGGAAGGGTATCCAAATCCAACCACTCCTGCTTGGCTGGGACCTTCCGTTGGGGTACCAATCTAACCAACCCAAAAGGGTGGAGCTTGACATACTGCAATCTACTGATTGGCTGAGAAAAACCTGGTAAAAAATGAAGCAGGAACAGCTCCCTGTTTACAGATTTTCTTGTTATTGGTTAAATCTCTGTTTAAAAGGGCTTCATGAAGCACCGCCAAGAAGAACAGAAAGTGATGGATGACCTCCATCCTCCTCCTTTGTTTCTGACTCACGTTCTGGTTCTACTAAAATGAAGGCGCTGCGATGGCGTCATGCTGTTACGTGGCTCAAGCATCTCTCGTTGTCCGGCTGATGCTCTGCCTCTCAGGTGAGGTTACAGTTAGCTGTAGAAACTGAACGAGGTTACAGTTTAAAGACCACATCCACACCCTGCCTGTCTCGTCCCGACCTGTTTGTGGAAGCAAGGCTTTGATGGAACAGATAAGGAGTGATAAACTCACCTTGGCAAACACCGCTGTTCAGCTGGTATCCTGCAGGACAAGCGACCTGCCGCTCACATACAAACGAGCCCACGGTGTTCACGCAGCGCTCGCCGGGCCGACAGCTGTGGGTGTTGCTCCCACACTCGTCCACATCTGGTAGACACAGACATAACTGTGGGTCAGATCGGTGGGTGGTGAACAGCTGGTCATTAGGTGGAGTGGGGGATGACCTACAGTCATTCTACATTGACATTTGACAGACAGCTCATTCACCAACCCAAGACAGAGGAAGAATATCCAAGAGCAGAAGTTGTGAGAGCAGAGAACGAGTCTGACTGAAGGAAAGAGACCAAGCTGGAGCAGGAGATTTGTACCTGCAACTCTAAACTGGAGAAGAAGAGCAGAGTTTTGTAAGGAAGACGATGTATTTGAGAGCAAGAAGAGACATTTAGAGTGTGAGAGCAGAGTTTAGAGAGAGAGAGCAACATAATATTTGAGCATGAAAACAAGAAATCTTTCTCAAATCAAACTATTATGCTCTTGATTAAAGAGGGAAACAGCTTCACAGGGAACTTCTCTTTAAAGTTTTGGTAAGAGAAGTTATTGATTGGTGTCTTGACTGTGATTTTAGGCTCCCAACCTTCATATCTAGTTTAGTTCCAACAGAAACTGATGAATCAGCTCTGGTATCTGCCCAGCGGTAGACAACAGACAGATAGCTGCCACTACTTTATGTGCTGGGGCCTCACACTCTTTACACAGTGTTACGCCACACATCCATTTTTCGTGTCTTTATCCAGAGTCCTTCAGCTGCAGCAACTAGTCTAACAACTCCCATGTTTTTCATTTTGGCTCCATGTTCACAGATAACCCACACGGCTGCATGAAGTACAAATCTGTGACTTGTAGAGTTTTGGTGCGGTGTAATTTTTAACACGAAGTAACCCCCCCCCCCCAAAAAATTTGTCTTTTACCTTTGCTTTACCTCTCTAACTGAAAGTAAACTGATGTCTTCTATGTGAAAAAATAAGGGAAAAGTTTTAAACTGTCTTTTGACTGCCTTGTCCGGCTAACTGAGAGTAAACTTGTGATTTCTATGTGGAAAAATAAGGGAAAAGTTTTAAACTGTCCTTGACTGGGTTCTTCCTTAATTACTAAGGTTGATTTGTTCAGCTGTTGAATTGTGTGTGTAAAAAAAGCAGAATATGTGAGGCAATGGATTGGATATGTGACTGCTGACAGACTGTGTGTAAACCGCCAAGCATGTGTGTGTAAGGGGCGCCTGAGCGAAACTTGAGACGAGTGTGTGTGTCACTCGCCTCGAGTGTAATTGGAGATTGAAGCAGCTGCAGCAAGAAACTGGTGGAAGAAAAACTTGTGCATGAGCATGTAAGAGGCCTCTGGTTTGCAGTGAAAAATGCATGATGTGTAAAGAGCTATAATCTGAATTGCAGTGCATAAATTGACTCGTTCCTCCAACTCACAAAATAGTGGTCTGGTAAAATCCGACACCAAGCTACTTGCTAGCGTGCATACACACAAGCACTGACAAGCTGCAAGGGATGTACTCTGTACTCTGTTCTTTTCTTACGTCTGTTAAAATAAAACCGCTGAACTCTTTTGGTTTCCTTCCAACAGAACATGACTCCTCCCATCGGGTTGACACCAAGAAACAGGACACGGGTTGCAGCGCACCCAAGTGGATTTCATTTGAGTTGCATGATTATCATATTGTACTAAAGCAGGGTTGACTTAATAGATTAGTGATGACATCACAGGAGGCTATCGTTTGTATTTGTTACCCCCACATGTTATTATAACATGGGGACACCTGCCCTGGTCACATCTACAGCCTGTCCGTCCTGGGGGTGGATCTCTCTCATCCTGTG
>JBAFSZ010000004.1:1267349-1284730 GCA_036919955.1 Melanotaenia pygmaea | reverse complement strand
CACGCCCCACCCTTGTCTACCAGCCATGCATGCCCCACCTTCGCCTACCAGCCATGCACGCCCCACCCTTGTCTACCTGCCATGCACGCTCCACCTTCGCCTGCTCAGAACGGCTTCAAAGTTGTCAATATCACTATGGCTAAAAAAAAAAAAAAAAAGAAAGAAAACAGAAAAAAGGACTTATTTGGATCAAATCTGTCTGAACTGAATTTAATTTTCTTCTTTCCTAAGATGTTATATGTCGTGAATTAGCTATTTATAAATAAACTAGGGTAGTGAAATTATTCAAATTTTTAATCAAATTAATCACAGCTTTCAAATAATTATAAATTTCAAATAATTTCAAAAGATTAATCACCCGTTTTTACTACACCGTATCACCGGAACGAGACAATGCTACACATATTAAATGTTTACTGACCTTCTCATGGGTAAACGTCAGATGTCCAATAATCATTAAATGCACCATGTAATGTACTTCTATATGTTGTCATAAATCATGTTCTAGATCATAATGCAGAATTCATATATCATCATCTCACCAGCCATCTCCATGGTGACAACTGACCGTATCTAAAGCAGCAGATGTGATGACTGAAGTTAAACAGCCGACACTGATGAAGAAACTCTGATAAAACCGATGATCTGGATAAAAACAGCTTTTTCCTTGTATCATTTAAGTGTGAGTGTTTGTGATGATTTCTGCTGTCCTGGTCAGGGCTCCTGGCCCCCCATTAGAACTTTTCTAGACCCGGCACTGCATAGCTGAAGTATAAACTGTCGACCACCAGCAGCTACTGTGTTAGAGAAGGTCCTGCCAGCAACAACACTTTTGGGTAAATATGTGACGGTGTGAACTATGAACCACTAGTTTCCTCCTTCTCATCTGATCCATAAACACTCGCAGCAAGAGAGAAAAGCCAATCAGCTGATCAGTCACTGCACAGAGCCAACACGGTGCAGGCTGAACTGTTGCAAGTTTAAAAAAGATCGTGGGAAAAGTGCAGGTGTGGAATCCTCTCACCAGGAAACCAGTGTGTGAAGTTAAATGTTAAGTCAGATTTTTACTTATTACTCTGCTTTGGTTCGACAAAATAGACTTCAACCCCCCACATGTCATTTTTCAGTAAATATGTGCCCAAGTCATCACCTGGTTTACATTCAGTGGATTGAGTAATGCTTCTTTTTTATATTATGAAAAGACTGAAAATAGATCTCCATATGGAAATAATTACAGTGCATCTCATCTGACTTTTCATCCATAAAAAACCTAGAAATAAAGGCTTCCTTCATGCACCGTGAGTGTGTGAGAGAGAAAACTAGACGAAAAGAGAGGGCTTTATTAAGCCAGCTGACTTGGAGTCTGTGCAGCCCCTGAACCTGTCCCAGCTTTCAGCAGGTTAATTAATTCCCACAGAATGACATCAGGGAAATTTCCAGTTTAAAGTCGAGGAAATGAGATGCAGTCTGTGGTTACAGAGCAGCTCATTAAAGAACAAGATTTAGCAGAATTTCTCTCGTGTTGTGAAATAACAGCAGGAAGACTGACCTCACCATTAGACTGGGATCCAGCTATTCCTGCTACAGGCCGACTAATAAACCCTGATTACAGGCTGTGTGTCTGGTCCTGATAAATTCAATCTGAAAAGAATAATTCAAATTATTTTCAGGTGAATCTTTTGCTTTTCCAAGATAAATTTAATGTTCTGTTTGCACATTCAGTCACAGTATCAGACCACGTTTTGTACATTAGAGGAGCAACTAAACAATGTTCCTGATTCACCAACCGATCCTAAAAACACATTTTTTTCTTCCTGACTGTCAACAAACTTTTTACAAAGATTGTGGCATTCAAGAAACTCTTCGTACCTATGAAGACTCAGGAAAGTTTATGCTGTTTTCTGATGTCAATTTTAGTAAAATACACCTACAAACATACAGTCTTGTATTTAAAATTACTTTTGTAATTTACAAAACATGCTGTTATTTTTAAGTGATGCGCTGCGTGGTGGCAGCAAACTATAGTTGGTCCCATCGCACAGTTTTCTTGTTTTAGATGCATTTGACTTTCTTTTAAGACGATCACTGTCAAGGTTATTTTTCACACTGTAGGCTGTAATGTTTAACTAATTTCTTGGTGTGTTTTGGGCTCTTTCAGGACCTATGATAAGGACCTATGATAAGATTCCATGGCAACAAAGGCCAACAGATTGCAATATATCTTGTCTCGGATCCTCCATCCATCGTTTAACATCCTACAGGATGCTGGACGTGTTAAGAAAGTACGAGGTCATTTCTTTAAAAGCTTCAGTAGTTTCAAAAATGTTTCTCTTTAGCCACATCAGCACCAAGATATTGGCCCTGATGCGTTCAGGACCCAACTGCAAGTTGATGTTGGCATCACAATGTTAATCAGGGTGCGTTCATGGACCAGACTGCAGTTCGCTGGCTGCCGTTGCCATCACGATGTTGCTCCTGATGCGTTCATGGACCAGACTGCAGGCTTTCATCCAGGTTCAGGGGGAATTAATGATCTGTTTGTACCTAAAGTTGACTTTATATGATTTGATTCTCAGCGTGTTTATGTATAACCATGTTATCACTTCAAAAATGAGGAAAATTAGATTTCCGTTCACATCTTTATTAATATTCTTTACTTTCTTCTGGTGTTCTGTTATTTTTCCTGGTCTGTCTCTGAACACAGTCCTTCAGTCTCATGACCTTTTATAGACCTTTTCATTTATTATTTATTTACCTGCAAACTAGGACCAATTGATCTGTCCTTTAAACTCATGGAGAGATATGAACAATATCTCTCCGTCTACGAACACGTTGGTGAATCTCTTAAGAAGAAGTTGGTGAATGAGGCTCATTTATTCTACATGGATTCATCAATTCAGCGATCGTCATCCTGAAAGCTTTGATCCAAATTAAATTTTAAAACATGAAAGAGCATGTTGTTTTTTATTTAAATGTTTGAGTTGTTCAAGTTGAGACATCGTCTCATATTGATTTATGGATCCTGAATCCAGTCTAATCAAGCTCATATCACGGCAGAGTTCAGGATATCAGTAAACACTGAATAATTTTACACTGAATCAATACTGTGATAAACGTGATTTACGGCCTTCGTGTCCCTCACCACATCATGTCCATCAACTCTCCTGGGTTTAAACCAGGAAGCATGCAGGTTGTTTTCCTTCAGAAATCAGATATTTTCAGAGAAAACGGATGTTTGGATGCTTCTGGGTGGAATCCAAGGTGTCTGGGAGCCACTGGTGTAAATGTCAGCAGCATGAGCTGTGTGATGGATCAGAGACGAGGAACCCTTCCCTACTGCAAGCAGAGCAACGACAGCCTGAGCAGCCATCTGTTTCTGATTCATCTCTGCTCACATCACATTTCACATTACAGTCAAGCAAACGCCACCCCGGCCAATCAGGGCAGAGCCTCCGTCTTCTGGAACGTTAGACCCGTTCACCACCTGCAACATGAGCTGCAGTGGGGGCAAATACTAATGCCTGAAGCTCAGTCTGGTCCAACTCCAAAGAGTTCAGCCTGGCTTCTCCAGGACAGGGGGTTCCAAGAGGAGGACGTCAGAGCCAGCAGAATGAAAAATAATCTCAGCAAACTCTCAGCTTTTGATGAGAACGTTTGTCTAATGCTGCAGAATAAATGTGGTTCATTTTAGTATTTAAATGAAAAGTTTATTAAATAAATAAATTGCTTATTTAAATTTTATTTATAGATTATTAAATTTAAACCTTTATTGTTTAAAATGTGTTCATTTTAACCCTGCATTATTTTATTAAGTAAATTTCCTTTTTTAAGCAGCAAAATCTAAAGATTTGTAGTTTTTTTGTTAATAATCCTGATTGAACTTTAAATCCACTCTTCTAGCAGCTCGATTTAATTTTATTGTTAGCTTGTTGCTTTTCTTGTCTGTGCAGGTTCACATACATGATAAATAAACGACTCATGTCATTTATCTGACAAGGCTTTAGCTGTTAAACTGGAGATGGATTTTCTTTAGTTACTAACCTTTAGGAGATCCAGTTAGAGGAAAACTTTTCGAGCCAAAGTCCAAGAGATTATAATGACTATTTATATATGACATATATATATATATATATGTGTGTGTGTGTGTGTGTGTGTGTATTTTTTGTTTTATTTAAATGTATTTTAGTGGACGTCTGAATCAAAGTCTGATAAAAAGCATTTAATCACATTTCAACCCAGTAAAAAAATCAGTCTTTTGGTATTTTAACTGCTCGAGTCCAGTCTGTTGCTAGTCGCTTCTTTTTAATATAGTTGCTAGTTGAAAACTCGCTAAATATAGTGCCAGCGTAGCTAAGTGGTAAGCTGAGCTCTGATGTATGCACCAGTGTTTTTGGTGTACGAGAAACCCACACACTGACAAACGTTTCGCATTGTATGGAATTCAAACTGCATTTAAATGTGTTAATTGTTTAACACGTTAACTTTTTTGTAATTAATTAATCATAATTAATGTGTTAAAGTCCCCTAATATATACATATTAGGGGTGGGACTAATGTGGACGCTACTCCGGTTTGGGTATTAATCTGGAAGCACTTGCATCGTCGGCACTGACAAATAATGACCAACGTGAAGGAAAGAAGGAGGAGGAAATAAGGGAAGAAATCCTAACAACGGCTTTTTGTGCCGTAGTAGCTTCCTCTGGACACCTGTGGATACAAAGTCAGGACCTGATCCAGATTTCTGACCGTTCAGACTGAGTTGGCCTTGACAAAGATCTGATATGTATGCCATCTAGTACCACATATTAAAGCATCCTGGGTCAGATTTGTGCCTTTGAGACAGTAATAAAAGGATCAGATACGGGTCAGATATGGACAATAAAGTCCCATTTGAGACATTTCTGCCTGCAGTTTATATGGAGCCTTAAACTGAATTAAAACAGTGTTAATATCGGAATGTGTTAATGCTGGAAATGTTACCAGAAAGGTTAGGAACTCCTGGTGTAGCAGATACCTCTTCTGGGCAATGCCGTTGGTCTGAGTTTCTCCTTCCTCCTCACTGGAAGCTTACCCACACCATCCTCGTCCTCGCAGCAGGTGAGGAAGATGTGACTGCACGGGTAGCTCAGATTTTGGGGGGCCTCGCAGTCCTGTCCTCCATGTTGCATCCACAGGCCGAGGGCACAGCAGCTGCAGCACACCTGCACATCCACACAGCCGGTGATGAATGTATCAGCGAGTTGCCCCTCGCGTCTCTAATCACCACCTCCTGTCTGGCTCTCCAGTTTCTGACCTGCTTAACAAATAGCCGAGTTTGACTTGGACGGTTCATCCAGCAACAAAGCCTTTCAGCTGTAAGCTGAACCACATGTCTTACAAAGAAAAGCAGACTATAGCTTTTCCCTGCAACCTTCTTCTAAAACCCGGTGAGCTCGGAGGCTGGAGCAGAAAGTTTCCTCGGTGGAGAAATGCCGTCTGAGCCGAAGGGCCCGCTTCCATATGGAAGTATTCACAGCTCATACATTTCAACCTGTTTGCCAGTCAACACAAATAGACCTCCCTGCTGGCTCACACCTCACACGGAAATGTCACTCTGTTAAAACAAGGATGTTTCAACACTTTCAGCTAAAAAAATAAAAAACAGGCATAGCTCTCCTGACTCATTATTCCCAGTACTCAACTTTGAACTGCTTTCATCTCCACTTTCAGCTTGAACTATTAAAATCTGTGATTCATACCTTCCTTTTCTTCTAAGGGGGAACTTTAATTACTGAATAGTTTGTTTTATGAAGAACCTGATGGATAAATGTGTTTGTCATCCACATATGATCTCATGTCTTAAGGTTTAACTGTTTCTGTAGTTTCTTTCTTGTCCATTTTCCAGTGCTTGTACCTGGTGGGAGTCATCTCTGCACGGGTGTTCCTCGTCATCTTCACATGTGTGTCCTGCTCGGGCTGAAGCCATGCCTGATTCACACTGGTTCTCCTTCACGGTGCTCAGGCAGCACTGCTTCCACACCATACTACAACACAACCACACACAAGATTTCATTTCTGATTTGAGAGTTTAGATCATCCTGGAAACAACCATGAGGGAATCAAACCACCTGTCAAACACTGTGCATGTACATCAGCACCACATCCTCTGGACCTTGTACATGGTAAAATGGTTATTTCTGTTATTTCTCTCTCTAGCATTTTTATAGGGCACTTTAAGACATGACAAGACTGACCAAAGTGCTGTAGAATAAAAAATAAACATAAAACAGACCGGCATTACTTTGAAAACATTTTTAACTAATAAAACCAACTAAAATCAGAGTAATGAAATTTCTGACAACTAACAGTCACTGTCCTAACGTCACTCCGAGTTGAAGGCTAGGAATTAAACAGCAAGGTGAGATGTAACTAGAAAATAAACCACAGAGCTTTTACAGGACAGTAGCCAGCTTTTCAGGCCCGGCTGTACAGCTAGATCATGAAGTTCATAAAGTTATCATGGGCCATCGAAACCTCCCAACTGTGTGATAGCAGGCTTGTTTTAAACACGGATCATGCCCTGCATCTTCCCCGGAGACAGTAGATTGGATGGGTGGCCTTTAAGAGACACTGGATCCTTTATAGTAATGAAAAGTAGTAAACTACATGCAGCAAACAGAGCCTGGTGGAAGCGAGGACGTGTTGTGTCATCCAACGGTCCCTGAAGTATGTGATCATACACTAATTTAGAATATGATCACACGCTAAGCTACAATATGATCACATGCCCCAGAACATGATCACATGCTAAGCTAGAATATGATCACACACTAAGCTAGAGTCTGATCACACGCTAAGCTAGAATATGATCACATGCCCCAGAATATGATCACATGGAAAGCTAGAGTCTAATCACACGTTAAGCTAGAATATGATCATATGGCCCAGAATATAATTACACACTGAGCTAGAATATGATCAAATGCCAAAGAATATGATCACACGCTAAGCTAGAATATGATCACACGCTAAGCTAGAATATGATCACACGTCCCAGAACATGATCTCAAGCTAAGCTAGAGTTTGATCACACGCCCCAGAATATGATCACACGCTAAGCTAGAATATGATCACACGCCACAAAATATGATCACACGCTGAACTAGAATATGATCACACGCCACAGAATATGATCATATGCTAAGCTAGAATATGATTGCACGCCCCAGAATATGATCACACACTAAGCTAGAATATGATCACACACCACAGAATATGATTACACGCTAAACTAGAATATGATCACACGCTAAGCTAGAATATGATCACATGCCCCAGAATATGATCACATGGAAAGCTAGAGTCTAATCACATGCTAAGCTAGAATATGATCACATGGCCCAGAATATAATTACACCCTGAGCTAGAATATGATCAAATGCCAAAGAATATGATCACACGCTAAGCTAGAATATGATCACACGCTAAGCTAGAGAATGAGCACACGCTAAGCTAGAATATGATCACACGTCCCAGAACATGATCTCAGGCTGAGCTAGAGTTTGATCACACGCCCCAGAATATGATCACACGCTAAGCTAGAATATGATCACACGCCACAAAATATGATCACACGCTAAAGTAGAATATGATCACACGCCACAGAATATGATCACACGCTAAGCTAGAATATGATCACACGCCCCAGAATATGATCACACACTAAGCTAGAATATGATGACACGCCACAGAATATGATCACACGCTAAACTAGAATATGATCACACGGTAAGCTACAATATGATCACACGCCCCAGAATATGATCACATGCTTAGCTAGAGTCTGACCACATGCTAAGCTAGAATATGATCACACGTCACAGAATATGATCACATGCTAAACTAGAATATGATCCCACACTAAGCTAGAATATGATCACACTCTAAGCTAGAATATGATCACACGTGACAGAATATGATAACACGCTAAACTAGAATATGATCGCATGCTAAGCTAGAATAAGATCACACGCGCCAGAACATGATCACATGCTAAGCTAGAATATGATCACACGTTAAGCTACAATATGATCACATGCTAAACTAGAATATGATCACACGCTAAGCAAGAATATGATCACAGACTAAGCTAGAATATGATCACACGCCCCAGAACATGATCACATCCTAAACAAGAATATGATCACACACCCCAGAATATGATCACACGCTTAGCTAGAATATGATCAAACGCCCCAGAATATGATCACACACTAAGCTAGATTATGATCATACACTAAGGTAGAATATGATCACACGCCCCAGAATATGATCACACGCTTCGCTAAAGTCTGATCACATGCTAAGCTAGAATATGATCAAACGCAAAGCTAGAATATGATCACATACTAAACTAGAATATGATCACACACTAAGCTATAATATGATCACACACTAAGCTAGAATATCATCACACGCCCCAGAATATGATCACACGCTGAGCTAGAGTCTAATCACATGCTAAGCTAGAATATGATCACACACTAAGCTAGAATATGATCACACGCCCCAGAACATGATGACAAGCTAAGCTAGATTCTGATCACACGCCCCAAAATATGATCACACGGAAAGCTCGAGTCTGATCACACACTAAGCTAGAATATGATCACACACTAAGCTAGAATATGACCGTATGACCCAGAATATGATCACATGCTAAGCTAGAATCTGATCACACGCTAAGCTAGAATCAGATGACACCCTAACCTAGAATATGATCGCATGCCCCAGAATATGATCACACGCTAAGCTAGAGTCTGATAACATGCTAAACTAGAATATGGTGACACACTAAGCTAGAATATGATCACATGGCTCAGAATATGATCACACGCTAAGCTAGAATCCGATCGCACTATAATCTAGAGTGTAAACATGCACTAAGTTAAATATGATCACATGTTAACCCAGAGTATGATGACACACTAAATAAAGTGACTGAAATCTAGAAAGCTAGAGTCTGATCACACGCTAAGCTAGAATATTATCACATGCTAAACTAGAGAATGATCACATACCTGGCCTTCCATACTGATCACACGCTAAATTAAAATATGAACACACACTAAGCTAGAATATGACCACATGTCTGCCCCAATACTGATTATACTGTACATTAAGTTAGAATATAATCACACCTGAACCTAGAGTCAGATCGCACACTAAAAGAATAGTGATTACAATCTAAGCGATCACGTGTGCAAACATGCATGTTTAACTGAAAACACACCAGCCAAATCTCAGCAGAGATTTACTGGTGAGTTTAATGGCATCTTCCAGTGGGAAAAATGCATTTTTTCTTGGTCTACGCAGATTGAGTGTTGACAACACTACGGCTAGACAACTGAAAGAAACTCAGGACAGGGTTGTCAATGATCAGGTCTATCTGTGAACCTGAATCCTTAAATAATTTAGGCAGAAATGATGCAGCGTATGTGCAGGGATGGACCGGACACATGAGAAGGTTCTTCCATCATGCCTGTGACAGCCAGATGCAGGAATGAAGATGATTCCTGGACTAGACATCAAGGTTTTCCCACACAGTGTTCCACTGTAAGTGTGTTGGAGATGGTGTTTTTTTTATTATTTTATTATTTTTTGGTCTAAACAAATGTTTGTTGAACTTACAGTAGCAGGAAAGCTGGACTATTTTTTTCTGAGTTCCATGTTGACTGACTTGAGTACATGATAAAAGAAAATTATTTTTTTATTAAAAATAACGCGTTGACAGCTATAAATAATTGATTGCATTCGAATTTTAACACAATTACTGCATGCGCAGCATCCGTCATTTATGGCGGTGATGATCTGCTGGAATAAGATCAGCTGGCGGCGGATTTAAGGGCATCGCACCTGTGGTGGAGTGAGCGCGTTTTAACACCAGCACTTTTACTGGTGAGAGGGTTTACCAGCCGCACTTTTCCTACATTAAATAAAACTTTTTGTATTTTTCCAGAATTGTCACAGTTCCGGTCGTCTCTGTGTCTGCCCAGCCTCCTCCTCCCTCTCCAGTTATTAACCATGATCAGCTGATCGGCTTCTCTGACGCTAGCATCGTCTCTCTGGTGTTTATAACTCGGCTGGGAAGGAGGAAACTAGTGGTTCCTGGTTCACACTGAATGAAACATGTTGATAACAGCAGCCTGTTTCTGCTGGATATTGTTTACCTTTATTTCTGATAACTTCTCAGTATTAATGAGGTTTGCTAGTGAAACAGCTGTAAATCTGCTAGTCATCAGGCAGCCATGCACACATCAATGAAGATAGATCAGCACATTGCTGCTGTGTGTTGGAGACACAGTTCTGATTATTTAGCGGCCATAAATGTGGTGAGAGAAGTTATGAGCAGGTTCTGACATACAAACCAGAGCAGGAGCTTCTCTAACACAGCAGCTGGCTGGTGGTAGACCGGGTTTATACTTCAGCTCTGCAGGCGACTTAAGGTCTTGGTTTTATGTCATATTAACTATTGTGTGAACATCGGCTTAGATTAGATGAGATAAACCTTAAACAAATAAAGCCGATAAACACATGCAATACAGTAATAAGAGGCAGATTTCAGGCATAGTCGCGAATCGTGATTAATCATGATTAATTCATGTCTAAGCTGTGAATAATCAGATTAAAATTTTAATCCTTTGACGGTTTTTATCCGTCTGCAGCACTGCTCTGCGGTAAATTTATTTTTCTTCTTTCTCTGTAAATCCCACTTACAGAAATTATGATCGAAAAATGTGTCAGGCTCACACATCAGTGTGAAGGAGTTTGAAAAAAAGGAAATTTTTTAAACGTGTGTCTGATGTAGTGAAAAATGCAGTTTAAATAAATTTGTGAATGTTTCTTTTAATACGAAAATGCTTCATTTTGTAAGATATATAAAAACGTGTGGGAAAAAAGAAATGATTTCCTAACCAATCATTAAAAACCGTAAAACGGAGTTGTATGGAGTATCATTTTAAAAATAATAATATTCATTACTGGAAGGAACTCTACTCTACTCCTACATTCACATCCTACAACTTGTGACTGCTCTGTAATCCTGGAATTCCGTTTTTTATAAACTTTGATCAGCCTCCTTGTAGTTTATAGTGCTTTATAAAGAAAGATGATGGATGGGAGAACACACTACTCCTTAATACCAATGAAAAGATATTCATTTAAATAATCACATATTATACTTTATTTCATGGCAGCTGAACATGTGACTTACCTGCAAACAGAATGCTTATCATTCAGCTCAGGCATGTGGCTGCAGTGGTGGTTTTCTCTGGCCCATCTCTGGCCGGCAGTGCAGCAGTCCTGCAGCAGGACTTTAGCTGAAACACCAGGATCTACAGCCAACACACATGCAGATATGCACACATCAACAAACGCACTGCTGATGGATTTACAGCAGCCGTGCAGTAAATCCCGAGTCTGCTGAGCTACAGACAGAAGCATGCACTGAATACAGGAAGCTGTCAGACAGAAGCATATGGTAGACTGCAAAATTATTATCATACTGAAGAACCATTCAACCCACTTGTGAACTAACAGTAAAGCCATCTGCACCGCACCCAGATGTGAAAAGTTAGAAGTTTGACAGGCGACATGCAGGCTGCGACAGCCCAGCAACAAGGATGACTGTTTCTCCATGACACGCTGAAGCCAGGCCTGCTTAATGGACTCAAAATTTTCCTTTTTTGTTTTCCAAACAATAACAAAATATGTTTGAGGTGATACTACAAAAAGTACCAGGAACAATGAAAGCCCCCCTTCTCCAATTCTGGTGTAGTACTATGTAACTAAAAAGACTTTAAATAAAGACTTTCAGCCACTGTGTGGATCAGGTCATGCTGATATTAACCTGAAAACAGCAGAACAGACCGCAGCAGAACAAACAAGAATTAAACTGGTAACACAACTAGAACCCGCAGATCATGACATATGGAAGGATATATGGTCCTCCCTGAAGTAGGGTTGATATGTTCTGCCAGACCAGAAAGCCAGACCTCAGACTCCAGCAGTTTTTAATCCCCTAAGAATTAGCATGTAGTCCCCAAATCTCAAATTTGCATCTAATGAAGTGTGAATAAAACAGTTCTGTTAATCTCTTCTGGTTATAAGTTAAACTTTTCTTATATTCTTTTAGTTTATTTAATTTTTTAGAAACACATATTTATCCACTAAAAAGTGAAAATTCAAATCCTTCAGTGCTGCTCCAGTGAGGCGCCGAACTGTTCCTGGGACTGTTTCTAGGAATGTGCCTTTGACTGTTCCTGGGACCGTTCCTATGACTGTTCCTGGAACTGTTTCTAGGAATGTTCCCACGACTGTTCCTATGACTGTTCCTGGAACTGGTCTGAGGATGTTCCTACGACTGTTCCCATGACTGTCACTGGGACTGTTTCTAGGAATGTTCCTTTGACCGTTCCTATGACTGTTCCAAGGACTGTTTCTGGGAATGTTCCTACGACTGTTCCTATGACTGTTCCTGGAACTGTTTCTAGGAATGTTCCCACGACTGTTCCTATGACTGTTCCTGGAACTGGTCTGAGGATGTTCCTACGACTGTTCCCATGACTGTCACTGGGACTGTTTCTAGGAATGTTCCTTTGACCGTTCCTATGACTGTTCCAAGGACTGTTTCTGGGAATGTTCCTACGACTGTTCCTATGACTGTTCCGAGGATGTTCCTACGACTCTTCTATTGTCCAGTGTTGCTGAGTGTGTGTGAATTGTAGCCTCAGTTTCCTGTTCTTAGCTGGCAGGAGGCATCCGGTGTGTCTTCTGCTGCATCCTGGTCCAGACAACTGCTGCTCTGGATGTTTTATCTTCTTCAGACTATTTTCTGGAAATCCTGGAGATAGTTTGGGTTGAAATCCCAGTAAACACTTTCTTAAATCCTCTTTCTTCTTCATTCTGATGCTCAGCTTGAACTCCAGTAAGTCGTCTTCACCACATCTCCATGACTACATGCTGCTGTGTGATTGGCTGGTTGCAAATTGAACTGATGGAGCTGATAAATTGGACAATAAGTGTATGTCACACTTCTAAAATGATTACATGATTTAAAAACAGAGAACTGCCATTCATGGCCAAACTGTCCCACTGAGAGTCAAATCTCTTCCTACCAGCAAACCTGCAGCAGTGATGGAGTCTGCAGAGAAACTTCGTTAAAAAAGCTGCTGCTGGTTATTACTACAGAGAACTAGGAGCCCATTAAACCTCCCCATCAGCCCCAAAGCCATCTCACTCTGCTGCTTTTATCCACATATTTGCATGAACACTCCAGCAAACACATCAAACTTCGTGCCCTTTGAAGAGAAGCTTTTGTTTTTCAACTCAGTAAACCTTTGTTGGCTTTCATACAGACTAAAGCATTTCCATATTCTTCATATTCATGACGCAGTGAAGTTGTTTCAACTTTGAGGACATGAACCTAATTTCTGTTGACAAGAAGACAGAAAGAAGAAGAAGAAAACAGGAATTACAATAACTTTTATACATTTTGATGCCAGAAAGCTTTTCACAAAGCAGAGCCAATGATGCTTCTCTGTGTGAGTTCCTGGTGAAAACATGACGTTGCTGTAATCAAAACCAGCTACATCAAAAAGTTTTCTTTACATGGTTTCAAGATTAGATTTGGCCATTTTCTGCATGCAATATTTTCCTTATGTAATATCCACTGTAATGGCGTCACAGTGTAACTATGCTAATCCCATTCTGCATATGGTAGCATAAAAACCCCGAAAGGCCTGAAATGATTTTACTTTGAAAGCATTTCTTTATATTTTACTTTACTGCACTCAGCTTCGCCCCCAATCCTTTAAAGCTCAGGAAATATTCATTTAAAGCAAATAGTCTGCAGCATCTTGTGCTTAATTTATAAAAACTGTCTTAAGAAAGCTCAGAGAGGAAGAAGAAAGTGTCTTAAGTCCCTCCAAACATCTGTGTGTCCCAGTGTTTTACTGATGAGTCTGAATGCAGCGTGGACCGAGGTGAGCTGGAAGGTGTGCTCCCACAAACAAGACTGTGCTAACTGGCTACTTTGCTTCATGTGCATGACTCAGTCACATGTCTCAACTGCAGTTTGCATATTTTTTACTTTATTGATAAAGTTTGCCCTCATTGTTCTCATCCTGCCAGTATGTGAGGTACTGATGACTCATTAGGCCCGAACACTGACGGCGGTGCGAAGGTCTTTGCAATGCAAGAGTTTATTATTCTTCTCCCAAATTATTTGCCTTTTTGGGGGCCTGGACATGCTCAAAAACTCCAAGGATGGCCAGAACGAAGGGCCCCGAACCCCAAGAGCCCAGAGCCCCACCCCCTCCCTCAAGGTAGAGGGCCCGCACCATGCCCAGGAGGACCAAGCCCCCCCAGACAACCAACCACCCACCCAATGTTCCAGCCGCACACCCCGGGAACCAGGGCACCATCGACCACTCTCCCATCCTACACTCCCTCCACCACCACCACCACCCCCTCCTCCATCGGTTACACCTATCTATCCACCCCATAACCCCTCACTCACAGCCTTCCCCACTGTGTACCCACAAGCAGTCCCTTTCACACACCCACATCACACTTAACCCTCCCACCATGCCCTCTGTGAGACATCCCCGGTGAACCAAAATTTGAAGAACATTGATGAAACAACACGTGGGCGTCGCCCTGTAGAGGATGATGGTGTATAACAGCCACACTTTCCACAGTGAGAGGGTTCCACACCGGCACTTTCTTTTTTCTTGTCCTGCGTTGTGCACGAACGTGGCTGGTCTAGTTTCTCTCCGATCTCTGTGTCTGCAGCACAGTGTGACTCCTCCTCTCCTCTCATGACGGCTGACGATCAGCTGATCGGCTTTTCTCTCTTGTAGCGTGTGTGTGTGTGTATGGTTCAGCTGAGAAGGAGGAAACTAACAGTTCATAGTTCATACCAGTACACATTTACACTAAAGTACTGTTTTTGGCAGGACCTTCTTTAATGAGTAGCTGACAGGTGGTAGACAGGATTTATACATGAGCTATGCAGGGGCGGGTCTAGAAAAGTTCTGAAGGGGGGCCAGGCAGGAGTACTGGCCAGAAAAAGGGGGACATAAACTGACCTTTGTGTTTTTTACTAGATTATCAGTTTTATCAATTTCTCCATCAATATTGGCTGTTTAACTTCATTTGTCAACGTCTGGTTTTATGACAGAAATCTTTTAAACATGAGAGTCTATGGGGCTTTGCTCTGTGTTGAAGACTGC
This sequence comes from Melanotaenia pygmaea, assembly GCA_036919955.1. Classification (NCBI taxonomy): domain Eukaryota; kingdom Metazoa; phylum Chordata; class Actinopteri; order Atheriniformes; family Melanotaeniidae; genus Melanotaenia; species Melanotaenia pygmaea. Next base: position 1,269,458 of record JBAFSZ010000004.1, on the reverse strand, counting down.
CCCCAGTGGATGAGGGCTGAACTGCAATATTTTGCACTTCCCCATAGGCTTCACATTTTACCGCCGGAGGTTGCCGCTTGGTCTCTCCTCTCCATCTCTTAAAGAAATGAAATGAAATGAAATGAAATGAAAAATACTTTATTAATCCCAAAGGGAAATTCAATTAAATAATTCAATTAAATTCAATTAAGTAAGAGGCCACGCTGTGCTTTTACCACAGGCTGCAAACAACACCATGTCTCTGCACAACTAAGACATAACTCTTGCAATCTGTTTCTTTTGTTTTTAATTAATGTACTCTGATGGCCAGATATAACTGGCAGTGGGCTGCTAGTTGGCGACCACTATCCTAGACATTTTATCATATTGACATCAAAATTGGTCAGACTGTTCAGAAGGCATGGATGATTAAAAGTTATCAAAAACTTTCCGAACGGAGTAAGGGCATAGTGGCGTTGGGGCCTTAAAGTTGGATTTCTCACCAAGAAATATTAAATTGATATAACTTCCACATAAAACAAGACACCTGCAAAATAATTCACAGATATGATGCCAGTCCCTCCTAAGCACATAATCAATAATTGGATTATGAAGTAGCCACGCCCCCTGGCAGCAGGAAGTCATGATTTTTATTTAAAGACCCAGTTCTCTAATCTTTCGGACACAACCAGGTCCAAACTGGGTCAGACAGCAAAAAACAAGCTGGTGATGATATCCAGTGAAAACTGTTGTTTGCTGTAAGCACAAGCTAGAGACAGGTGCAATCAAAAGTTAGTGCTCAGCAGTGGTGGCTCCTCAATGTCCGACTTTTCTCCTTGTGGGTGAGAGCGTTGTGGCAGGAGGTCGCCAGGCGACGCCAGAGGTGAGAGGGCCTTTATGGCCATTTATGATTTTTTCTTTTACACATACAACACTCCTTCGCGTCACAAATACAACGCACTAATTTATGAGGTCTGCTTATATTAATAACAAACCTTTGGTAAGTCTAATTTGAAATATTATATAATTCAACAAATGCAAATACCTGAGATTTTAATGAAATCAAGGCATTCTGTGCTTCTTCCAAGAACATAACGGCTGTATCAGGTGCTTCACACAGCTGAAGGACATCAAACTTGCAAGAAAAAAAGAGAAAGAGCTGGAGCTTACTGATGGATTTACAGCTTTATTGTGCAAACTAGGGGACTTCCGTTTCGACACCTTGTCTTCATTAGTCACAAGTAAACACAGCAAACGGGCAGATAATTATAGTCAAATGCCAGTGAACAGAGTGGATTAGAAGTGAAGTAGAGCCATGTCAAAAGCCCATTGGTCAAAGCAGAGTATGGTGGGGCTTACCTATGTGTTCACTATATGCTCACCCAACAACTTTCATACAATAAAAAGGAGCATAAAATATCCCAAAAGATAGCCAAAGATCATGTGCAAAACAACACCTAAAACATTTTCACTTCAGCCACATCAATGAGATCAACACAAAAATCTAGCAACGAAAACACGACCGATTCAGTTGTTTAATAATACCAAAGGGTTCCACTGTGTTGAGTATACGCCCAGCGTGAATCCCGAAATAAAAGCTTAATAATGTCTCCTCCTCTAGAAGGTGGGTTAGAACTTTATGGATGCAGAATCATGGTTGGCTTGTGCATAATGCCAGACAATCACATTGTCCATATTTTGTGTGCGTACGGCAGTCTTATGGGAGTTTTTTGTCACGGTGTGTGGTCAGCGCTGAGTTTTCCCAGCCGTCCCTGAATGCATTCTCCCTCCAACTCTGCTGATTGCTGATGCGCTTCACCTGGTCTGGGTTCCTTATATACCAGTCTGTGACAGCTCTTCTCTGCCAGATTGTCTTGGTTTATCCCTGTACGCTTCCAGCCATTATCTCCTGCTTGCCTACCTGATTTCTGACCTGTACCTGTTTTTGGACCTGGATATCCCGACTCAGCCTGCTCCCTGTCTGGTAAACCCTGCCACTCTGTCTCTGATCCCTGACCTGTGTTTTGACCTGGAATACCTGTTGACTCTGCCTGTGATTAGTGATGTTACGTCTGACACAAAAGCCCCAAAGCCTGCATCGAGTAAAGGGGGCGTGTCCAAATGAAGCCT
>JBAFSZ010000004.1:954025-965227 GCA_036919955.1 Melanotaenia pygmaea | reverse complement strand
GTTTATACTGGGATTAAAAGCTGCTACAGACTGGTTTATATTGGGATTAAAAGCTGCTACAGACTGGTTTATACTGGGATTAAAAGCTGCTACAGACTGGATTTATACTGGGATTAAAAGGTTTAGGGGTTAAGGTAAAACACAAATTATTGTTTTTGTTTGTTTCATCTTTTCAGCTTTTTAATGGATAAAATAATTCTTTCTAAGTGAATAATAGATCTGTTTCTGTTTACTTACTCTACTCTCCATATACATTTGGCAGTCACCTTTATCCAAGCAATAATTCAAACTTACTTACTAAGTGGAAGTAGACGTCGCTGTCTAGCAGCACCATCATAAACTCACCTCCCTATATGCTTGTTGCAAAACGGATCATTAGACTCACTCTGTCCCAGGATTAGAGGCACCTTTCATTAAGAGAAGGAGACCAAAAGATTCTATAGACCTAGAGTGCCACAAAACTTTCAGTTTTGCACCATTGAGCTGCATAAATGATTGAAGACAGGAAAATTACTGTTTTCCAAGAGGAGTGCAATGTCGACACAGCTGCCCACCACTTGGTGGTCATGTGTCAGTCTGTTAAGCAGAAGAAGGCATTCAACTAGCTACTAGCCGCTAGCCTGTAGCGACAGTCACAGGGGTATACTTGCTCTGAATGCGAGCCTACACGTAAATGTTCTGCTATTTCTGTGTAAATACTTCTTTTCTGTTCTGCACTGGATGGAGGCAGACGCTTTTTCCTTCTGGCCCTCCTCACACTCTGTCCTGCTACTTGTCCTGACATCTTTGAGCCTCTGTCTGCATTTCTGTTCTAAATCTTGAACCATTGATCTGATCAGCTAGTCTCTCAATGAAATTGACCAAATTTATTTGAATCAAAAAACGGGCGTAGGGGAGCCCGCTTGTCCTTAACGTTCACGGCTGGATACATGATGATTCCTGGGGGATGTGGAAGGTCATGTGGAAGGTTCTTTCCGTGGAGGACACAGAGGACATCTACACATTTGGATTCATGAAAACTAGGTTTCTGCTGTTTGGAGCGGGCAATTTCCTGGTGTATCACAAAATTCAGACACTGTCGGAGGCCACTGTCAAGCTGCCAGATTTCTGTGCCAGTGTGTGTCGAGCTACGAACAATCAGACTTTGGTGTTGCAGGAGCTTACTCATAAACTGGATGCTATTCTAGCTCAGAATGGCAACCTAACTGCAGTTCCAGAACTTGTACGCAGGATTGACACAAACTTGGAGAAGCTGTCGGCTTGGCTGGGAGGAAACTGACCCAGATTTGGACGATTAGAGTTGCCAGTGAGACCACTGAGAGACTAAAGTCAGATGAAACATGCTCTGGCCTGAACCAAAACAAATGTTGTTATCTTAATCTGGCTCTCCAAACTGGCCTTGGATGACTGGTTTTTAAGTTCCCCTGGAAATGTTATGGAGATGGTTGCTCTTGTTTTTAAAAATATTTCATCAATCAAGTGCTCTGGTATTTAAATATATAAAGACAAATGTGGTCCCTAACACCATTAAAGAGAAGAAGAAGATGAAAGTGGACATTACAGGTTGGACACGACCAGGTGTGTTTAGTCATCCTGTCCACTAGATCAGTGGTTCCAACATGTGCTCTGGGACTCCCTAAGAAGGTCCTCCAAAGAGCACAGTTGGTCCCCAAGACTTTGAACGTTCAGAGCCATTGTGATCAATGTCTACACATCGTTCCTATTTTAAGGGGGGGGGGGGGAGTAAAGCTATATGTTGTTAATTTAACTCTATGGAAGGACAGGACTAAGCCAGTATACAATAATTATGGTTAGAATATCAATTTTGAAATGAAAAACATGGTTTCAGCACGGGGTGGGACAGGGGGTCCACAAGAAAAACAGGTTGGGAACCAGTGCACTGTAAGACGGACAGGACGTCATAGGTTATTGAATACAAATGAAAACGTGTTAATACAGTGTTCATTTCTGAATGGGCCCCGGGGCCACTTTCCACTGGAAAAATTAGGCCCCAACAGGATATTACAGGATATTATATATTAGAAATCCAGGCAATATTGGTTTTGGTTATTTGTGCATTTTCTGTACTGCTTAGTCCAATCAGGGTCACGGGAAAGCTGGAGTCTGTCCTAGCAGTTATCAGGTAATCAGGTGAGAGGTGAGAGGTTGCCACAGTCCATCACAGGGCAACACAGAGACACAAACAAACTTATTTCAGGATCAGAGTGCCGTGTTTGTGGTGGGGCTGTCTGGACAGAATCTGCTCCAGGCTGCTCAGGGACTGTGCAGACCAGCTCTGTCAGGTTGTCCTGCATATTTTCAACCTGAGCCTGTGTCTTGAGAGGGTTCCTGAACTTTGAAAGACTTCCTGTTTGGTCCCAATACACACCCCAGGGGCCCCAGCCACGACAGACCTGTGGCCCTGCCTTGATGAAGACCTTGGAGGGGCTCATCCTGCACCACCCTCGCCCACTGGTGAACTCAGCGCTGAACCCTATGCAGTTTGCTTATCGGCCGGTATCTTCAAACCTTTCTCATTTTAATCTTTAAAGGAGTTTTTTGCCTAAATGGGAGGACCAGCTGAACAGGTTGAGCCGGGTCTTCTACCACTAAATTACTTCCCTGATAATGTTGATCTTTAGGGGAAGTTTTTATCCAATGGGATGGTTTCCTGGCCTATAGTTCCATGAGCTGGTTGAAAGGGATGGAAACGCCAAAAGCCTTTCCATCTAAACACATTTGTTGTCGAAGTGAAGCTGCATAAAGTTTCTGGAAAATAACCAACAACCATATGTCCTGTAAGCACACATCAGGTAAATCCTGTTCAATTCATACCAGAGATGTGGCTGTAAGCATCTTCCCAGAGTGTGCTGCTCTGAAGACATATGTAGGATCACTCAGCTCCTGCTGTTAAAGGAGAGCTTCAGCAAATCAGATGTACACTGCAACGACCGACCCAGCACCACCTTTCAAACTGACAAATTTATCAGAATCATTTCTTCTTCACTGCGAGCAGCATAAAAATATCTCACATTTGCAATAACTAAGATCAACGTTGAAGGAGGGGCAGCTGGACCTGCAGCCAGGCTGTGATCTCTCCAGCTGGTGCATAAGTAAACTGGAGCTGAATGTCAGCGAGTCTCTGGAGAGGGGAAGGAGAGGATCTTTGCTTTCTCTCATTGCTATTGTCATGACAACTGCTGCAATGGCTTCATCCGTGATTGATGTTTCACTGCTTCCTCTCACCTCTCCTCTTGTTGTGTCAGAAACATTCTGTGCTCTATGTAGGAGCATGCAGCCAAGGGAGTGCAGCATTTCTAACATGTTATCTCCTGATTGATGTTGTATTTTGTTATTGGTAGAGCTCCTCCTAAGGTTTTCATGTATCATGCATGACTGTCTCCACCCAACCTTCCCTCTTAACGCTTAGATCACACATCTTCTAGAAGGCTGTACAGCTTCTAGTACTGCAGCTGCACTATATGGCACACAGGGTGACCTGTCCAGGTGTACCCTGCCTCTCACCTGTTAAATGCTGGGTTAGGCTCCAGCTTCCCCACAACCCTTAATGGACGAAGCGGTACAGATAATGAATTAATGAAACATAATAATAATAATTAAGGGTGGAACCTTATATATTAATTATGATTAATTAATTATATATAAATAAAGTTAACATGTTAAATATTAATGCATTTAATCGCAGTTTGCATTCCAAACAACACGGAACATTTGTCAGTGTACGTTTTCCAGTACATCGATTAGAGTGGTGCACACCACAGACCTCGGCTAAATCAGTTGGTGCTATTTAGCTAGTGGTGGACAGAGGAGAGGTGGGTAAATTCTCTGGATAGAAGTTATTTCTCCAACTATCGCTAAGTCCATAGTTGTTCATGTATTGTTTTATAATTTCTGTGGTGTGCCCAGCTCTCGCATTAGCACTAGAGAGCGAACCGGCTGTCTATTGAAGTCTCCAGCAATGATTACATTTGTTGAGTCAGTGAATTGTGAAGACAGGTTCTGGGAAAAGATGGCTCGTCATTGTTTGGACGGTACATTTTTCCCAGTGTAAAGTATAAGGTTGATGGATACTTTCGTGATAATGTCCCATCAGGGTCTGTGAGAGATGACTATGGACTGGTGGAACATTTTTATTGATTAATATAGAAAAACCTCTTTGTTTGCTGTTGTATGTGTTTAAATTTCAGACCTTCCAGCTCGATAGGTGCAGAGTGTGTTTCTTGTAGGAAGCAAATATCTGCATTGAGTTTCACCGGGTGGTTGATCACGTTTATTCTTTTAGCCTTGGTTCTGAAGTCAGTTTAAGAGGTTGCATAGTCATGTCCTAATTTTATTGGTTTTTATTTTCTGCTTGTTTTTCCCTTTCCTTTCACATAAAAGATACATCATAAAGTAATATGAGTGAATGGTATCGACTTGGTCTATGCGTGCTTGCTTGTGAAGAGGAGGTAGAAAAGAATATATACAAATATAAAAGTAAAAGCAAGAGATTAGAAAAATAAAGTAAAAATGTGGTCAAGAAACATGAAAAGAACCAAAGGAAATGAATAACTAAGCTAGAAATGAAAACACACAAAATAAACCCAACTGTTGGCTGGTTTTGAACCTGGTGAAGGTAAGGTATACAAGTTGATAAATGAGGAGGGATTTGATAAGCGTTTGCCTATTAAGTGCCAGTTTTGAGTGTATGCTTGTCATGAATGGTGGACGTCGGAGGAGGTGAGGACCCAAATGCAGGCAGTCAAGGCAGGAGGCAGAATTGGTGCAGCAGGTGACAAGGTTTATTTCCCAAAACCCAAGACAGGGAACCACACATGGCAGGGATAAATTCAGTGAACAAAACCACACATGACCAAATAAGGATCTGACAAGGAGTGACTGAAAACCAGGGACAAATATACACATGGAAGGAGTGATGGGGAACAGGTGAAGTGGATGAGCAATCAGGCTAGGTGTTCTAATGAGGCAGAAACCACAGAAACACAAGAGGGAAAACCAAACATGACAAAAGTGAAAACTAAAGCATGAACATAACAAAAACTGAACATGATAAAACCCAAGAACTATAAACCAAGAGCAAGACCGAACTAAACATGACAAAAACCAACATCCTAAACCATGATCAAACACACACCAGAACCCAGAAACCATGACAATGCTAGACCATGGAGTGACGTTTGAGTCCCGGTGTAGCTGTCCTTCAGTGTAAAGCTTGTCCACCATGATACTGTATGTGCACATTTATTGTTTAGTCTGTGTTGTTTCATTTTTGGAAGCAAACGGTTGTTTATTTCACGTAGAGCCTGGTTGTTGAGTCCGAATGACGGGCACTTCAGTTCTTTGCTTTTGATTAGTTGTTTGTATTGCTTGGTTTGGGAATGTCTTGTTATTCCAGGAGGCGATGAATGCGATGGAAGGTCTGCTTGACGGTGTCGGGTGGAGGTTTGAGCTGTGTAGTCATGAAGTCTCTGATCAGCGTTTCCGGGTTATCAGGTGTATTTTCAGGAAGAAGATCATATTGGACGCATTAATTGCAGGCTAGAGCGGAGGTCTTTTATTTCACTGTGTGGTGTTGCCAGTAAGTCCAGTTTGTTATTGATGGATGTGAACACACTGACCTCAGGTTCTGTTGTCTGTAAGTCGTTGCTGTTGGTGGAAGATGTCTTTTTCATTTTGTTTAGGTGAGGTGTGTTCGACTGAGTTGTGGAATTAGTTGTATCCATATTGTGTTTGCAGTAGTGATGGCGGACGCATGCTTCAGGATCTGACAGTTCCTCCAGTCTGCGGCAGGTGTAATCCAGTTCAGTAGTTGAGAAAGTTACTAAGAAACTAAAATTAGCTTTACTGTTAGTGACGGGGCGCCGCCATGATCAAACTCTTGCGAGAATCATAGATTTGACTACTATACTCGTGTTCCACTGCCTCTGTACTTACCAACTCAACAATCACCTCATCCATTTACGCTCCACAGAGGAACTCTCCGGGGTGTCCTCTAAGTCCATTACTTTTTGATCTTGCTATAGAGCCACTGCTGGCTGCCTTTGTGGTTGTAAGGAGATCTCGGGAATATGAAGGGGACGAGCACTGCCTAAGTTGGCCGTGTATGCAGACAACCTTTTACTCTTTATATCTGAGCCAATGTCTCACTACGTCATGTACTGTCCCTGTTCAGCAGTTTTGGACAGTTTTCAGAATATAAGCTAAATTTAAGCAAACTGAACTATTACAGTGAAGAACCAGCCTTTTAAGCACAATACACTAATTTTCCATTAAAAGCTATGAAAAATAATTTTACTTACCTTGACATTACGATCACAAGAAAACACAGGGATCTTTTTCAAGAAAACTTCATCACTCGGTTCAATAAGACCAGACATTATCTGATGCAGTGGTCACCGCTGTCACTGCTTCTATTATTGGGCAGCTAGTCTGTGGCGTCTAACCTTTTGGTTCCAAGATCAAAATCAAGCCAGCTGCCCACCATGGGTTAGGAAGAACTCTGTGGAAAATATTTCTTTCCCTGCGCTAACTGGGTCCCCACTCCCTCCACTGGCAAATAATTTAATTCCTAACTTGGTTGTTAAATATGCCATGAGAGTGTGGACACAGTTTGAAAGACATGTTGGTGTTCTTGGCTTTTCAGTCCTTAGTCCTGTTCTTAACACCAATCTGTTCCAGCCCGCATTACAAGACTGCTTTTGTGGAGGGGCGTGAGAAAGGGCCTGGTGTATTTTGAAGATCTCTTTATCCACAACTGTCTTCCCTCTTTTAAACAACTCCTGCACAGCACAACATACGCAAAGTACATTTTAAAGATACCTAAAAATGAGACATTTTCTTGTTCTCAGCTGCCCAATTTCCCTAGTTTATATGACACAAACATGGCTGATGATTTTTCCCTGAAAATGCTTCATATCCATCATCTATGATAAACTGGTGGAAACCAAACAAAGCCCTCTTGATAAGACCATAAAGGCCTGGGAACAAGACTTAAACATTTCACTGTCAGACAGTGAATGGGTGTCTGTTTCCAAGCTGATTAGCACATCATCTCTTTATGCCCACCGCTGTCTTTTACAGTTTCAGGTTGTACACAGGGCACACTGGTCTAAAGTTGGACTTAATCAAGTCTCTACCCAAATGTGGACGCCGTTGTGATTTATGTTTTAGTGATGAGGCTTCCCTGATTCACATGTTGGAAGTGCCCAAGTTTGGAAAACTCATGGAAGGAGCTTGACTTGAAGCCGTCCATCTGGTTGCCATCTTTTGGTACCATTGGAGAGGATAGTATCTCCCTCTCACCAACCCAACACCCTACTGGCTCAGCGCACCACTCCGATCGGATGGAGGGATGCTGCCCCCGCCACCCATTCTCATTGGATCATGTCTTAAGTCAAATTAAATTAAATTAAATTTAAATGCAGCATGGCCGTTCAGTTTGATGCTTTAAAAACATCGGATATGGATCTGGACCACATATGGAAGTAGCCTGGCATATACAACCATGTGCATCGTTATACAGTAAGTCATCATGTGTTTCACTTTGGATTGAATTCCAAACTGAAAGACAAATAAGCCATGGACAAAGCTGTTTAGCTAGCGTAGCATGAAGGAATTGGGAAGGTATACTGCACCGTGTACCAGAGGAAAAAATGAAACATCCTGCATTCACACTGCAGAAGCTGAATGTAATTTTCCTCTCTGGAAGAAAAGGGAATAAAACCAGAACCTCCCATGGAGGAGGACTCATCAGCTCTGACTGAGAAAAGATTCCCTCAAGCTCTCCTCTCTGTGGACCTGCCCTCAACGCAGGCAGTGGTTTCCATAGAGACCAGCGGACCAATCCTCTTTCCCCTCTCGCTACAGTATTACAGCGATCCATTACACATGTGGCTCCGGTCCCTTCTACAGCCAGACAATCTCCGTTTGGTCCACAGCTCTGTGTGCAGACAAACAGCCACTGATGAAGGTGGGAATAAAATACGACCTCTTCTCACTCTGTCTTAGGTTAAACAGAATATTTATATTCTGGTGAATTCAGGTTAAAACATGACTGAATGAGAAACTGGTGAGTGTGGAGCAAACAGCTGTAGCTGCAACACAATAAACAGACGGGATGAAGGACATTTAACAGAAACATGCTGATTACACAGCAAGTCAAACAGATTCTCCAGTTAACCCTTAAAATACCAAGCCATGTTCTCTGTTTTTCTTCCTTCTTTGTTTTCTAACCCAGCCTGTAGAAGCTGAACCGCTTAAGGCCAGTCACCATGCAGATATCATGTTTTCAGGACAGCCTCTGTTAAGAGAGCTGAATGATCCGATAACAGAGGTGAGGTTGTGTTGGGGGAAAAAACATACCAAACATGGCTGTGGGAGCATGTTTTTACTTTATGTGCTATGTGGAGATTATAAAACCACTAAAGTAATCTCAGATCATCTTGGTTATCAGGACTGAATTATTGATGAAGTTTGAAAATCATTTCTGCTGATAAATGCAGCTCAGCACTCATCTATGAACATTGATTCAATGTGAAACGAAGCTGCTGAAGTTGGTTTATGATCTAATAATATCAGCCATGAAGGAGGTACCAGGCTGATTTCTGCTGAGGTGCTACTTGGCGTAATAAAGTGCGAACTACTTCTGAAGGTAAATAAAGTTTCAGCCAGCAGCTTGAACACAATGTGCCACATTTTGTTGCTTTTGCATGTGAGCGTATTTACATGGTCAGATGTTGCACTGTTTAAACCTCGTGTTGCACTTTACAGCCGCTGTTTCTGGGACATCCTGCACTGAAATGAAAGAAAGCAAAAATCAATGCAGACAAGAAGACTGGAAATCTGCATGCTAATGGTGATTAAATCCATGGCACAGTTACCCCAAACATCTTGTTGGTATTGGTGGTATAAATGACAGCAATCTTCCCGATGCGTCTGTAGGTTCCAGGGGACAGACCTACATGAGCTTCTTGAACGTAAAAATAAAGATGAACTTGTGATACCTCAGGAAAGCATCACCAAACCACTTGGCAAGGTGGATGTCTGTAAAGCTGCTGGCCCTAATTTCATCAGCAGCTCAGTGGGGTATTTACAAGACAGTTTCAGTTAATAATAATAATACTTTTTATTTCAAAGTGGCTTTCAAGACCCCCAAGAACACTTCACAACATTCAAACAACATATAAAGGTAGACAGGAATAAAAACAGCATACAAAGTGCACTAAGAGAACATAGGAATACAGAAAAGGATGAATGGCAGAGTAAATTAGAAGTTTAGTGGTATGAGTAGGAAGTGTGAAGAGGTGAGCTTCAAGTCTGGATTTGAAGACAGCAGGAGTGTCCGAGTTCCTGATGTTTGGTGGCGGAGAGTTCCACAGCTGGGAGCAGAGTGATTGAGGGCTTAGCTACCCACAGTTGTGCCTGAACTGTGGGTACAGTGGTCCCTTGCTATAACATGGTTCACCTTTTGCGGCCTAGCTGTTTCATGGATTTTCTTTTGAGAAATTTTGCATGCCTTTTTTTTTGTTTTGTTTTACAGCACATTATCTTCTGCGTCCTGTGGTTTCATTCTGTCATGCAGGACTTATTTTTATACGACAGTTTGAACTTTGAAGGTGTTCAAAGAGAGAAAATGTTAGTAAAATGTCTCAGAAAAATGTATAAAGTGTGTAGTGAGGGGTTGCAGCTTTAACACATGTATAATAATTGTAAAAAAGAAAGCTAACTACTTTGCAGATTTTGCCTATTGCAGGTTATTTTTAGAACGTAAGTCCCGCAATTAACGAGGAACCACTGTATATCCAACATTATTCCCTGAACTGAATTAATTCAGGCCCATAGCTCTCATATCCCTTGTAAGGAGAAACTTTGAAAACATCCAATCTCGGCTCGATCCATTGCAGGAAAAGGAGTGGACAATGCCAAGTTTTTACCTTGGACTAAATTTATAAATATCTAGAAAAATCCCAGTCCCATGCCAGAAATCTCCTCTTCTGCTTTTAATAAGATGCAACCTTATCATATTTTAACCTTAAAGATAAGTTTGCCTGCATGCCCTCTGGGAGGCGCTATCTCACTCCCTGCAGGAAAACAAGCGCCAAGTCTTTCATTCCACACGCCATCAGGCTTTTAAATGCTAGTGACAGAGCTTCGTGTGGGGTCTTACATGTGTCGTTTTGAGGTTTTAATCCATTAAATCTATTTATTTATATAGTTGTAACTGATGGTGAAACGGCTGCACTTCACAGCTGCTGATGTTCTATCTTGAACACTGACTCATCCATGTGGAGCATGTGGATTAAGTCCTGCAGCAACTTAATGCTGCTAAATTAATTGCTCGATCGGGGAGAAATAAAGTGTTCTGGATCTGAATATTTATTCTACATACATGCAAATACCAATATTTATTTAAAGCAAAAGTACAGTATTTGCATATATGAGAGGTCTGTGAGTCTACATGGTGGTTTTATGAGTAACTGTACTGAGAATCTAGTGGAGTTTTAAGGGTTAATGAGCTGCATCATAAGACCGCTGCCCACCAGCCATCATCGCTAATGTGGCTCAGCTTGAATGGACAGCAGGCCAAGCTAGGGTGTGTGAGCATGTGTATGTTAGAGTAGATTGGAAATTTAACTGCATTGGGTCAGAGTCTAAGTTTCCTGCTCTCTGTCTTCCCCAGACCAGACCCGGAGGACTCCGGCTCTGCCATGACTCACCGACACCACCACCACTCGTGAGTACCTGGAGATGCTGCACACGCAGGGAGTTTGGGTCGGTGTTGAGATCAAAAGCTGAGAAAACAAACAAGCGAGTTCGTTTCAGAGAGTAAACATTATGCTTCAAGACAAATAAAGCTGCTGTTTGAGGACAAGAAACTAGATCTTATGTTCTGAGGGGGAGGGATTCTGGAGAACAGACAACACACAACCCAGTCTGTGTTTCAGTGGGTGTTTCAGATTGTTTCAGTGTGATTTAGTGTGTATCAATGTTTTTCAGTGGGTGTTTCAGCATGTTTCAGTGTTTCACAGTTTTTTTTCAGTGTGTTTGTGTGTTTCAATATGTTTGAGTGTGTTTAAGTGTGTTTAAGTGCGTTTCAGAGTGTTTGAGTGTGTTTCAGTGTGTTTGAGTGTGTTTCAGAGTGTTTAAGTGCGTTTCAGAGTGTTTGAGTGTGTTTCAGAGTGT
>JBAFSZ010000004.1:382505-395069 GCA_036919955.1 Melanotaenia pygmaea | reverse complement strand
AGACCAGTATACCAGGAGACAGACCAGTATACCAGGAGACAGACCAGTATACCAGCAGACAGGCCAATAGTTAATGCCACATTCAGATTTCTAATATGAGATGAGATGTAATTTAGTTGTTTAACACATTAATTCCACAGATTAATTACTTTGCATTAACACATTGGTATGGGGTTCTATAGTATCGGAACACTTTTATAAATACCAAGAACAAGTATACACACACAGTACCGGACCGATACCCAATAGTTAGCCAGTTACAACCTCGGAGCAGATTCTTCAAATAACTGTACAGGTGGAAGAGCAACGAATGTTATTGATAGAGGGAGTAACGTTACTGGTCACTGTTAGAAATGTTAGAGACATATGGTCTGAAATCTTACCAACACCTCCAGCCTTCGTCTTTATGAAAGGCACATTCCAGTTTAAATCATTTACTCCCCTTCATGTGTGAAAAAGTTAGTCAAAACTTTTAAAGTAGGACATCAATCAGAGAAAGTAAAAATATCCACTGAAGGTGACCTTTACCTTCATCCTGAAACTCATCAAGCTCATCACCAAGAAGGGATTGAAAAGTTCTGCATGTTCAGGAAAACATTCAGTCCCCATGACCCTAACCTATTATAGCATCCACCTTGTAAAGAAAGACAGCACACAACTAAATCTGGGGAGAAAATTTAGTGAAAGGCTCCTTAACTGGTTCCCCAGGGAGCAGAGGAAGCCACAAACAAGCTGCTGAGGCTGTCTGAGTGATGGATGAACATGTCTGTGATCAGCTGTGGAAGTGGGACACTGTCTTTCCTGTTTTTGCTGGATGGGCTGCAGCCCACTGTACCCAGTACAACACAGCATTACTTTCCCAGCTAAGCTCTGCATCATGTCAAGGTGCGCGGAGGTGGATGACGTTCAGGGTGAAATGGATGGAGCTGGTTCACACTGACAAATTTCATGTGTTTTGCATGTTTTATTGTTTTCTTTAACATTTTTACTGTTCATTTTAGAGCATGCCTACTTGGCCAGATTAACCTAGAAATAGAGACGGTAATGTCGAGGAACTTCCTGGATAAAGAAAGTTAAATAAATCAGAGACTCCTCTACGAAGAACAAACAGATTTGTTTGGGTTTTTGTAAACCAAAGTAGAGAAAGTAATTTCTTTCTATCTACTGTATGAGCTAAATAAGCTGTTAAAGCAGGCTGCTAGCTTACTTCTGCTGTAACCCTTTGAGGTGTACTTAGTTGTTTTTTAACACTTTTGATGTTGCCTGTAATATTTCAGCATTTTGACAGTTTACCTGTCTTGTCTGGTTTCAGCCTTTTCAGCACAACCTCGTGTGTGATTTTTCTCATTTTGACCTACTGCAGTAACCCTGTGAACAGCAGGCCACTTCTTTAGAAAGAGCCCCAACCTGATACCACTTACCAACACAAGATGGCAGACAAGTGAACCTTCAGTGTAATAGGCAAAGGGAGGGGGGCAAGAGAGGGGTGGGGGTGATTTGTGGCTCTTATTTTTCTTTTTAGCGAGCATTTTCCTCAGAATCACCTGTTTTCATTGCTTCTTCCTGCACCAAACATGAGGGTAAAAAACAGGAAAAAGTGTGCTGGAAATCGTCCGTCCGTCCGTCCGTCCGTCCATTTATTCATCCATCCATTCATTTTCTGCTGCTTATCTGAAATCGGGTTATGGGGGCAGCTGCATAAGCAGGGAAGCCCAGACTTACCTCCCCCACCCATATTCACCAGTTCCCAGGCCAGCCACGAGACGTAGTCCTTCCAGCGTGTCCTTGGTCTTCCCGGGGCCTCTTTCCGGTGGGATGTGCCACCAGGGAGGCGTCCAGGGGGTATTGTAACCAGATGCTTAAGTCACCTCATCTGGCACCTCTTGGTGTGGAGGAGCAGCGACTCTACTCTGAGCCCCTTCTAGATCACCAAACTTCTCAAGCTATCTCTAAGGGAGAGCCCGACCACCCTGCAGAGAAAACTCATTTCGACCATTTGGATTCTCGATCTTGTTCTTTCAGTCACTACCCACAGCTTATGACCATAGGTGAGGGTAGGAACATAGACCGGTAAATTGAGAGCTTTGCCTTTTGGGTCAGATTCTTCCTCACCACGACAAACCGATGCAGAGTCCACATCACTGCAGACGCCACACCAATCCGCCTGTCGATCTCCCGCTCCATCCTTCCCTCACTCCTGAACAAGACCCCGAGATACGTGAACTCCTCCACTTGGGGCAGGACTTCATTCCCAACCCAAAGAAAACTTCAGTTTTTTTCACGGAGAGCTGAAGATCACAGCCCCCTGCGAAAAGAGACCAAATCCTGTGGCCACCAAACCGGATCCCCTCAACACCTTGGCTGCACCTAGAAATTCTGTCCATTAAAGTTATGAACAGAATCTGTGACAAAGGGCAGCCTTGGCAGAGTCCAACCCTCATGGGAAATTAATGTGATTCACTGCCAGCAATGCGGACCAAGCTCTGGCACAGGTCAAGCAGGAACCAGACAGCTTGTACAAGCGGGTCCGGCACTCCATACAACCAGGGCACCCCCCCCACAGGAATGTTCAGGGGACATAGTCAAACAGCGTGTCCAAGTCCACAAAGCACATGTAAACTTTCATGCTCCCTCCAAAACCCTGAAGAGGGTGTAGAGCTGGTCCACTGTTCCACGACCAGGAAGAAAACCACACTGCTCCTCCTCAATCCGAGGTTTAACTATCCATTAGATCCTCCTCTCAAGCACCCCTGAATAGACCTTTCCAGGTAGGATAAGGAGTGTTATCCCCCTGTAATTGGAGCACACCGTCTGGTCCCCCATTTTTGAAGAGAGGAACCACCACCAGTCTTCCAGTCCAGGGGAACTGGTCCATGCAATGCTGCAAAGGCGTGTCAGCCAAGACAGGCCTACAGCATCCAGAGCCTTAAGGAATTCTGGTCAGACCCCATCCACTCCTGGAGCCCTGCCACCAAGGAACTTTTTAACCACCTTAGTGACCTCAGCCCCAAAGATAGGAGAGCCCACATCAGGAACCCCCAATTCTGCTTTCTCTTCGGAAGACATGTCAGTAGGATTGAGGAGGACTTTGAAGTATGGTAAGCATGGTCCCTCCTGTTGGCCACATCAACAATAGAGGCATGGAACACAGCCCACTCAGACTCAATGTCCCCCGCCTCACCCGGGATATGGTTGAAGCTCTGCCTGGAGATGGGAGTTGAAAACTCTTTCTGACAGGGGACTCCGCCAGACGTTTCCAGCAGACCATCACAACATGCGTTGGGTCGCGTTGGGTCTGCCAGGCCTGACCAGGATCCTCCACCACCATCTGAGCCAACTCACCACCAGGTGGTGATCAGCTAACAACTTTGCCTCTCTCTTGACCCAAGTGTCTAAGAGATGCCACCACAAGTCCGATGATATGGCTACAAAGTCGATCATCGAACTGTGGCCTAGAGTGTCCTGGTGCCCAGTGCTCATGTGGACACTCTTTAGCCTTAACATGGTGTTCATTATGGACAATCCATGATGAGCACAGAAGTCCAATAACAAAACACCCCTGTTAATCACACCTGTCCAGGTCTCACTGTCATTGCCCACAGGAGCACTGAAGTCACCCAGCGGAATGAGGGAGTCCATTCCAAGAACTCCAAAAAGGGTGGGTACTCTGAACTGTTGTTTGGCGCACAAAGACACACACACATGAAGGCGAAGGGAGGCTACCCTCTCGTCCACCGGGGTAAACCCCAACGTACGGGTGCCAAGTCAGGGGGCAATGAGCATGCCCACACCTGTTCGATTTCTCTTACCGGGAGCAACTCCAGAATGGAATAGGGTCCAGCCCTTCTCAAGGACAGAAGATCTAGAGCCCAAGCTGTGTGTTGAGGTGAGTCCAACTATACCTAACTGAAACTGCCCAACTTCACACACCAGGTCAGGCTCCTTTGCTGCCAGAGAAGTGATGTTCCACATCCCTAGAGCTAGCTTCTGCAGCTGAAGATCAGACTGTCAGCGTCCCTGCCTTCACCCCCTTCCCAGCTCATAATGCACCTGACCCCTTTGGCACCTGCTGCAGGGGATGTCCCAGGCGGACCAGAGGACAGCAAGCCCCGAGCTCGGCCTCCACCACCACCCCCAGCCACCCCCACATCCCACCTAGATGCAGCAGGCTGGGCACCCCCCAGAGCCAACCACCCATAACTTCAATTAATCCAGGCTGGAGAGGAGCGTCTTGCTTAAAGACCCCCTCAGAGACAGGAGCCACCAGAGGTTGCGTGGACCTGGAAACTGGCATCAGCTGCTGAAGCACTACTGGGCAGGACCGTGACGCAGGCATGGGAGGCTGTGAAGCCGGAGCACACCAGGGTGCAGGCATCAGAAGCCAAAGAACTGGGCAGGACCTGGGCACCAGCATGGGGCGCTGAAGCACTGGAGCAAACCTGGGATACAGCATGGGCCTGGGAGCTGGAGGCGACACTGGAGACATGGACTGTGAAATCAGAAGTTGAATCTCTGTTAGAGCAATAATGCGTTTCCCTGTGAGGGTGTCATTATAGTCTTTTACCATCCTCTGTGCTGCCATGAAGTCCTCTACCGGGTCCAACTCTGAATCACCATCTGCGGTTTCCATAGCCGGCTGACTCAATCTGTTCTTTGTTTGGTCGGACCTTCTGTTCCATAGGGTGTGTGTGATTAATAAGTAATGCGGGTTGGTGGCTGGATGAATACACTGTTCTTTACTAGTTCATTTGCCCCAGTAAGCAAGTGAGTGTTGAGTCCAAACTGTTTTCATCTGGAAAAATGTGAACGTGTTCAGACCTAATTTGGAAATGCGATGACTTCAACACCAGAAGTACGTCATATTTGAATGCTAATAAATAGTATGAGAGATGTGTTTGAAAAGGAAAATATTTTTGATGTTGAGCACTTTTGACTGTGTGAACTTTAAAATCAGTTCAGTAAATTGAAAATCAGTTCAATTAATTCAATTAAATCCAAATGACAGCCTATATTGTCATTACCGATTATCACGTCACCATAAATACACAAAAAAAAAAAGCACACGAGCTCAGAGACGTATATATAAAAGTTTTATGTGTAAAAAAGTTTTAATAATGTGTTCATTCATTCATCATCTGTACCACTCCGTCCATTACGGGTCGCAAGGAAGCTAATCAAGCATTTAGCAGGTAAGCGGCAGGTATACCTGGACAGGTCACCAGTCCATCACAGGGACAATACAGAAAATGTCTCCACACAGAAAATGTCTCCACACAGAAAGTGTCTCCAAACAGAAAGTGTCTCCAAACAGAAAGTGTCTCCACACAGAAAGTGTCTCCAAACAGAAAGGTGAACCGCTCCCCCAGTCAAGGCTCGAACTAGCAAACTTCTTGCAGTGAGACTGTGGTGATATTTTGGCATTTTAATAATTTATTACAATATATTTATAATAAAACACAATATTATGCTGGTCTGTCACAATTTATATTAAATAAAAATGAAATAAAATAAAATAAATTGTAAGGTACGAGGCTGAAGAAATGAATGTTTGTATTATGAACTGTTTTTCTTGGTATTAGCTGGAAACTCCATTACTGGTCACCGACTTGATGAGGAGAGGGATGCATAACGTGGAGACAAAGTGCTGCAACAAGCTTCTTTCCAGCGGCGCTGAGCTATTCCTGTGCAGCTGCTCGGAGCACTGGCAGTTAAAGCTTTAGTAGAAAGCTACTGGTTTCACCGGCTTTAATAATCACCCAGGTAATAAAGAAGCACTGTTTCTGCCACTGTTCTCATTTTATTTGACTTTTTTCAAAAAGGATCCACGTGTTTAAAGCCAGGTTTATCCCAGTGTGCGCAGTGGAAGTGCTGGGGCTTTTTCATGCAGTGTCCTCAGCGGATTCATGTTTCTAGGATCTGTACACATAAAAGCCTGGAAAAGTCAAGCCATAAATATAATTAATCCTCATATTTTACTAAATAAACACAAAACTTATTGATCCAAAACATTAATAATGTTATAAAAATAAAGAAAATAAATCCACACTTTAAAAGTTATGTTGTTGACATGCAGAGCACGAAGACGTATTGATTGATTGATTGATTTAATCTGCAATAAAAAGCAAGTGAAATATATACATGGACATTTTCCACTGTGGTGTCACTTAATGGAGCCTTTTAACTGCTTTACATCCCTAGAATATGTGCAATAGAAACGGAAGAGTTATGGCACAAAGAAAGACTAAAAAACAAAAAGAAGTTTTTCTTTTTCATGGAACTAAATGAACAGACAAAAACACTGAACAAAAAGTAAAAGCAGAAAAATAATAAATCCTTAAATTATTTGTAGTGTGTTATAAGTGTTATAGTTTTTTAAACGTAAGCTCCACCACCTGCTCCACCCAGTATTTCCTCTGCACCATCTTAGCAAGCCTACTCTGATGGAAACTAAGCGTAAAACTACTGATGTGCTAAAACCAAATTTGAAACTATGCTGATCCTGTTAAAGAACTGTGGAAAACCAGCAACTAACTATAACTATCTATATACTATACTATATAACTATATATATAACTATAACTCTAACTAACTATACAATAGAAGCGACACCACTGCTCCTCCACCCAACACTCCCACTCTCCTGTGACTTCTTAGCGCCACCGTGTGGTTATATCACTGCTGTGCACCACTGTAACATGATGCCATCATTAACTCGTACCAATGTCACATCTTGAATGGCAGGACCCAGATAGCAGACATGTTTAGGTTGAATTTGGGCCACTTCCAGCTCAGTTACGACACTGGCAAGTATTGTGTGGGCCAGAACTGGTTCTAACTCGGGAAGCCTTCCTTGTGGTAATTTCCTTGTGGGCCGCATGTGGTGGTCTTATGACCGAGTTCTGGCAGCTACACTACCATATACAACTTGGTAAGCTAAGGCCACATTTAACCCAAACACAAATATGCACATTGGGGCCAAACATTTTTTTCTATATGGGAAGTCTAAGCTCTCAGCTAAAAAAGAAATGGCCGCTCAACCTACTGTAGTTTTTTATTTTAGGACAGTTTTTAACAGGATTATTGTAAAATGAAACGTTTGTTTTAAAAGCGTTAACCACAGCGGTTAAATCCTCTTTTTATTGGCAGCCACAGCAGTCCATCATCAGTGTGCTCGGGCCTAACTCCCTCCAGACACACCTTTCCTGTGGAAATGCCTGGTAATTACAAATCAAACGAGACA
Source organism: Melanotaenia pygmaea (assembly GCA_036919955.1). NCBI lineage: Eukaryota > Metazoa > Chordata > Actinopteri > Atheriniformes > Melanotaeniidae > Melanotaenia > Melanotaenia pygmaea. Next base: position 387,829 of record JBAFSZ010000004.1, on the reverse strand, counting down.
AATACATCCTGGTTAATGAGCGTTAAACGGATGTGAATTATCCGACTGAATGGCTGTCACCATTAAACTGTGTCTGATGGAGGAGGAGAGGGAGGAGGGCAGCTTCAGACGGATCAGAGTCAAGCGGAGCAACTTTCCTGACATATCGCAGCCATGCATCGGAGGGGAAAATCTTCAGCAGTTTTTCATTATTTCTGTATTTTAAAAGGAAAAAGTGTGAGAGGATTGCTAATGTGGTCCCAGCTGGTAGACCAGACAGGCCCAGTTAAACGGATCCATCACTAAAGGAGAGAAACACGATGATGAGCTGGGTGCGCCTGATATCGTCATGAAGCCCAGACAGCACATACAGGAGGAGCTTACACCATTTAACATCCTCCATTCCTTCATGGATCCTGATAATACTCCTGAAAACAGCAGCGAGAAGGGACCTATTCTTCTTCTTTTATTATAAAATCCAGCTATGAATCGCCATATCGAGCACATTGGGCCTCATTCATCAGCCTTCTTAACTTTTCAAGTCTGAGGCATTCATGAAAATCTTGACATCAACGAACTCTCAGGACAACTCTCAGGAACATTTGAGTCCCGGCACGTTTGAACAAACAAAATCATTAAAGGGATATGGTGTCCTAAAATAATTTAACACTAAAATTTATTTATAATTTATTCAAGAAGCTGCAGTCAAGGCAGGATTTACTTCCATTGCTGGTCTTCCTAAAACCATCCATGCAACCGGTCACACACATGCACAATTAAGCACCATCGCCAGATCCACTCCCTCAACCACAAGAAAATCCCTCCATACAATTTAAGAAGACTCACATGAAGATATTGGTGGATGAGGCCTGTTGTTCATATAACCTCTTTTTTGTTCACTGATGTGCTAAAGCTAACAAAGTTTTCACACCATTTTTCAGCCTCCAGAACAAAGAATTTGCAGCTTTTAGAACCACATTTACTTCCCATTCCTGACATCGTACAGCAGGTTTGTGGAATTTTTCTTGGTCTACGTAGGATTCAGGGTTGGAAGGAGCTCCATGTTTACTCAGGAACAACGGAGAGAAATTCTAAACATGGTTTTGGTTCATAACGTTGTCAGACTGGTTAAACAAAAGCTTCATGGAGGAAGAGGGAAAATGTGGCCGAGGACTCTAAGAAGTAGGGATGGGTGGATCGACACAGAGATACCATTCTGCTGATACAAATACGCGGCAATGTGTGTTACATGACTATGGCAGCCTATCAGAAGTCATGATGTCATGACGATGCAGCTGCTGTTAGTGATGATGAAGTTTAGTTTTTATACTTTACTCGTTTATGTGTTTTTATAATTAACTGTTGCATATTATAGTTTTTATTTTCCATTTCATAAATGTAAATAATATTTTAAACTGTAGTTAAATTTTATCATTTCAAAAATGTTGTCTAATTTTAGTTTAATTTACTCATCAGTATAATTTATTTTTGTTTTAAAAGCATTTCTTTTAATTAATGATGTGTTTTATTTATTCCATATTGCCCTCACATTGAAGACACTAATGCACATGTCTAATGGTGATTCTTCTGTAAGGAGTGATGAAAAAGTACCATAAACTAATGGTATCTTTCTAGTTGGTGGATATTGTTTAAAATATTAATTTTAATTAAATATTTTTGTGCCTTCTATGTAAATATTTATCTTCTAACCCTAACATCAGAAACATAAGTACCACTGAAAAAGATTTTACTGTTTAACTTCAGTCCTTCTACCACATAAACTCTAATATGGAATGGCGTTTGTCCGTGGAGCGTCGGGCCGGCTGGACGAGGAATGGTGTTTGTCCGTGGAGCGTTGGGCCGGCTGGACGAGGAATGGCGTTTGTCCATGGAGCGTCGGGCCGGCTGGACGAGGAATGCCATTTGTCCGTGGAGTGTCGGGCAGGCAGGACGAGGAATGGCATTTGTCCGTGGAGCGTCGGGCGGGCTGGGCGAGGAATGGCGTTTGTCCACGGAGCCTCGGGCCGGGAGTACAGATGAAGCTCCTCCATGTGCTTTCTTGCTGTAATATGTTTTAGCTCACTTGTTGAAGTGTTTCTTGTCTAGTTCAGGAATATTGTTTATTGTTGCAAAACAATGTTTGTTTTGTTTATAAACTTTGTAAACAGATACAACTATGGAATTTCACATTCGTATCTATCATTATATTTCTGGATGAATTACCATGTATAATAACTGGTTCACAATGAACTGGCTTGAAATTATTTAAACTGGACTGCTGTCTTCAGCCTGCAGTCGGAGGACGAATCCACCAGATGCTCCTGGCTGCTGCTTGCCCATCCAGCCTTTCTGACTCGTCTTCAGTGTGCTGAAAATACTGGCTGAAATCAAGGCTGAGTTTGGATCACCTGACCTCGAGCAACATCAGCGGTGGAAGGATGAGCGTCAAGTAGAGGAAAAGCTCACATCTCTCTCATCACAGTTGCTCTCCCACAGCTTGAGCTTCTTGTTAAATCTTTCACTTTGTCAAACATTTTCAGGATGTGACTCCTTCCCATGAAGTGATTGGTCGTTAAGTAAACATGCCAGACGCGGCGTCCTCAAACACCACAGCAAGAGGAAGCAGATGCTCCTTCAAGAACATCAAAACTTCACTTCGACGTTCATAAAGTCTCAGTAGTGTTTTCCTACGTGACAGCCAGCACACGTGTGTGTCCATAACAGCACTTAACTCGGGACAAACCCTCTTACTAGCCAGTGTTTGATGATGAATATTAACAATGCATCCATGTAATGTCGGGGTTTAACTGTCCCTTCACACTTCTCGTCATCGCAGCCATCAGGTTTCCACTGCAGATCATGTTCTTTGAGCTGTCTATAACCTGAAACGGTTCTTCTCTGGTCGTCTTCCTGGCAGCCATTTACAAAATAAAATAAGCTCGTTTATGTCTAACACATTGAAGGCCAGAAGCATCTCCCTCATCTGTCCTTTCATCCAGCTGCAACGCGAACTGGCTTCTTTCATTTTCTCCACCGCTTGCCCAATAACATTAACCGACATATCGTTGATCCGACGGGACACCGTGTTGTTTGACAGGAACTTTTTTCAGTGTGTCAGCTGCTTTCTTTTCCATCATGAGTTCAGCCATAACACTCGCTGCAGGGAAAATGAGGCGTTTTTGGCTTCGCCACAAGCAGAGCTGCAGTGTATGAAGCCTCCAGTGCTTCACTTAATACAGACGTAGCTTTCACCGTTACAATTTTACAACTTTTGTTTGTAAAATGTCTGTTTTACCGATATGTCCTGAGTGTTTGCCGCTGTAAATGGGCCGACTTCATTGAGCTATTTGCCAGAATTTCCCCACAAAAGAAGCACTAAGGCTGTGGTGGGTCCACAGACGTAGAAGTAAATCCATACAAAATATAGTTTTCACTGTATTGCCTAGGCTGAGGTTTGGCCTCTTTTGGTTTTCTTGGACTCTGCTGAGCCCTGTCCTGAATGTAGAGCAACAGGTCGTTTCAGGCATTTATCCAAACTTGACAACAGCTGCTTTGGAGCGTTCTTGCCTTGTGACTGCCTGCCGTGCACAGCCTTGATCTTGTCTTTGTTGTTGGTTATGATTTTTTTTTTTTTTTTTTTTTTGCTCTTTTGATTGATAAAAGTTTGGTTTATTATTCATTTTTGGTATTCATTAAGCCTACCACATCCCAGACCTACTCTTTGATTAATTTATTTTTTTTTACTGAGGCACAGCAGATGCTGTGGAAGGACTGATGTGTACTCATCATCTAGTAAATAAAATATCAAATGTTTACACGTACCCCCTGTAATGTGTTCACGTACCACTAGAGTACTACGAGTACCTCCGGTTGGAAATCACTGCTCTACAGGGTAAAACCGGGTTATGTTAGAGAGGTTATCTACGTCACAAAAAAATGTTAAAAACCCCACAGCCCCTCCTTCCAGATTCAGGTAGGCGGGTCCTTGCCGTGCAGGCATAGAGAGCCACGCCCACCAACACATATGAAGGGATCTGAACTTATCTGGTGTAGATCTGCTAATTTCAGACTTCTACACTTCCACAGAGTTTCTGATGAAATTTTCCTGCAATGGGACAGATTTGTGCTTCTGAGGGTGTAAAAGTAAAACCGGACTTTATTATATACCTGCTGATTCTCATCTGGCGACAGACAGCAGCTCAAATCGTAGCAGCAGCAACTTCCAGCAGCTCTTCCTGCAGCTGCTACAACCTGCTGCGAGTCTCCACAGCTTTTCAGAGCTGCTGGAGCTGCTGACAGGCAGCTAACAGCGCTAACGGCTCACACTGATACGTTCAGGACCACCTGGTTCATGTGTAGCTGAAGAGGTTCAGGAGGGAAAGTCTTCCACCTCAAAGTCGCTCTGTGGCGTAGCTGCTTGGTGAATCTGGCTTTGCATCTTGTCAGTGAGCTGAGCTGCTGTCTGTCAATTATTTCTACCTGTGGATCCCGACATGCGATAACGTGCTTCTGATACACGCTGCAGCGCTCCTGGAAAAAACAAACCGTTGACCAAAACGGCTGTGAATTGCAGCGGAGGCCGCGGCGCAGCTGTAACGTGCCACACACGCACCTGGTTCAATTCTGCCTTAAGACTGAACCTGGCTGATAACTTGACTAAGGATGCATAGTGGAGCACCAACCCGAGAGGGTCCATTCGCTTGGTCTAAAGAGGAGCTTTCAATAAGTTTTGTTTGATTTGTTTAATCTTACAAGCAGTTTACTGTCTTCATACTGGATGTAGAAAACTAGAAATAAAATGTTCTCCCCAACAGAGTCTGAGTACCTTCCACCTTCCTGAAGTGTTAGGGTTAGGGCTTACCACACGTCTTCCAAATCTTCTCCATTAACATGGTCACATCAAAAAACTGAAGACAAACACATGATCATGACTCAGAAGAAATGTCAAAGATATGTCAAATACACCTCTTCTTTCTCAGTTGGGATCCCTGCTTAGACTTCTGCTGCTGGTTCACCCCTGTGTCCAGTCTTCTTCACCCCCAACCGCTCCAGGAAGATAGCCATCCTTCTGGTCCTGATAGAGTTTTCCTTCCTGGTTCTTTTGGATGTTTCTCTTCCTGGTTCCTGGTCCTGATGGAGGTTTTCCATCCTGGTTTTGGTTCTAATGGAGGTTTTAATCAGTTCTAATCCAGGATATTACTTCCTGCTTTGCTCTCCTTTCTGCTTGCATTTTCTTCTTTTTTTTCTTCTTTTTTCTGATCTTTACCAGCAAGAAATTTAGGAACAAGAACTCCTGGTCACTTATAAATCACTGGAACGAATATATTTTTTTGATAAATTTAGTT
>JBAFSZ010000001.1:38912666-38926451 GCA_036919955.1 Melanotaenia pygmaea | reverse complement strand
GTATACAACATGTCTCCCTTGGTAGAGCAAATCTGTCAAGCAAAATATGGCACACAGACCATCGTTCTGTATGTTAGTATGCTGGACAGGAAAGGGTTAAAAAAAAAAACAAAAAAAAAAACAGAAATGATTCTCTACTGGAAACCACTGCATGGACTCAGGAAGACTTCCAGAAACCACTGTCTGTGAACACAGTTTCCCCTGAAACCCACAAATGCAGGTTAAAGTTCTCCGGGGAAGGGGACAACATTCCCCTCCTAAAACTCCAGCAACTGGTCTCCTCACTTCCCAGACATGTTAGAGGAAGAAGATGCTACACCATGCTGAACATCACACTGGAGCTACTTTTTCCAGACGCGTTACTGCATCAGATTCACTTTAAACTCATATTTTCCATTTTTCAGGTGTTAATTTTCGTCTGAACTTTTTACTTAACTTCTAATGTTGATTGAACAGAATAATAAAGCATCAGCTTCACCTTAGCATAGGAGCAGGTGTCTGACAGTTCCCACACCTGGCATGTCTTATCACAGCGAGGACACATGGTGATGTTGGACTGACACACTTCCTTACTGTGGAGACACATATCAACCAGTCCAAGCATTCATCTAAATCAAACTTTATCTATCTTAACGAATTCCTCTTCACAGGCTTCACAATTTATAGTTATATTAATATAATAAAAATGTTATTGGATCCAGTAACAGTGGTACTTGTATGTACCTAACTCACATGAGAGGGCTGGTGCTGAAAAAGGCCAGAGCATACAGGAACACTACGACACCGATGGCAGCAGCTGGGACCAGTAGTCTAGTGTACCAGTCCAGCCACAGGTAGTACAGAGCCACCTTCTCCCCAAAGTAACACCTGCAGGGTCACAAATATACCAAAACATTCATTAATAGGGGGTCTTCACGGATACCAAACATTCAGGATAATCTATTGACAGAAATACAGAATGATACAGGTAACCAGAATAGAATGCTGGCTTTCAGTCACGGTGGAGCCAGACTAAAAGCCGGAGTTTACCGGGCCTATAGCTGCATTTCCATTACAGTTTTTCACAAAATAAAAGCGATATTTCCAAAACTTCAACAAAGTACAATTGGTATTTGCAGGTGTTTCCATTGAATGATGGTTAGCGCATTAGCCGTAATTCTCGTAAAACCTCGTGCCTTGAGACTCCACCTTCAGAAGGAATGACATTTCTGAGTCTTTGTAAAACTTTACATTTCACTGTTGTTTCACTGTTATCAAGGATGGCAGCTATATTTTTCTCTTAAACTATTTGTAAAAAGATTTCTGGCACCTCCTCCAACCATACATACTGTATTACTTGAAATCAACAGGTCACGTGACTCCCTACCTCACGTCCATTGATGTGTAAACGCAAAAGACATGTTTACATCCCAGTCCCGCTTTACGTCCCAGTCCCGCTTTACGTCCCAGTCCCGCTTTACGTCCCAGTCCCGCTTTATGTCCCAGTCCCGCTTTACGTCCCAGTTCTGCTTTACATCCCAGTCCCGCATTACGTCCCAGTCCCGCTTTACGTCCCAGTCCCGCTTTACGTCCCAGTCCCACTTTACATCCCAGTTCTGCTTTACATCCCAGTCCCACTTTACGTCCCAGTCCCGCTTTACGTCCCAGTCCCGCTTTACGTCCCAGTCCCGCTTTACATCCCAGTTCTGCTTTAGTCCCAGTCCCACTTTACATCCCAGTCCCGCATTACGTCCCAGTCCCACTTTACATCCCAGTTCTGCTTTACATCCCAGTCCCACTTTACGTCCCAGTCTCGCTTTACGTCCCAGTCCCGCTTTACATCCCAGTCCCGCTTTACATCCCAGTTTTGCTTTACGTCCCAGTTCTGCTTTACGTCCCAGTCCCACTTTACATCCCAGTTCTGCTTTACATCCCAGTTCTGCTTTACATCCCAGTCCCGCTTTACGTCCCAGTCCCGCTTTACGTCCCAGTCCCGCTTTACATCCCAGTTCTGCTTTACATCCCAGTCCCGCTTTACATCCCAGTCCCGCATTACATCCCAGTTCTGCTTTACGTCCCAGTTCTGCTTTACGGCATCACGTCACATGCTAGCAACTGAACAAGGTTCAAAATGAACTTTTTTGATCACCAACCACTTGGCTATTACATTTGACCTCTGAACTGGGAGACTGGCTCCAACAGATCCCAGGGAACCCATCAGAGAACTCCAGAAAAGCTCAGTCCTAAGAGCAGTTAAGATACAGCGCAGAACCTTCAAGGTCCAGGACTCTGGTAGCAGCGCCGGTAGAAGGTAATGTGAAGTCCTAGGCGAACTTCAACTATGGTGCCCCAAAAACAAAATGTGTAAAAACTGTACATATTGTATTTTTTTTCCTGAAATTCTAGCAGCAACACTGAGGAGTCTGTGTTTGGCCATTTATCAGGTCTCCACATTGAACTGACCTACTTTAAAAGTGGATTTAAAACATAAAACAGAATATCTGTAAATGCTCTCACAGTTCAACTTGATCATAGACAGGGTGCGATTTGCCGGTGGGGATGGCGGCGATCCCCCCATCTGGATTTACATCCTACCCCCTGCTGAATTAGTTTTGCCCTCGGTGGGGACACTGAGGGCAAAACTATTCCCCTCCCCACCCAAAGTAATTTTTACCATTACGTTGTAATTATAAACAACCGAAATATATGGGATTCGTGTTTACTCTGGTTGGGCTGCGGAAGCGAGTCAGAGGCGGGCGTGACACAGACATCAATGAGAAAGGAGGAAGTAGAAAGTTCAGCATCATTCAGTGTCTCGGCCAGGTGATGGAGGCCTTTTCGAGGCCGAGGAGATTCATGTTTGACTTTCTGTCTCCCTGGCTGACAACACTGAGTGCAGAATGGACGATAAGGGCATCATCTCTACTGTCGCAGCTCTTAATCCAACGAATTGGCCTCTGATGAAGACGAGCGCATCCTCTATGTGAACAGAAACTTCTTGCCATCCACAAGACTCTTGCGATTGAAGCCACAACCAAAACTCCTGAAGGAGTTCCATCCATGTAAGTGTCACGGCACACAGGAGAGAACAAGCAGAAAGGTCTACTGCTGCCTCCATGCTGCCAGCGTCCAGAGCAGCTCGGCTGGCCTGGGAACATCTAGGGATCCCGCTGGATGAGCTGGTGAATGTGGATGGGGAGAGGGAAGTCTGGGTTTCCCTGCTTAGGCAGCTGCCCCCCCGACCTGGCTCCAGATAAGCGGCAGAAAATGAATGAATGGATGGACGGACGGATGGATGAACGAATGGATGGACGAACGGACGGGGCCCAACTTGTCCAGTACAAAGTGGTCCAGGACCCATTCTCATATTAACACTGTTTTGGTTTAACTGATCTCACTTTCGGTTTTATTTATATTCAATAACTAAACCAAATCCACTTATCCACAAAAATATGACATGATACAATGAGATCATCACAAAGACATTTATATATCAGCTGTTCATGAAACTGCACAGCAAGACGCCCAGTAGGAAAATTCATGGAACAAAGTCAGGCTTCTAAACACAGAAAGATGGAAATCAATAAAACGATGCAGGGATAAAAATGTATTCAAAATAAAGGCTTCAAATAAAATAAACTGTAAATAAGTTTAAACACAAACCACTTAATTTAATTATCTTTTTTTTCTAATTATTTTAAGTTGCCTGACATGACAGATGTTTTCTGCATCTTTAGCCCATTTTGTTTATGTTTTTTGTTAAAACTTCTAGTAGCTTTTCTACGAGCTGTTTGGTTGCCAGATGCTGCTCCAGTGATGGATGGCGTTAGCTAGCGTAACCTTACACTCCATACACACCTCTGGGCTTTGCTTTGCTTTGCTTTGCTTTGCTGGGCTGAGTCTTCTTCTGCTTATTGGAGTTTGTTGAACAAATAACTGACAAATTACCAACATCAAGTGGTGGAAAGCTGCATTGTGACTGAGGTTCTCACGATAAAGCTGAAATATCTTTATTGAGAAGATGGTTACAACAAAACCTCCGACTGTTACGCCTCCTCTTTGATGACTGTTGACTACATCTGTTGGCCAAAACCTGCAGTTTGAAAGCAGCTTTGTATTAAAGCCTGCTGGAGAATTGGCTGGTAAGTGGAAGATGAGTTAACACCCAGTCTGTTACTGGTGACAGCATTCCACACCCATTGGGAATCAGCTGATCGGCTTTTCTCTCTTGCTGCGAATGGTTATGGATCAGCTGAGAAGGAGGAAACTAGGACTGTAGCTTGTGCTGACCTATCCTGGATCTTGCTTCTCATTTCATTAGTCCCTCACATCACATGAAAATTAGCTTTACACCATCACCATGTGATCTTCTACACCAGTGGCTCCCAACCTTTTATCCTTGGGGACCCCCTTCATGCATATACTAAAATGCCACGGACCCTCTGCTCCACCCTGTGGTGGAACAATGTTGGTTTTAGTCTTTCAAAAGTGAGATCTTTCCCATAAATCATGTGTTTTGATTGTGTCCTTTCCTTTTATAAAGCCAAAGTTAAATGAACAACATACTGCTTACTTTTATTTATTAAAATAGGGACAATTTGTGGAAATTAATCATAATGGCTCTAATATTCAAAGCCTCAGGAACCTCCTGTGCTCTTTGGGGGACCCCCTTGAAGGGTCCCGGACACCAGGTTAGGAACCATTGTTTTACACCAACCACCAACCCCTGAGACTACAGCTGACCAGATTCTAAGCAGACATATCCTCCAGTAGCATCATGGTCATAAAATGTTTTGGTTAAGAAAAAAACAATGCAATTCCAAACAGAGAGGGTTCAGGACTCACTTCACATCGCTGAATGGTTGTCTCGTAAAAAGGGCCGTCCATCGAGCCCAATTCTTCTGCAGCTTCTTCTGCTCATTTTTCTGAGAATCATGAGAAAAGTCAACACATCAGGTACAGAGAAAACCAGCTGTTCCTCTACCATCAGCAGTGCTTTACCCTTGATGAGCTGAGCGTGAATCTGACGCAGCAACACGTCTGGAAAAAGTTGGAACAGGAGCAACAAAAGGCTGGAAAAGTAACTTGTACACATTTATCTTCTAGTAGGAAAAATATGACCGGATGAGGTTCTTAAATCACTGAATTGTGTTTTTATTGACATTTTATCATGTGTCCAAACATTTTGGGACCTCTTTGGCTCTTTATCCTTTAGTTACTGGTTTTCTGTCTAATTCTTACTGATCAGACCTTTGCAGCTTCCTCGGTGGTCTGAGGACTTTCCTGGATGGTTTGTGTGAACGCGTTACTTTGTTTTCATCCCCCATTAACCATTAAATAGTTAAATTAGTTATTTATTGAGCACTGCTGCTGCCATGTGGAGATAAGTTTGCTTATTTTCATTTATTTGTACATATTTATGTTCCTGTCCCCAAGAAGTCCAGACCATCCAACCTCATTGACTACTATCCAGTGGCCCTCACATGACATGTGATGAAGGTGCTGGAAAGGCTGGTCTTGGCCAATGCAGGCGGAGGATCTGCTGGACCCTCTTCAGGCTGCCTACCAGCCCCAGGTGAGTGTTCAGGATGCCTTCATCTACCTGATGCAGAGACCATCTGCATCTGGATGCTGGTGGCAGCTTTGTGAGCCACTTTATCTGCTTTCTCTGGTGCTGTAACAGCATCCAGCCACTGCTGCTGGGGGAGAAGCTGTGGGGGATGGGGTCCACCACTCCATGGCCTCCTTACCACTGACTACCTGACAGGCCACAGTTGGTCCGTCTGGGGCAGCGTCCTGTCTGATGTGGTGGTCCTCAGGGGACTGTGCTGGCTCCTCTCCACCTTCTACACCACTGATTCTCAGTCCAACACTGAGTCCTGCCGCTGATGACTCAGCTGTTTTTGGGTGTCTAGGAGAGGGAGGAGGAGGAGGAGGAGGACAGAGTGCTGGTGGACCGTTTTGAAGACTGGACTGGTAAGAACCACCTGCATCTGGATGTCACCAAGACCAGAGAGATGGTGATGGACCTCTGGAGGAGGAGGACTGGGGCAGGAGGTGGAGGTTGTTGAAACCTAGAAGTACCTGGGAGGGACCATGGACCACAGACTGGCTGGAGATCCAGCACAGATGCTGTGTACCAGAAGGGAATGAGCAGGCTCTACTTCTAGAGATGCTCAGATCTTTCAGTGTTGGAGATCTTTTATCAGTCTCTCATCTCCAGTGAGCTTCTCTTTGCCGCTGTGTGTTGGGGATGCAGCATTGGAGCAGCAGCAGCCTGAACAACCTTAGAAAGAAGGCTGGAACTGCCAGCGGAGCTCCTTCTCCACCAGACTGAGATACTCTGATACAGGAACCCTGTCCATCACTGATCAATAAGTCCGCTCTGCTCAGACACCAGGCTCCACCTGCTTCCATCCTCCACTTTTATTCTACTGTTACGTTCTAGTTGCTTTTCTCATTTAAACTTGTTTCCTCTTTTTCTGTTTCTCTGTTCATTTGGTTTATTATCTGGTTTATAAATTTCTGCTTGTTTTGCTGCTTTATTTTGTTTTTATCTATCCATCCATCCAACCATCCATTACGGGGGGTAAGGGTTAAGGATCTACTCACCTCATGGAGGCAGAACATGCTTTCAAACACATCCTTCATCAGCAGCTCCTCCAGGTTCTCTGATAAAAGAAAACACAGCGTGTCTCTATGATGACGTTGTGTTTATTGACTCCTGTTTCACCAGTGATTTTCATTTCTCGGCATGTTTCTACAACTTATAACACTCTTTTGAAACTTATACAGACCCTGCTAGTGATAACCAAAGTGTGGAATAAGGACTGCTCTGAAACATCTGTAGACTGGTCAAGAGTCTGGAAGAATATCTCTTACTTCACAAAACTTCATAAATTCATTTGAACTTCATTTAACGTACTTATTAAAACACCAAAGCAATGTTTTATGATTACGTTATGTAATTCGAATCAAACTGGAGCTTTTTTCCACACTATGCGGGAATGTCAATCAGTTAAAGATTTCTGGGAACAAATAAACTGTCTCCGAAGCATTTGGATAAGAACTCATCTGCTCTCCAAACTTTATGCACTTGATTGACGATTCAGGGCAGAACCTTAATCTTATGCAAAAAATTTTATGGTTTACATCATGTGTTGTAGCTAAGAAGATGTTGGCTGTTGGATGGCAACCACCTCACACACTTTCAATACATCAGTGGTTATATTCACTACTAGAGGAGTTATCATTGAAGCTCTCTGTGGCCAGAACGAATGGAGCAGGTCAGGTTGTCCTTAAGGCCAGGAAGGGGGCACTCGGTGTAGGTAGAACTATGATTTAATTACTGTTTAGGTTTATAAGATAAGAAAAAGTAGAAAACACCTGCATTTCTGTTTTGTTACTGCTTTAGTTACTACCCACAGCACGTTGAATGAGCGTGACAGGATGGGAGTGAAATGACATTCTTGTTGTCTTGTGTATAATGTGTTGATGTACACCTGCTTACTTTGGGTAATAAAAAAATGGAAAAAAGTCATTTTAATTTCTCATAGCTTCTTCTGAAATGTTTGCCACATGTCATCCATCGTTACATGGAACTAACCCTACTCACCTCCTGTGTTGATGCAGGTCTGATGGAGGACGGAATGAACAATCCGAATCCTGGAAGAACATTAAAATAAAAGTTACCATGGCAAAAAAGTCTGGTGTGAGGACAAGCCCTTAAGTAGTGACGTTACATCTGACACAAAAGCCCCAAAGCCTGCATCGAGTAAAGGGGGCGTGTCCAAATGAAGCCTGATGCGAAGTCAGTATCATTTTTCTGAACATCACGTGACCAAAGACAAATGAGGCCCTGTTTTTCCTGATTCACATGAGTGTCTCGTGTGATTCAGCTACTGGAAAAACCGCGGAAAATGCAAGAAATACTCTTCATAAGTCCAGGTAACAGTGAGGTGATACAACACATGCCGCACCGACGAAAGCAAAATACATCAGCAGCTTGGGAATGATTGTATGATACATTCCGATAAGATAACTTTATTCATATATTTTAATATATTTATAGATTTACAGTACAGTTGCATAATTGTGTTTACATTTCCACCAATATGTAGTTTACAAGACTGCTGGACATCAAATGACCAACAGATATCAGTACTACCAAATGAGCTGTTAAATGGCGCCTCGAGTAATGACACTTTTGGCGATGCAACTGGCCAGAAAGACTCAACACATTCACAGGGCTTCATTAAACCATCACTACCCTTAAGCAGCCTTCAGAGGACAACATGGAAAGTGTTCCATGTTGCCCTCTGAAGGTCACAGACGTCCTCCTTTGTCTTTCCCAGCAGAGAAAGAGCAAGTTTACATCTAATCCAGGACCTGAAGGAGGAGACGTCCTCACCCAGGACCTGAAGGAGGAGACGTCCTCACCCAGGACCTGAAGGAGGAGACGTCCTCACCCAGGACCTTCAGAATTTGTTCCTGAAGGGTTTTTAAGGACTGAAGACAGAAAAGTTCCAGATATCTCAGGAGACATCCACTACCAACTCCAACTCCACCACTTTGTCAGAGCTCATGTGTTAGTTTTCCTTTTACCAGCTGATTGCTTCTCTAACTTTCTTCTTTATTTCATCAGATTTTTTCTGGTCCTGATTCCAGTTTTGCTGACTGGTAACTGACTCTTGTAAAACTGTTCTTGTCTCATCAGACGTGAACAAGCAGGGCTGGGTGTTTCTGGGAATTCAGTAAAGAAAACTGGGCGTGGAAATCAGGTTTATTCATCCGTGTAGCTTCAGCATTCATATTTTCCTTGAATTTTGAATGGAACAAACCACTGGTACAACCGTTGTATTTTATTAATAACAAGCGGCGCGCTGCATGGCGGCGGCTGCCCCAGTCTGCCTGATCCTGTTTGGACGGTTTGTACTGGGAAAAAAAAAATTCGTTGCACCTGTTGCAATGACAATAAAGTTTCATTCATTCAGTCAAATGATGGCAGCCCTTTCAAGCGAATTTGAAGGCTATTCTTACTCACTGTGAACGCATCATGCTGAATTGAATGTGCACATCCTACATGTGCACAGAAAATGAAAGAAAATTATACATAAAGTAAGCTGAGCACCTCTTTTTTAACTTGATGGTCATTAATAAAATGAATGCTGATATGGATGCACCTGTTCAGATAGCAGGGTGGCTCACGGCCCCCCATAACTGTTCCAGGTTAATCTGTACAACAGTTCCAACAGGTTGGACAGAATTATGCATGTAAAACTGGTACAACTGTTGTATTTTATTCTATTACGTAAATCATTTAACAAAAACAAATAAAAACCATGATTCCGGATCCAGTTCCCTGTTACCATGGAGACCTTAACATCTCTCTCATCATTGAACCTGGAAGTCCATGGATAATTTCTGTCTGGACCTAAATGAGGAGACCAGAATCTCCTCCATGGGTTTCCATTTGGAGGGCTTCCACGCCCCCATGCTCATAGCTCTTCCGTTTAAGGATGTTCCACAGGTTCTCAGTTGGGATGAGATCAGGAGATGATGGTGGTCCATCATGGGTTTTTCTCCCTTTAGACCTCCAGGAGGCTGCTGGAGGTCTAAAGGGAGCCTCTAAAGAGATCCTGCTAGTGTTCCTGCATCATGGGATGTAGCGTCGTCTTTGCTGCAGAAGGAACGCTTCCTTCGTTTAGACCACGGCAGGAAGTGCTCCTTTGGAAACTGGACCGGTTTATTAGAGACCAGCATGAAGGGTCTCACTCCCCATTATTCCAGCCCAGAACACCACTCCACCTACACCAGCTGGGACATGGTGGACATCCAGACATCCATCTACCTGGCCCATCCTGACCTCCAGCCATCATCCATCCAGTCCTCCATCCACCAACAATTAAGACCCCCATCCACCTGGACCATCCGGAAGTTAGGTATGCATGTGGGTAGGTATGTGCAGGTTTGGACAGCCACAGTAACTAAAGAAACAGGGCTGTTAACGTCTGTCTTAGACGTCCTCTTCCTCCACCTCTAACCCGTTTGTCTGCGACGTCCCCTTCCTCCACCTCTAGCCCGTCTGTCTGAGACGTCCTCTTCCTCCACCTCTAACCCGTTTGTCTGCGAAGTCCCCTTCCTCCACCTCTAGCCCGTCTGAGACGTCCTCTTCCTCCACCTCTAGCCCGTCTGTCTGAGACGTCCTCTTCCTCCACCTCTAGCCCATCTGTCTGAGACGTCTTATTCCTCCACCTCTAGCCCGTCTGTCTGAGACGTCTTCTTCCTCCACCTCTAGCCCGTCTGTCTAAGACGTCCCCTTCCTCCACCTCTAACCCGTCTGTCTGAGACGTCCTCTTCCTCCACCTCTGGCCCATCTGTCTGCGACGTCCTCTTCCTCCACCTCTGGCCCGTCTGCCTGCGACGTCCTCTTCCTCCACCTCTGGCCCGTCTGCCTGCGACGTCCTCTTCCTCCACCTCTGGCCCGTCTGCCTGCGATGTCCTCTTCCTCCACCTCTAGCCCGTCTGTCTGCGACATTCCCTTCCTCCACCTCTAGCCCGTCTGTCTGAGATGTCCTCTTCCTCTACCTTTAACCCGCCTGTCTGCGACTTCCTCTTCCTCCACCTCTAGGCCGTCTGTCTGAGAAGTCCTCTTCCTCTACCTTTAGCCCGTCTGTCTGAGATGTCCTCTTCCTCTACCTTTAACCCGCCTGTCTGCGTCTTCCTCTTCCTCCACCTCTAGCCCGTCTGTCTTAGACGTCCTCTTTCTCTACCTTTAGCCCGTCTGTCTGCAATGTCCTCTTCCTCCACCTCTGGCCAGTCTGCCTGCGACGTCCTCTTCCTCCACCTCTAGCCCATCTGTCTGCGACATTCCCTTCCTCCACCTCTAGCCCGTCTGTCTGCGACATTCCCTTCCTCCACCTCTAGCCCGTCTGAGACGTCCTCTTCCTCTACCTTTAGCCCGTCTGTCTGCGACGTCCTCTTCCTCCACCTCTAGCCCGTCTGTCTGAGACGTCCTCTTCCTCCACCTCTAGCCCGTCTGTCTGCGACGTCCCCTTCCTCCACCTCTAGCCCGTCTGTCTGAGACGTCCTCTTCCTCCACCTCTAGCCCGTCTGTCTGCGACGTCCTCTTCCTCCACCTCTGGCCCGTCTGCCTGCGACGTCCTCTTCCTCCACCTCTAGCCCGTCTGTCTGCGACATTCCTTTCCTCCACCTCTAGCCCGTCTGTCTGAGACGTCCTCTTCCTCTACCTTTAGCCCGTCTGTCTGCGACATCCTCTTCCTCCACCTCTAGCCCGTCTGTCTGAGATGTCCTCTTCCTCTACCTTTAACCCGCCTGTCTGCGACGTCCTCTTCCTCCACCTCTGGCCCGTCTGTCTGAGACGTCCTCTTCCTCCACCTCTAGCCCGTCTGTCTGAGATGTCCTCTTCCTCTACCTTTAACCCGCTTGTCTGCGACTTCCTCTTCCTCCACCTCTAGCCCGTCTGTCTGCGACTTCCTCTTCCTCCGCCTCTGGCCCGTCTGTCTGAGACGTCCTCTTCCTCCACCTCTAGCCCACCTGTCTGCGACGTCCTCTTCCTCCACCTCTAGCCCGTCTTTCTGAGACGTCCTCTTCCTCTACCTCTAGCCCGTCTGTCTGAGACGTCCTCTTCCTCCACCTCTGGCCCGTCTGTCTGCGACGTCCTCTTCCTCCACCTCTGGCCCGTCTGCCTGCGACGTCCTCTTCCTCCACCTCTAGCCCGTCTGTCTGCGACATCCTCTTCCTCCACCTCTAGCCCGTCTGTCTGAGACGTCCCCTTCCTCCACCTCTAGCCCGTCTGTCTGCGACATCCTCTTCCTCCACCTCTAGCCCATCTGTCTGAGATGTCCTCTTCCTCTACCTTTAACCCGCCTGTCTGCGACGTCCTCTTCCTCCACCTCTAGCCTATCTGTCTGCGACATCCTCTTCCTCCACCTCTAGCCCGTCTGTCTGAGACGTCCTCTTCCTCCACCTCTATCCCGTCTTTATGCGACGTCCTCTTCCTCCACCTCTAGCCCGTCTTTCTGAGACGTCCTCTTCCTCCACCTCTAGCCCGTCTTTCTGAGACGTCCTCTCCCTCCACCTCTAGCACATCTGTCTGATACGTCCTCTTCCTCCACCTCTAGCCCGTCTGTCTGCGACGTCCTCTTCCTCCACCTCTAGCACAGTCTGTGAGGGAGGATGGTGGGAGGGTGGAGTTCGGCTTGGTGGAGAGGTAGGGATGGGTGTCATCCGCATAGCGATGAAAATGTATGTGGTGTTTTCTAAAATATAACCGAGGGGGAGGAGGTAGATGATGAACAGCAGGGGCCCCAGGACAGAGCCCTGGGGCACACCAGTGGTGACTGGGACTGACTGGGAAGTAAATGTTTTCAACTGGATGAACTAAGTGTGGCCGGAGAGGTAGGATTTGAACCAGTTGAGGGGATGTGGGTGATGCCGAGTGTGAAATGGTGTCGAAGGCCGCACTCTGAACAAAGAGGATGAGAATAGATAACAGACCGGAATCAGCTGCCAGGAGGAGGTCATTAGTGACTTTCAGCTATGCGAATTCGGTGCTATGAAGTGTCCATACAGATTGTTATGGGATAGATGGGCTTGGAGCTTGTTGAGATTATTGGGATCCCGACCAGGTTTCTTAAGTGTAGGGGGGATGGCAGTAGAAGAAAGAACAGAGCAAACTTTACTTCAGGAAAAAGCTGAGACTGTCCAGCATCAGAGGATACAACATCTTGATTCAATAATCAGCTGGGGCAGCATTTCTCATGTCATTATAGTGGTCCTGTGGACAGTTTCTGCTGTGGAGCTTCCAGGTCCTTCAGGGTTACCTTTGTGTGGGTAGGTGTGTACAGGTGTGTTACCTGTTAGCATGGGTGACATCTCCACTCCAGTTACAGGAATCAGAAACTTTGAGCAGGTACTGGTAGTCTTCAAACATCTCGTTGGGTGCCAGCAGGCCGAAGAATAGTTTGTCATCATGGATGATCGTCTTTCAGGTAACAAACACACATTCAATGTATTAGCTTTCATTCCTGCCTGGATTCACCGTGTACTGCATTTCTTTCAGGAAACTCACTGTGACTGTGATCTTTTTATTTTCCAGCTCCTTAAGGAAGGCAGTCCGTTTAAGGGCCTTCTGATCCATGTCTTCATCCTCTGTGCTAGACACCAGTATGTAATCATATGTCCTCGGAATGGGCTGTTCAGTAAATTAGACACAAAAGGTAAACGAGATTGAAAGAGTTTGACCACTGTCTTTCAGATGTGTCAAAAGAACTTGTCTTGACAGGTCTGTCTCAAACAGACAAATTATTTCTAGCTCACCCACATCTACATTAAGTATCAACAATGGCTGAAACAAGCATCAGCCAGCACCAGCCATCCAAAAGGGTCACAAAAAGACCAGACAAAAAAGTCCAGGCTAAAATCCCAGTTAAACTTGTTAAAGTTCAGGCTAAAATCCCAGATAACCCGGTTAAAGTCTAGGCTAAAATCCCAGATAATCCGGTTAAAGTCCAGGCTAAAATCCTAGTTAACCCGGTTAAAGTCCAGGCTAAAATCCCAGTTAACCCGGTTAAAGTCCAGGCTAAAATCTCAGATAACCCGGTGAAAGTCCAGGCTAAAATCCTAGTGAACCCGGTTAAAGTCCAGGCTAAAATCCCAGTTAAACCAGTTAAAGTCCAGGCTAAAATCCCTGTTAACCCGGTTAAATTCCAGTCTACAATCCCAGATAAGCCGGTTAAAGTCCAGGCTAAAATTCCAGTTAAACTTGTTAAATTCCAGGCTAAA
>JBAFSZ010000001.1:38705619-38718814 GCA_036919955.1 Melanotaenia pygmaea | reverse complement strand
TTCCAGTAATGTGGTCTTTTCTTTTAATCTATAAAATAAATATGTACAGATACAATCACCAATATTAACCAGGTTTAACAAGGAGCTGCAGTCAAAAATCAAGCCCCTTCTGTCCAGACGTCACCTATAGACGGTTATCTCTGAAGGTAAAAATGTACCAAAATGTACAAACTTGTAGAATTGATGTGAAAACTTGAAGAATACAATGTGAGAACTTGAATGTCTGAAATGTCTGCTGTAAAGAAAACTACCACACATGTGAACTGAATTTGAAGTTATAGAGAAAGCGAGCCTATGTAAGAATGTGTGGAGAAAATTTGTACTTCTAAGTCCAATTTTCAGACCAGGTTTCTGGTTAAATATGAAGTAATCTGGTCAGCTGTTCATTGCACATAAAAACACAGACCCTTTTCCTGGGCGGGGTGGTGGGGGGACAAGAACAAACTTGCTTCTTGTGGAGTCTGTAGCAAGCTTTACTCTCTCTACAAGGAGGCCCAACCCCATATAAGCCAGATAGATACAAGATTATCTGAGCCTGCATTACAGCAGAACATCCAATACAATAACAGTTAGTCAGTGTTACTGAAGTCGTTCTGTTTGAACCAGCTGCAGATGATTGATTGAAACTGAAGAACTTCAGCCTCATCTGGACCTGATGATGGACCTGCTGATGCTGCTGGGTCTGAACCTGAGGACCACGTGGTTCATGATGTAAATCACTGCCAACACTGATGTTACCTCTTTAAAGTGGAGCTAAGAGGGTCAGTATTTATGACTGTTATGCAATAAACCAGTTGCTAGGATACACCACCAAACACAGGAGTCATGTTTTGTATTGTACCTCCTGTCTGTCTGTGAACGTATTCTACTCTGGATCTTAGAAGATGCAGGCTGGACAGCTTTCTGATTCATTCATTCATCTGTTTTATATAAACCAGTGACAGTCAGTGCTACACATTTTTCCATCTCATAGTTCCTGGATTGTACCTGGTAGTACCTTCCTAGAGCTCCAAAAGACTCAGAGTAACGTCTGTCTCCGTCCTGGCTGCACCTGTTCTCTTTTTAATGATACCCACTAAACCATCCTCCAGCTAGCTTAAGTCACTGGACTCACATATATCCATATTTCTATAGAAAAACAAGCCATCACGTATCAGTTTAAAACTTTACAACAGACTAAAGACAGACGTGGATTAGACCCACCCAACTTTAATCACTATTTCTTCTTAACAAGCTGCAGTATATCTCCAAATAGCTTAAACCTAGCATTCTGGATGAATCATGGTTAGATGTAGAGCAAGCATCGTGTGAGGATGTGTTTATCTCTGACCTGCCATTCATCAGCTCATCCATCAAACCACAAATGTTTTAAAAGCAATAATATCCGTTCCTTGTTAGTGGCTTGGGGGGAATTTCTAAAAATAACCAAATCCTCACTTATTCCATGTAAGCTCTTAATCTACACCGCCATCTAGAACCGGGCCATCCTCCTCACCAGGTCCGCCTTCTGGAACCAGGTCGTCGTCTTCATCAGGACCGCCTTCTAGTACCTGGTCCTCCTCTTCATCGGGACTGCCTTCTAGAATGAGAACAAGGACCACCTTCTAGAACTAGGTCGTCGTCTTCATCAGGACTGCCTTTTGTTATATATGTAAACTACTGTGCTATATAAATAAACTTGGGAACAGTAGAACCTGCAGGTTCATCAGCAGCTTCAGAACGCTGATGTCAGTTATGTTCAGTATGGTGCCAGCAGTGTGAACGGCCCGTCGTCTGTCAGGTTTCTCGGGGTTTTGGTTTTATTTTTGGTACTTTCAGTAAGTGATTGCTCTTATACTGCTCCTACTCATCTTGTTTATGGTTGGCAATTGCTTCTTAATATCTGAGTGGCTTGTAAACGGATTTTAAAGGTCAGGCTGGAGATTCCTACAGCTGGTCCTCCTCCTTCCCTGTGCTGTGCTCCCTGCATCATTCCCCGCAGGACCGCCTCTAGGAAAAGGGGACAGCAGGGTGGTGTTGTTTTGAGGATCAGGGCCCAATTATGTTCCACTAGTGATGGTTTCCTGGATTTTTATTCCGGATCCTGCCCCCTCACATTGAACAGCTGCGTTTAGCTTACAGTGGATCTGGCCTGTTGCTCCTGATCTGCTACCTCCTTTTATGCCAGCCCTTTCCTGTTGAACTTCACCAGGTGGATTTCTCCAACCTCTGTTTTCTGGATTACGTGGATTTACGGGAAAAGCAGGACCTTGTTCTGCATCTGGCACTTGTCAATGTCAGATCACTGGCAAACAAAACTTTCCTGCTGAATAACTTCTTTGAATCCCGAAAGTTTTATTTTATGGATATAACAGAAACTTGGCTTCATGATGGTGAGTCCGTTGCCTTTTCTAAACTTCTTTCACCCGACTGCTGTTTCTCCAGCTCCCCTCGGTCCACTGGTAAAGGTGGTGGGCTGGCTTCTGTGTGGAGGTTTAGCTTCTGCTGTCAGAGATCTTCTTCAAGCCCCAACTCTCGTTTTATACTACAGCTCCTTGGAATGGAGCTTAGCAGTCCTGTTTTATGTGCTTTGATCTACCATCCTCGAAAAATTAACAAGGATTTTATCAAAGACTTTTCAGATTTTGTGGCTGAAATTGCTCTCAGTTATGCATGTTTTTTTTAATAATCAAGGATTTTAATATCCATGTTTGGTGTAAATTGAAACCTTTGTTTAGAGATTTATACAAGCTATTGACACTCTTAATCTCACACCATCTGTCTCTGGTCCTACCCATGAGAAGGGAAATACGTTGGATCATGGCTTAAATGTTAATGTCACAGAAATATGTAATACACGTATCTCTGATCATCTGCCTGTGTTGTTTTCCATATCGCTGCCACGTCTCCATTTGAACCGTGCACCCCTGCTGGCGGTTGTAAAAATCCTCACAGTTTTCTGCTGCTGTACATCTTTCCAGTCTTGCTGTACCATTAGTTCTAATGATTTTGCTGATTTATTTAACTCCACATACATACTGGACTCTAATGCGACATTCATAACTAGGCGCTCCAAACCATGGTTGGATGATTCCTCAGACGTTTGTGGAGGTGCGCAGAGAGACGATGGAAAAGGGATGGACTCCAGGTCTCTTTGGGCAGGATGTTAAAAAAATGTGATCTGGATAAAAGCTATCAGGATTTCGTAATCCATTTTTTCGGGGCAGATCACGTAATCCGGCTTACTTTTATCCCGGTTGTTCAAAGCAAAACAGGATCACCCTGATCCAATCCTATTTTTTGGGATCATGAAATCCGGATTTCCAGCATGTAGATCAGTGTTTGCTGCCGGCCATGTGAAGAACAGCAGGTCGAAGAGACGGTTTGCGAGCGGAACCACAGGGAGACTGTAATGTAATACGTCTATTCATTGTCCTACATAACATGGCGACCAGGCGGAATCTCCCTCTCTGTGACGTGTTAATGACGCACCGTGTGGAGGTAGCGGACCAACCTCGAGGACGGGACGTGTAGTGAGGATGCAATCGTTACAAATCTATTTTTTGACAGGTTCTTTACTGATCATGCAGCGATGAATAACAGGACAACTTTATTTGTTTGTTTATTTATTGGATTTTTTTGGTCGTTTATTTCAGGGGAACATGATAATGTCATGTTTTTATTTTTACTTTTTTTTTAACCGTTTTATTTTACTACGCTGAAAGGCTTAATAGCAGCCTGTCCCTGTGTTAACTACTTTATCACTGGAACGGTTAAGTCAGGCGTAAAATACAAATATGAGCATATTTACCGAATAAAAAGTTCTATTATTTGATCAGCTGTTAGGTTGTACCGCAGTTTCTTCCTGAAATCCGCCTTGTAATCCTGCCCTCGGCTGGATCAGGATAATCCTGTTTTTTTGGATCAAAGCTTTCCGGATTCTACTCAAAAGTTTTGAACATCCCAAACTGAGGGTTTTATATGGATAAGAACCAGAATTGGATTACATGATCCAAGTGGACTTCGGAATCTGGATTTCTGTTTTGAACAAAGCATTTTCAAGATTGGATCCTATCCGATAATCCGCTAGGATTATGTTTGAAGAACAGGCCCTTTGGGTTTATTGAAGGATTGTCTCTCCAACTATCAGTCTGCTGTGAAATCTGCTAAACGTGCTACATTTCAAATTTGGTGGCGAGCAACAGCCACAATCCCCAGGTTCTTTTTAGCACTTTAAATCATCTCATCAAGCCTTCCAAGTCCTCTAGTGTAGCACCTGCACGCTCATTATGCGGCAAATTTCTTAGTTTTTTCACAGGCAAGCTGCTATTAAGGTCTCCGTCCCCTCCCTCTGGTTTAGATCCTGCCGTCTTGCCGGCCTCTGTCCCCTCCCTCTGGTTTAGATCCTGCCGTCTCGCCGGTCTCCGTCCCCTCCCTCTGGTTTAGATCCTGCCGTCTTGCCGGCCTCCGTCCCCTCCCTCTGGTTTAGATTCTGCCGTCTCGCCGGTCTCCGTCCCCTCCCTCTGGTTTAGATCCTGCCGTCTCGCCGGTCTCAGTCCCCTCCCTCTGGTTTAGATCCTGCCAACTTGCCGGCCTCCGTCCCCTCCCTCTGGTTTAGATCCTGCTGTCCCGCCGGACAGAGGAACTGTCCTGCACTGGTTTCATCTTACATGTCGGATCGGTCTTTTTGTGTTCACCTTGAGGAGTTTTTCTAAGCTGCAGCCCCTCTCATTTTGGGTCCACTACTTTTTCCCTGTATATGCTGCCCTTGAGCTCTGTTTTTCAAAAGCACAATATTGCCTACCGTTGCTTTGCTACAGTAGTGATGTCCAGATCTATATCACCTTAAAACCACAGAGGGATTCTTTGGCTAACCTTCTCAGTTGCTTGTGTGATCTAAATACCTAAATAAAGAAAAAACTGATATTGTGGTTTTTGGAAGTTCTGAGCCTCTAAATGGTACAGCTAATGTTCTCAATCCGCTTAAGCCTGGTACACACATAACAATTGTTGGGCGGTATTTATGCCGATTTTGCCTCTTCCCGACCTCGGAGGGCAAACGCCCGATTGTGGTGAGAGTTCCCCGTCTAGTCATGATTTGGCCTGTGGTTATAAGCCGATTTGTCAGGTTGTAGCCGACAATCAGGAACATTGAACATGTTCAATATTTCAGAGCTGATTTCTGAAGAAAGCCTACGACTCGAGCATTGTGACTGCGTGGATGGTGGCGTGGTACGGAATGTAGCCAATCAGAGAGCGAGCTGGCTGGGGAACAAGGAAGTAAATAAAATCCGTGTTCACGCCGCCTCCAGTCTGTTATTCTTTCCAGGTCTGGCTTTTTCTGTTAACAATAATCCCAAGACCACCATCATTCCCTCGTCCTGTATGTCCTCTTCCATGCTGGGGGTTGTGTTTTTCGATTGTTGCTATGGTTCGTCTACGTTTCAAAGTTTGTCCGGCTCCGAGCACTAGATTGTAGATGAGTTGTTGGACAGCATCGTCATGTGTGTGTTGTTCTGTAATTACATTTTCAGAGCACACCACACACAGTACGATCAAAACTGATTTTTTTATCTTCATGCGTGAGGTCTCGACCTGATAAAAAAATCTCATAAGATTAAAAAAATTGTTATGTGTGTACCAGGCTTTACTTCACACTGTCGAACCCATGCTAAAAATCTTGGTGTTATTATTCACAAATCTTTTAACTTCCACTGGAAGGTTAATTCTGTAGTCAAAAACTTTCTCTTCCATCTGAGGCTGCTTGGCACGTTAAAGCCCTACCTGGCCAAACATGACCTTGAAAAAGTTATTCACCTGCTCATCATGTCCCGCATAGGTTATTGCAACTCTCTGTATTACCGCATTAACCAGTCATCTCTACATCGCCTGCAGCTGCTCAGAGCGCTGCTGCTCGGTTGCTTCCAGGGACCCCGTGCTCGCCTCCTTACACTGGCTTCCTGTTAGTTGTAGGGCCCAAACAAGATTTTATTCATTGTTTTTAAAGCCTTAAATGGTTTGCCTCCCTCATACTTGTCAGAGTTGCTACACCAGCAGGCTCCAGCCAGGACTTTGAGGTCCTCTTCACAGCTCCTACTGAAGGTCCCGTCTGCCAGACTTAAATCCAGGGTGAAGCTGTGGAGCAGCTTCACATCAGAGCTGCTCGTCTGTTGCTGGTTTTCATTCTCTACCCAAGACCCACTTCTTTGAGCTGGCATTCGAACAACATTTTGCTTGACATTTGCATGCTTTACTTTTTATTTCAGTTTTAATGATTTTATATTTTTATTGATTTTGTTTGTTTTTTGTTTTGTTTTATTGTGTAGTGCGTTATTTTTAACTGTGGAGTGTTTGTTGTTCTATTGTTTAGCAGTTTGGGCAACCGCTGCAGAAAATGTGCTATATAAATAAACTTGAACTTGAACTTTAGTAAAAGCCCACAGTCCTGCAGATTTTAAATGTTATGCCGCTGCAACACACCTTGGTACCTTGTGGGAGTAACTAAAGTAAAAACTATTCTAATTCTGATCATCTCTTTGCAGGTTTGAATTATCAAAATGATTATTAGCATTTTATCGATGCACATAAATTTTTACTCTAAGCTGTAGAAAAACATCAGTTTTTCTCTTCTCTTTATTAATACTGGGAAATACCAACAAGATTATAGAAATAGACTTCAAATTTACATTTCTGTGTCCATTTTTCTAAAAGAAAATGATTTACTTCACATAAAAAGACTGCTAAACTCAACTTTAATACTGATAAAACTCTTATATCATTTCTACTGTTACATAGGATATTGTTGGTCTAGGGGTTAAAAAAGGTGAACCTTGGAGTGAAGGACCCAGATCAAAGTCCCCAGACTGGAACGAAGCTGAAAGGCCACGAGCTGTTGAACCATATTTAGAGGTAATTGGATTGTTATCATATGTGTAAAAGGGATAAAGTCTACTTTTATCATGGAACTTTTTTTTAATAGTTTTTAAAGTTGTTCTTTACAGTGAAAAATCTTGATTTTAGACTGAAATGTCCATTTTTATACGGAGAAAACACCACTTTTTCTTATTTTTCCTTTCTTAATAATATCTACCACCGTGTTAGGTCCATTTCTTTTTGCTGCTGTTACTGCCTTGTATGTGTGTTTGTATGTGTGTGTGTGCGCGCGCGTGCGAGTGTGTTAAATTGCTGTGTTATCTGTTTTGTGTGTAGGCCTATTTTATTTTAATATGCAGGAATTGTATTTTAGAGAGGCGCAGATGACGGAGGCTGTCCAGCCGCGCACGATGCGCTCGCGAGCTGATGCGAGCGCGCGAGGATTCGAGGTGGATGACAGCAGCCAGAGGAGAGACACGGACACACGCCTGCTCTTCCCGTTGGGGAAGGGGAAGGGAATAAGTCCAGATCTCCGGTGTCCTGTCCGGCTCATCGCAGGCTTACACGCACGCGCGCGTATGCGCATGCTCATACGCGCACGCGCAGACCGAGAATCGGTTAAGTGATGGATGTTGGAGCGGAGCCCGGGAGAGCCTTCCTTCGCCGGGGGAGCAGGGTGATGATGGAGATCAGGTCGAGCTTCGCCTCCTTCCTCCAGACGAGGCTCAGCGGGGCATACAGGAGCCGCGTTCAGGGTTCAGATCCCCTCTGTTCCCGCTGAAATGTGGACTTAATGATGATCGAGTCCAGTTCCGAATCGCGGACTGGCTGCATGTTGATGCTCAACTGGAATTAAGTTTTTTTTTATCATTAGATCTTTCCTGAGCTGGAGGTCGACGTCTCATCTGGGCCAGAAACATGACCTCTTCATGACTGAGCAGCTGACAAGCCTCACTGTGACATGGAAACACCGGGACTTTACAAACTCCTCTGTTACTTCATTCTTAATTTGCCTTTCTTGGTTTGTGCAGATGGTGAGTGATCTGGGGCTTTCTGCAGCTTTGCCACCCACCCGGGGAGGGGGATTAAGCATCCCTGCTGAGGCTGAAGCTGCCGCATGTTTTCCTGTACAGATTGTACATTTGAAACGGAAAATGAAAATGAAAAGATGAGATTCACACAAGGAAAGCAGCCCAGGAAGCTACAGGGACATTCAGAGCAAAGCCAGAAAATGAGATAATAAAGTGGAAACATGGGGGGGGGGGTTAGTTTCACATTCCCATTTCTTAACCTGCTGTGTTTCCCTTGTCTCCCGAAGCTACATTTACAGAAGTCCCTAACGATGTGAGCGTGGGGGAAGGAGAGGATGTGGAGATGCCCTGCGCCTTCAGGGCTCTTGGCTCAGTGCCCATGTCTCTGGAGATTCAGTGGTGGTACCTGAAGGAGGATCGCTCTGAAGAACTGCCTCACGAGCTGCAGATCAGCGCACCCACAAACAAAGTGAAGGTACCTTCAGCTCACCTGCACCCCACATGAATGAGATGCTTTCTATCTGCTGGTGCCAGAATCTTCTCTCAGTCCAGTCTGAAAATGATCTGCAGCTGTTTCAGCTTTACAAGACTTTAAAATTAATAATCAGCAGTGTTTGGTGGTTTTGCTTCTTCCACCCATCCATTATCTTAACCGTTTAGTCCATTTTTGGGTCGCAGGTGAGCTGGAGCCTGTCCCAGTTTAGCAGGTGAGAGGCAGGTACACCTGGACGGGTCACCAGTCTGTCGCAGGGCCGACACAGTTTGCTTCTGCGAGCTATAAATCCAAACATCCTGTAATGTCACCATATCCTCACATACGCTTGACCTCGGCTGCGTTTGTTTGCCTTCATGCTCACAAAGAAGCGACTGAGCATGCTCATTAGGACGAGGGCGATGTCACCCCAACTGCAGGGACGGCACTTGTTGGTTATCAAATCCATTAGATTCTTCTTAGGCCCGCTGCCTAAAGCCGCCATGATGGGCTATTGTAGCAGAACGCGGAGGGAATTACGTTTCCCTTCAGCATGACAAATCAGCCAGAGGAGTCGGGGACAATCACATCATTTCCTCCGCGGTTTAAACACATGCAGAGGGAAGCCGAGAGCAGGGGAGCAGGCCAAGGGGCCTTATCAATAGTGTCTTTGAGACATGCATGCTCGCACCAGTCACTCTCTCCAGAAGCAAAATGTGCATATTTTAGTCAAATCACTGCAGATGTCATTTGATTTGATGTTTATATGTGATTCTTTCTGCTTTTCTTTTCAGGGAGGTCTGAGAGAAGCCACAAAGATAAGTGTAAGTATTCACAGTTGATCATCCCACTGGACACAACATGTGACCAGCGATGCTCCTGTCCACTCAGCAAATACAAATACTTCCGCTGAAGCAGAAAGCTGCCTTCTAAAGGGGGGTTATTACATTTTGAAGCTAAAAAAGGATGTAAAAGTGCCTCTTCATGGCTTTCCAGGCTTGTATGGTCCTGCTTTCTGCACACATGATGATGTGATGTTTTCAGAGCTCTGAGATGGTGTCAGTGGCAGCTCACGGTTAGAATGTTACATTACAGTAAAGGTAAAGGGCTCCTTTATTAGGGATAATGGAGACTTTATAGGAACGAATGTGCTGCTCTGCTGTACCATGATTTGGTGCTGTTCTTCATGCCTGTGCTTCCACTCATAAAACACGAGGCTCTCCTCACTGAATGGGTGATTAATGCGCTCTAAAAGCAGCTGTTTGCCTCTGTCTCTGCTCGGGTTTCAGACGGTGCGTGTTCAGGGAAACGCCATCTCCCACCGCCTCAGTCTCTCCAGGGTGAAGAAGGAAGATGGGGGGGTGTACGAGTGTCGGGTGTCTGATCTGTGGGCTGAAGAGACTCAGGAATTTACAGTTCATGCCACGCTGCACGTCACGGCGGGCCGTGGCATGGTGGCCGAGGAGGCCATGTCACACATCCAGAACCGCTGGTTGCTGAGGAACACCAACACAGCTCTGGGAGGGGGCTTTGCAGCGAGTGCCACTTCCAAGCCTGGCCAAGGGCTGGCGGGAGGAGCCAGATCAGATCAGGAGAAGCGCCGGGTGCCTCAAAGGGCCCCACCAGACCTCCTTCCATCCATCTCATCCACAACCACCACGCCAGTGACCAAGTCATCAGCTTCACCGCTGCCAGGGACTGCAGCCATCCTCCGGCAGCAGCACGGAGCTGGTGAGAAGAGCAAAGCCACAGTGACCCCTCTTGGTCGTACATGGACCCCCACCTCAGATTTCCAAACACAAACACATGCCTGCTTCAGTGTTTCACAGCTTTTATGTCTTAGTAAATCTAATTTGAGCAAATGTGCTGTTGTTTCTCTTGACAGGAGCCCTTTAGCTTCGTGTTGTTGTGCAGCCACATGAGAGCTCTTTTCCCTCACATGCAGCAGCCACAGGGATTTATTGTGAGTTTACATGCAGGTCCAGCCTGGTGTCAGCCTGGCTTCCAGTCACAGTGAACACCACTAACCTCAGAGCAGCATCATGTGTCTGCAGGCTTTTATTTAGCCATGTGTGGAAGAAGAGCCGCAGAGTGTTTGAGAGCAGAAGGATGTTAAAGTTGCTTAGAAGTTCAGGTGTACAGTCTACATCTCTTTGTTTTCTCCTCAGGAGTGAATCTCCGATGATATTATTTAATTATTATGAACGAGTGAATGTCCATGTTGGCTGAAGGCATCTTTTAATGATCTTATGTCATTTCAGGTGTAACCAACATAAATTCACAACAAGGAGCACTTGTGTGTGGATGTTTAACATCTATTTATATCTAGCTGTGCCAGCAGTTTGGCAGATGGCATGTGCAGAGATGGGGGGGGGAGAGTTGTAATCTACCTCCTCATACCTCTTCTCCTGCCCTGGTGCTGCTTAATGAAGCATGGTCATGAATAATTAAAAGTTAACACAGTCTTGTAGAGGCATGTCGGGGGTGTTGCTGATGCAGAGAGCAGCCAGTCTGGACAGAATGACAGTCTGTGTGCAGGGCTGAGATGTGCAAACACTATATGTTGATGCGATGCGTTGGTGTGCTTTGGCTGACTCAAGCATTTACTCTTCTGTTTGTCAGGATTTTTGCTGCTAAATGAGTGAGTCTTGTTTAAATTGTTGGAGGCAATAGAGCTGCAGAGTCCTTTCAGAGGCTGTTCTAACTTTGATCATTTAGAGGATCTTCACAGGGACGAGGGAAGGGACTTCATCTGGAGCGATGCAGCTGCTCCACCATAAAGAGGCATTATTAGCTTTAAGAGATGTCATAACAACATGCGCTCTGCAAACACATGAATGGAAGTCTGACTTATTTTAGCAACTTGTGTTACATTCTGTTCTCTGGCATGTTTGAGAACATCTAACTCAGTTTACATGAGCACAAACAGGATGATTGTTAAAGCAGATTTCCCAAAAAAATCACTTCATGTGATGACGCGGAAGAAAATGCAGCACCAAAACACTGCACAACGGATGTGCTTACTTCCCACAGTCCCGCTGACTCTGGGATGTAAATATGTACCAAACATGTTAAATAATCAACACATGGTGATTTTGTGCACACAGACATGAGAAGGTATCATTGTTTTTGCCGGCTGCATGCCTCACACACAAAACGATGAATGAGAGCTGTACCATGTTGTGTCAGTGGACTCTGCAGAAAGCTCAGGGCCAAGAACAAAGCAGTGACAAACAGTGAAGATGTGAGTCTGCGTGTCCACGGTTTATTTCTGTAACCTGCAGCTATATCCTGGATGATTTCTGATGCAGCACATAAACGCTCCCAGCTACAACACCTGCTCCATCTCTGGGGCATGAAGTTCTAAATGTCTCTTATCGTCCTGTCTTCTCAAAGGAGATAAGTCATGAAAATCTACTAAGTTGTGATGAAACATTGATCTCAGTAAAATTCTTCCATGATCTTATCGTTTATCTCCTATAATAAATTGTCACCACGCTACAGTTATGTAGAAAAGAAAGTAGAACTTCTGTTATGTACCACAGCGTCATAAACCATGAGAAAAACTCACAATGTAGCTGCAGGTCATCAAGGTTTGCAACCCTCTGAAGGTCCCACCACATCATCTCAGTCTGGATGGGGTCTGGACTCTGACTGGGCCAGACCACACCTCGGTTCTGTTGTAGATCTGCTTTGTTTGCTGTCTGTCTGCCAAGCTTTAGTGTTGGACAGATGGTCTCGTGCCTCATCTGACTCTAGAAGACTTTTGTCGTGGGTTGAGGAGGAAGTGGACTCAGGGGCAGGAGGCCGTTATTAAAACTCGTTACAGAAGAC
This sequence comes from Melanotaenia pygmaea, assembly GCA_036919955.1. NCBI lineage: Eukaryota > Metazoa > Chordata > Actinopteri > Atheriniformes > Melanotaeniidae > Melanotaenia > Melanotaenia pygmaea. The sequence goes on along the minus strand of JBAFSZ010000001.1, from coordinate 38,706,625 downwards.
AAACAGCAGGAATCTGACCAAGAAAAACTAAAACCAAGGTAAAGCAAACAATCAAATCAAACCAGGTGTATTAACGGACGGGAAGTAAAACAATACCCAAGAGGGGAAAACTACAAAATAAAACAGGAAAGACAGAAAAAACAGACTACACCAGACCCAAAACCGACACACGTCATGAAAACGTTGGTATCCAGAGGAGTTCATGGTCCTGAATGAATGACTGCAGGGTGCCAAAATCATCATCCCTCCACCGCCGTGCTGACAGCTAGTGATGGGCGATACCACTCAGTTTCTTTCTGATCAAATACCATTAAAATACCAATCTGATACCGATACTTTATACAAAAACTTAATGTGTTTGGAAAATCCCTTTCAAAGCAGCTACGCGAGGGGAATGGACGTGGTAGTTGTATTTTTACACAATACCTGGTGACTCAAACTGAAATTACCGTTAATGCATAAATAAATATATAAATAACATAATAACTGCATGTTTGTCAACACTTACATATTAAAATATTTAGTTTACCATCCATCTAAACAAACGAGAGGGACTGAGGTTATTGTCTTTCTATCCGAATGAATATTTTTCATTAAATTTTTTATTTTATTTAATGACAGCAGTCTCTGCAGCGTCCTGACCCGCTAGCCATGTTGACTTGGTGTGAGCTGATCTCTGGGACTCATATCACTCCAAGAGGAACTCATACAGATAATTATTACAGCATGTTCTAAAGTTCATAACCATACTTACTTCTGTACTAGGGTAGGATGATATGGCCAAAATTACTTATCACAATATAAATTTGAGAATTTGCAAGAACGATATAACTAATGCTACACGAAATACTTCAAAACTGCATTTTATTGATGCAAATTAAAAATAGGAATAATTTCTTATCAACTGAACAGGCAGACAGGCATAACCATTTAAAGCTAGAGTATATGTTTTTTTCCGAGAGTCGGAGAGAGATAGAGAATTTGAAACAACACAGCCGAGAAGCTC
>JBAFSZ010000001.1:38394624-38407076 GCA_036919955.1 Melanotaenia pygmaea | reverse complement strand
CATCTGAAGCCACTGAGAAGAAAGGCTTGTGGACTGTGGAGACATAGAGCAGATGGGATGAACTTAGTGTGCTAGATGCTCCAAAAACAGAAACTAAATATAAGAAGTTGCATTACTTATATATTTAGTTGCATTATGTATATGTAAAATATTTCATTAATTTACTTTATTCTACTATTTTACAGCCTTTGTTCATTATACAGTAAGTAAACTGAAATTATGGAGTCTGTTCCATATAACTACTTGTGAAGCCCACTACAGAGTCAGCACAGGTTTCATGAAGCACTAAAATTAGCTAAGATACAAATTAACATTAGCTTAGCCAACATCATGTACATAAGATACACACCTTTGGTTGTTCCCTCCAATGCTGGCTTCATCAATGGGTTCTTCAGAACTTTTAAACAAGTTTCAACAGAAGCAGGGGCAAGCACGTCAGTCACGATTGCTGCTGCCTTTGTCCGACCACAGGCCATCTTCTTGGCAATGTCAGAGTCTGGGAAAGTTGTCTGCGCTAGCTTACTTGCACAGTCTCCAGCTCTATAAGACGTAGAGTGCATGACGTTGTGGTACACGGTTGCTGCCTCAGCAGCAGTCACTTTATCAGAAAGACAGTCGTTCTTGGGAAAAAGGAATGTTTCAATTGATTTAGACGTTTCTTTTTGAACCACTCGCTTTCTATGAGACTCTGCTTGCCTGTGCCGTTTCATATCAAATTCCCCGCCATGCCCGATGGAAAACGAAGTTTTGCAGAGGTCACAAAAGACTCGCTCAGCATCGCCCTCGACCTGTCTCACCCACGGATAATCACCCTCCCACTGTGTGTTGTAAACACATCGCCTCCTTTTTTTGGGAATTTTAGAATTTTGCTCATCATCCATCATTAAGTTTGCCTAGCAAAGAGTGTTTGGGCTAATAAACAAACTGATGCTGGTGACGTAGGATGACTGCTGTCAGTCAGCGGAGGCCGTGCAATGAGCGAGTGGGGAGGTGTGTGCGGGTGTCACGTGGGGTAAAACTCAGCAGGAGATGTATCACAGCCATTGACCATATAGATCAGCTTCTCACTAGCTTGCGGCAGTCACATGCATGCAGCTTCATTGGCTGGCATGAGGTGAACGGCAAGGAAAAGCCGTTATGCGTGACATGGTCTGAATTTGCGTGACGCATGAAATGTGGCAATTATGCTGAACAAAAACGCAATATGCGGGACGTCTGGTCACCCTAACTTATTCTGTTTGCAGAGTGACTTCGGTCTGATACATATTTGTCTTCTATGGAAGCACCATCTCTGCCCTAAAGGTTTACCTTCCATAGACAGGTAGTTCAGATGATGAGTGGCTGAAGGTTTTTGTTGTTCTCTTGTGTAGCAAGTTGTAGTGCAGCTGCTATAACAGGCAGCAGAGTTCAGAGAATCATCTCTTTGTTTCTGAGGAAAATTTAGACCACCATGTTCAGGTTTCATCTTTATGTGGGACGCCCTCTTGGTGAAGTTGAAAGTGAGTGAAAAGTCATGACAAAGTTTGTCTTCACAGCCTCATCGTATAAAACAAGGACATGTTCATGGAGGTCTAAGCTAGAATTTCCAAAAAGATACCATAGATAGTGAACATGGTCATGCATTAAGCACCTTCACTCAGGGATTGTGAAACAGGCTTTGCTGCCACATCTGAAACATCTCTGGAAACAAATGAAGTGACTGAAGGTAAAAAGTAAACATCTGTTCGCAGTCAGACCATGGATTTCCTTATGTAGACTGATAATTAAACTTTGCAATCAATAAAGCAAATGATCGAGATTTTAATGATGATTAGGCAGTAGACCGTGATTGGTAGATGAGGGGCAGCTGCTGAGATCAATAAGGAGGGCTTTGGGTTAAGCTACGGCATGGTCAGCTCTACCTGGAGAAGCTGTGTTTCTGGACTTATTCATGTTCTGGGGTTGCTAATGAGATCTGTAGCTCACGGCAGTGTGTGTTTATTTACACATAATAGTTTTTTAGATAGACGCATGCTGTTTTGATAGAATTTAGATGGCAAACCAGCTCTGCTTAGTAACTCTCATCCACCTTCCATGATTTGCATATTTGCTGTAGGTGCAGACACACCATCAAACATCTGAGTAAGTGTGTTGGGGGGTGGTAGTATTCTCTCCATACCTCTTTGTCTTCTTCCCTTTTCCTGTTTGTCTCTCGTTTCTCTCTCTCTCTGTATTATGTATGCTTTTCCTGTGCTTCGCTGGCTGGTGTCCTGCTGATTGGTCATTGCACACACCTGTGATTCATCTTCATCCTGATGAAGATGATGATCAAACATGGTCTGTTCTCCTGGTATTGTCAGTGGTATCATTCTCTGCATGCCTCTGTACTTTAGTCTCTGTCCGAGCAAAATCTGGTCTAAGATCAGGCCTTTAAAAAAATTATTTTTGTGTTTGTTTTAATAAATCTAAGAGTGGTTATCTTATCATTAGTTATGCTGCCACGGGCTTATTCTACTGAGGAACATCCCATGATGCACTAGGTTCTTCTGTCTATTTCATCTCTCTGCTCATTATTTTCTATGAAGAAACTTATGACAGTATCAACATTATTAACTAGTATTTCTCCTCTTCTTTCTGCATTACGTCTGCAGTTAATTGAATTAGCATCATCTACTTACAACTTCCTGCTGCAGCGTAGCAACTTCCTGCTCCAGCATAGCGACTTCTTGCTGCAGCTTAGCGACTTCCTGCTCAAGCATAGCGACTTCTTGCTGCAGCTTAGCGACTTCCTTCTCAAGCATAGCAACTTCCTGCTGCAGCGTAGTGACTTCCTGCTCAAGCATAGCAACTTCCTGCTGCAGCGTAGCGACTTCAAGCTGCTGAGTAGCGACTTCCTGCTCCATCATAGTGACTTTCTGCTGCAACATAGCAACTTCCTGCTGCAGCATTACTTCCAGCTACAGCATAGTGACTTCCTGCTCCATCATAGCGATTTTCTGCTCCAGTATAGCAACATTCTGCTCTAGCGTTGCAACTTTCTGCTCCACCATAGCGACATTCTGCTCTAGCGTAGTGACTTCCTGCTGCAGCATAGTGACTTCCAGCAACAGCGTAGTGACTTCCTGCTGCTGTGTAGTGACTTTCTGCTCTATCATAGCAACTTTCTGCTCCATTATAGCTACTTTCTGCTCCCGCATAGCGACTATCTGCTCTAGCGTAGCGACTTTTTGCTCTAGCGATTTACTGCAGCAGCATAGCATCTTCCTGCTGCAGCGTAGCAACTTCCTACTCCAGGATAGCATCTTCCTGCTGCAGCGTAGTGACTTCCAGCAACAGCGTAGCACATCATCTACTGCAGCACGGTTGTCTTACAGGATACTGACATGACTCAGGTGTCTGAGGTTATAAATTACATTAACCAAAGTATTTTCATTCTCTAAACGTCCAGATCATATGTGATTCAACATGTGGCTCATCGACCTTGTACATCCTGTCTGATGGATTCGTCCATGTCCTGTTTTAGGTAGATGCTGTGGTCATCATTTAAAAACTTAGAGAACACAATTTGTCTTTTAGTCCTTCCATTAGGACAGAAGCTCATCATGAGGCTTTTGTTTCCCTTCCTTTTTGCAACCACACCTGATGAACCCAAAATGTGTCCATCCATCCATTTTCTGACGCTTATCCAGAGTCGGGTTGCTGGGGCAGGTGCCTAAGCAGGGAAACCCAGACTTCCCTCTCCCCGGCCACATTCACCAGCTCATCCGGAGGGATCCCGAGGCGGTCCCAGGCCAGCTGAGAGATGTAGTCCGTCCAGCGTGTCCTAGGTTTTTCTCGGAGCCCTTTTTCTAGCGAGACGTGCCCAGAACACTTCACCAGGGAGGCATCCAGGAGGCATCCTAACCAGATGTCTGAGCCACCTCATCTGGCTTCTCTCGATGTGGAGGAGCAGCGACTCTACTCTGAGCCCCTCCCGGATCACCGAGCTTCTCATCCTATCTCTATAAGGAAGAGCCTGGCCATCCTGTGGAGAAAACTCGTTTTGGCCACTTGTATTCGCAATCTTGTTCTTTCGGTCACTACCCACAACTCGTGGCCATAGGTGAGGGTAGGAATGTAGATCGACCAGTAAATCAAGAGCTTTGCCTTTTGGCTTAGCTCCTTCTTTACCACGACAGACCGTTGCAGAGTCCGCATCACTTCAGACACCGCATCGATCCACCTATCGATCTCCCGCTCCATCCTTCCCTCACAAGACCACGAGATACGTGAACTCCTCCACTTGGGGCAGGACTTCATTGCCGACCCAGAGATGGCACTCCACCCTTTTCCGGCTGAGAGCCATGGTCTCGGATTTGGAGGTGCTGATTCTCATCCCAGCCTCTTCACACTTGGCTGCGAATCGCTCCAGGGAGAGCTGAAAATCACGGCCCGATGAAGCCAACAGAACCACATCATCTGCAAAGAGCAGAGACCCAGTCCTGGGGCCAGCGAACCTGATCTCCTCAACACCTCGGCTGCACCTAGAAATTCTGTCCATAAAAGTTATGAACAGAATCGGTGACTAAGGGCAGCCTTGGCTGAGTCAAACCCGCACTGGAAACGATTCTGATTTACTGCCAGCAATGAGGACCAAGCTCTGACACCGGTCATATAGGGACTGGACAGCTCGTACAAGCAGGTCCGGCACTCCATAGTCCCGGAGTACCCCCCACAGGAGTCCCCTGGGGACGCGGTCGAATGCCTTCTCCAAGACCACAAAGCACATGCAGGTTGGTTGAGAAAACTCCCATGCCCCCTCAAAGATCCTGAAGAGGGTGTAGAGCTGGTCCACTGTTCCACGACCAGGACACCAATATTCGACGGACCCTCTTCTCCAGCACCCCTGAATAGACCTTACCAGGGAGGCTGAGGAGTGTGATCCCGCTGTAGTTGGAGCACACCCTCTGGTCCCCCTTTTTGAAGAGGGGGACCACCACCCCAGCCTGCCAGTCCAGGGGAACTGTCCCCGATGTTCACGCGATGCTGCAGAGGGTGTGTCAGCCAAGACAGCCGTACAGCATCTAGAGCCATAGGGAACTCTGGGCGGACCTCATCCACCCCCGGGGCCTTGCCACCGAGGAGCTTTTTAACCACCTCAGCGACCTCAGCCCCCGAGATAGGAGAGCCAACACCAGCTACCCCAGACTCTGTTTCCTCATCGGAAGTCGTGTTGGTGGGATTGGGAAGGTCTTGGAAATATTCCCTCCACCACCTCACAACGTCCCAAGTTGAGGTCAGTTGCCCCCCATCCCCACTGTACACAGTGTTGATGGAGCACTGCTTTCCCCTCCTGAGCCGCCAGATGGGGGTCCAGAATCTCCTCGAAGCCGTCCAGAAGTCATTCTCCATGGTCTCTCCAAACTCCTCCCATGCCTGAGTTTTTGCCTTAGCGACTGCCAAAGCTACACTCCGCTTATCCCGCCGATAATAATGGTGTTTATGGGCAAATGAATTTAGAGGTAAGGTAACTTCTTTTCCACCTCCAATAAACCAGCAGAATTCCAATTCCCTTCCAGACATCTTTCTCGCTTGCTTGAACAGCAAGTGGTGAGGTCTGCAATGTGTGTGGTAGTGGTATCCACCACGACATCCAAAGTCAGATGATTAGCATACAGCTAATTAGCATACCAATAGAGAATAGAGCAGCTGTACCAGCAGGTGTAGCCATGCTGTGTTATCTCACCTCTGCAACAACATGTTTTATTAAATGTCATTGCTTGTTGTTTTATGAATATTTAAAAGTTTGTTTGTTTCTGGACCAGCGGAGCCCTGTTACTGGTACATGAATCAGTACTTCTGGAGTTTAAGTCTTCATTTAGGCTAAGTCCATCATGACACACCATGAGATACTAGTTTTAAACTAATGGAAGTGAAACAAAGCCGTGTTTCGTGGTTCAGAGAGAAGGAGGAAGCTTCATGATAAAATGACCTTTTAGTCGAAAATATGAAGGTACAACAGACCTTGTTGCATGCTGGGAGGAATCAGTTCCAATGAAAATCAAAGCTGCCTTGTTAGATTTACTTTTCTTTCAGTAAAATTTCTCAAATTTGGTTAAGATAAAAGAGTTGGACAAAGAAAGAACTAAACAGAAGATGTTTTCATGGCTCTTTACAGACTGATGGGGGTAAAAAAAAATAATAGGGCAAAAAATCTGACTCCTCCATTGAGGCAAATAATTAGTCATAAAGATGTGTTTCAATATTAAAATTAATTTTACATATATAACTTGATCCTCCTCTTTGGCGCGTCTTCCCTCTGACACAGTGTTGACAGCATTTCCACCTACGGTGATGACCACACCCTCCCCACCACATAAAACCTGTTCTAGTTTTCCAACGTGGTTTATCAGGATCTCCGTCCTACATTCTAAAGACATCTGTTTCTTCCTTCTTTCCCTTTCTGAGATCTTTTTCCCCTCCTCCCCTCTATGGAAATGATGTGATGAATATTTATTATAGGCGTTCACCTTATAACCATGTGGGTGGGGCAAGGTGGTCCCTCATGTGCGCCCACCTTAGAGTTGATTCTGATTTATAAATGGAAACAGGCGTGGGACGTGCATGTGGACGCTTTTAGAAATCGAGAAGTTTTTTGTGCGCTCCATTTCCTTTTTTCCCCTACGTATGGTTTAGACATGAGGCCTCTGGCCTGCTGAGTTTCTTTTCTGATTAGCAGGTTCTGCATCTCATGTGGAAATCCAGGTCCCAGATTCTGGAGAAAGACTGGAGAGGCAACAATCCAAGACCCTTAAAGTGCAGCATGAAGTTCCCACAGTTGTGGTGATGTGGGAGCCGTGTCATCTGGTGCTGGTCCACAGGGCTTTACTAAGTCCAGAGTCCACGCAGCGTGTACCAGGAGGTTTTAAAGCTTTTCATGCTTCCTCCTGCAGAAAAGTTTTGTGGAGATGTTTGAATTTATTTTCCAGCAGGACTTGGCACCTTCTGAGCCTGAGGGTTGCAGATTCGATCCTCCGCCTGTCAAGCTCATGTTGAGGTTGGTTGAGCGCCTTGCATGGCAGCTTCCGCCAACAGTGTGTGTATGTGTGTGTGAATGGGTGAATGTGATGTATAATGTAAAGGCTTTGGGTACAGTAAAGCATTATATAAATACGGACCATTCACCATATATTACTTTCCCCTTTTCATGAGGAAGCTGGAGCCTATCCCAGCATTTAGCAGGTACACCCTGGACAGGTTGCCAGTTGATCGCTGGGAGAGACAAACAACCACTCACTCCTAGGGATAATTTAGAATCACCAATTGACCTAACCTTTCTCCACACAGAAAGGCCACCTCCCCCAGCAACCTTCTTGCTGTGAGGCCGTGGTAACCACCACACCGCCGTGCATACAACTACTCACCTTACTCAGTTCTCTCAAAAATGTGTTTATATCTTATATGACAATGGGGACCAAAACCTGACAGGAGACCTACACAGTAGGACATTCATTAGTGTAGGCTAGTATAAGAAATATTCTGTCTATGAAGTTTGTGATTCCGTTTTACTGGCATTTTTTAGAACTTTTTGGTGAATGTTGTCTGAGTAATGATTGTTCAAATATTAGACTACAGGCATGGATGTGTGTTTATGCGTTAAATTCTCTCCACCTTTAAAGCCGACATCCATCAACCAAACAGTTGCATTAGGAAAGCTTATTAGGTGTTTGCCTGCAGGTAATATCCACATACTGCTTCCAGTAGGAATTATTCACATATCTCAAGTTTAAGGAAATATGACACGCAGTCCCATTTATGTTTGCATTTGATACCTTCAGGGTGAACCTGCAGATTTAGGATGTTATCGTTGATATGAAGGAAACCAGAAACCCATCAAACACACCTGGGACTTCTCTGGACCAGCTGTGGATGTTTAATGTGCTAAACCTACATGCAGGCTGGGGATTATTGTGAAGTCTTACAACCAAAGAAAAAGAAGTTTTTGTCTTAGTATGTCAGAAGTGAAGTACACAAACAGACACACACACACACACACACACACACACACACACACACACAGTGTGGTTCTGGGGTTTTCCAGGCTGTTAAAACAAAGCTATGAAGGTGATCTAGTGAAGATTTCTCAACGTGGCTTCAGGAATTCTCGTGTGCTGATGCAAAGTTTAGGCAAAAGTATGCAAATAAATGGGCAGAGACCAACACTTTTTGCTTAGATTCAACAGAGGAGGCGTGTATAGAGGTGTTCTGTGGAATGTAGTGTCCTCTTCACCTTTTCTTCTCAGAAAAAAGTCAGATAGCTGAAGATGTTGAAAGCCACGCTATAATCTCATCAAATTAGTGTCACATGGTTGCAAAGCTTTATTATAGCAGTTAATAGTAAAGTAAAAGAAGTGACTCCAGCATAAAGACACTGAAAATGAACTTGTGGACATGTTTTTATGTATTAACATGCGCAGATGTGAACTGGTTAAGATGCAGTATCTACATTTGCAAAGATAAAAATCTGTTGCATAATAACCAGCATGAGAAGGTACAGCTGAGGTAGGGCAGTGCAGGAAGTCTGCTCTTCAGACTCGGTCTCTCACCACATGTCGTATCACCACCACGACAGTTGTGTAAGACATATCACTTTTTTAAAGGTTTAAACTTATTGAACGACCCGTTTTACAATGGTGAGAGTTTAATTCCACCACAGCTGCAGCATGGCTGCTATGAACCGGAGAAAAACTTGAAGACATCACCTCTGCTCTGCAGCGCCGATGCAGTACTTCCCAAAACCATTAAAGCACACACACACACCAGAAAATGAAAGAACAGTGTCATGACCATGTATTATTTTGCTTTATTGTTCTTAGTTTAAGATCATGGTTTTGGTTTTGTCTCATTTTGTTCTGTTCTGGGTTCGTGCATTTACTTTGGTCATGTTTCCAGTTTTGTTTTTGGGTGTTTGTGTTCAGGGCTTAGTTTCGTGTTTCTTTGGTTTCTGTTTGTTAGTGCACCTTGTCTGATAGCCCATTCATGTCACTGGTGGTTAATTTGTCAATCTGTTTAACTCCTGGGTTTTCACCTACTCCTCGTTGGATCCTTATGGTTAACTCCCTTAAACCTTTTACCTGCATCGTTCTGCCTGATCTGCCTGCGTTTTGGATCTTCACCTTCGTCACCAGTGACAAACAGTCAGGTTTTGATTGGTTGAAACTGCTGATGTATGATGAGACGGAGCAGGAATGAAGTTTTGCTAGAAATGTGTTTCTGTGGAGAAGTGAGCTGAGGTCTTCCATGTCGCCCTGATCAGAGCATTCTCAGTTAACCCTGAAAAATTCAGCAATTTTCCCCCAAACCTGTTTTTTATGGATAAAAGGCTTGTAGTAATGCAACTCTTTTACTGCTGATGGAACAGGTGCGTTTTAGTTGCAGCATCATCTGTTGCTAGAGTCCATTATGGATTCAAAGGTAAATTCCAATGCCGACAGGTCAGAAATAAGTAGTTATTGAACCTCAGTTCTGATTGTAGCCTGGAAGGGTATACATCATTCCCATCTCAGGAATCTCAGCTTTTCAGTGGTGTATAACATGTGGAGGTAGTTGGAAGGGAGTCTGAGTAAAATACAGATTAACATCTTTCTCATGGGTCTGGTACCAGTGTGTCCACCCAAGTATTATAACAACAATCATTAAAATGTTTAGAATGGTGGTTGTAATAATAAAAGAAATATGAGCAGAACGGCTCCGATCAGAAATGCTGGACTGTGCCGGACCCCTTGGTGAAAAAGGGACTCAAGTAGCACACATTTTAGTATTTCACACTGACCTTATCAGGTACTTTAACCCAACCCTGACCGTTTGGTGGTATTTTAAAAACATAAAAAGCTAAATCCAAAAATGCATATACATGGAAAAATTCTATGTTTAAGCACACTGCCACGACACTATGCTGGAGCCATTTGCTTTAGCAGTTTTTTTTACATTGTTATCTAACCATCATCAAATGTAAACAAATCACAAAAAAAGTCCAAGCTGAGTCCTATTTTTTAAAGAAAGTCATGCGGTCACAGACAATGAAAAGAACAAAGTAAAATTCCTTAGAATGTCCATTTTAATTCTACTTGCTGAACTAGAGTAATCCACCTTGTACGGCTGAACACTGACGGGTGAAGTCTGGGGTGAACCACCATCAGGCCAGTTCAGATACTTGTCAAAGCAGCACCCAGTAGACTCACGTTATGTGTGAGAGAGATATGGGATGCATGCAGTCCAGCCCACCCTGCCCCCCTTTCTCAAACCCCTACTGACCCATTGTGTTGAGGGGTGTTTTCCTCTTATCCTTGCCCTTGGCCCTACATGGCCCCTAAGCACCCACCCATCTTGCAAGAGGAGCAGTGCTGCTGGGTCAGTTGTGGTGCAAGACGCACACACACACACTTACACACAGATCGACCCCCGCCTATCTGTGTTCGCGGATCACTTCACAGGACAATCTCCCTATCCATCTTTGCAGGGTCATTGTGGACCTGCCCTCAGCTGAGAAAGGAGCCTCATTCACAGGGAAAAAGCCTCCTTCTCTGCCTTCTCCCTCTTTCACTGTGTGAGGGAAACCCTCGCTCACTGTGTGTGTGCTGTTGGAGGTCATACTTAGAATATGAAGAGGCATCAGGACTTCAAAGCTGGACACAAAATGTGGGTGAAGACAAATGTCAGCACTTCAACGCCCCTGCAAACTCACACACAGTTTCACTTTAGCCAAACTAAGGTGGGGAGATGAGTACTGGCAGCCATGTAAACACATACTTGTTTTTTGTGACCAGCGTGTCACTCTACAAAGCTACTAGGTGGGCATCAGTAAGGTTGAAGATAAATAACTTTAAAATTCAAAGTTCTTTAACGACCACTTTAGCCCTACATTACCATTTATAATTGAACATGTTAAGGCCCCACCCCCATCCCTAACAACGTTTAACCCAGCATCATCTTTATCCAGTGTCTTCTCTGAGATCTCTACAGGAAAAGTTGTGGTAGCTGCTGGATAAAACAATAACAACATTGGTATGGTATGCAGAACTCAGAGAGACACGATAAGGACTCGTCTGCTATTTTCAGCTTGTTGAAAAGGAAACAGTGCTGCTTCATGCACGTTGTAGACAGCTGTTCCCCTGCACCCTCCTCACATCTCCAGCCGGTAGAGACCCTCCCCAGCAGAAAGTCTCCTGCTGTGATGGAGCTTCTGGGAACAGCAACCAGAACAGACTGTTAAGACTTTCTCCTGAAACTCTGCGGTGTTCATGTGTGGCAGGTGTCACCAGCTACACCTGGACAGGTGATTTGGACCCCGTTCTCGTGGTGTATTGATGTGTGGGATGGGAATGGAAGTGTTAAGCCAGTCTTATGCTGTGGGACATCATGGTCAGCTGGACTCGTACAGATGTTGAATAGTGGTTTTGTGGTTGTAAAATCAGGTTTTTATGAGAGCAAAGCGAGTCTGGAAACGCTTCCAGGACTTAATTCACTGTCTTTTTGGACTTTTTTTCTCCTGTAATTTCTTTGAATTTTTAAATCCATGTAACAAAAAGGACAGAATAAAAAACAGAAAAATACATAAATAAGAGCAGCTTTAACTCACAGCTGAGCGTAGACGTGTAGGAGTAATCTGATCCGTGTTTACATGAATTTTTATTCCCCTTTAATTCAGAATTTAAAAATCCTCTTTAAAATGAGCTTGTAAACATCAAATCCAAATGAAAATGGCCATTCTAAATCAAACTTTAATCTAAAGTAAATGGAAGATTATTCTGATTTTAAATCTGAATTGAATAATTCCTCCATCATGTGAACATCGGACAAACATGTTCATTAACACTTTAAAAGATCTGAGCAACATAGCATCCCACTGCAGGATCGTAAGGGTTTGCATCCAAATAACTAATAAAAGTCTCATATGAAAAGTTATGAAGATACGAGACAAGGAGCTATGTAAGCGTGGCTCACTGACCAATTAAAAACCTGTAAGTACAACCTGTAGACAGTTTTTCTTCTGGTCTTGGATGTTTCAAGGCTTATTTACCTTTTAAAACTCCCTGCACCACATGTTCTAATATGCTTTACTTAAATAAAACGCTAAAGAATAAACGGAGGCTTAACATTTATTATCTGGCTGCGGGATGGACTGTTGTGTGATCAGTAGTCTGAACCTGTCCTCCAGCTTCATCTCAGCTCCCCACTGTCCCTTTAAACATCCCTCGGCTGTTACCATAAAGCTGCTAGAAGAGCCTCACTTCAAAAGTCACATGCTCCACTTCCCTTTGTTTCCCACAGAAAGAGCCAGTTTCCCCGTGCACGAGGATGCCTGGGAGGAAAGTCATATGGAAAGAAAATAAAGAGTCTGAGAAGTCCTGATTTAGCACACATACACCACTACACACACACTCACATACATACCTGCATATACACACAAACACCTCCATACATACTCACGCCTC
>JBAFSZ010000001.1:38287699-38302485 GCA_036919955.1 Melanotaenia pygmaea | reverse complement strand
GCAAATCCTCATAGGCTGTTGGATCCATTTAATTTGAATCAGGTGTGTTGGTGCAGGGATGCATGGAAAACCTGCTGAATTGTGGCTCTTGAGGACCGACGTTGGCCACCCCTGGTATATTTAGTAAATAATAAGCAAGCATAACAGGGAGTTTCATGGGCCTATTTTTTGCACGCACCTTATTGGCCCAAGCATCTTCATCCCAAGATGTAAGCTGCAGCACTCTGATGATCTCATTTATCTCGGCACTCATCTTCTCAAAAGTGAAGTTGCGGTTCTTCAAGGCCTCTTCCACACCTTGGCTGCGAGATGTCTTGGTTGTTACAAAAATTTTGATACCTAAAATATAAAACAGAATTCGCAATAAACTAATTTATATATTGTTTAAAATCCCTGCTCCAATGTAATGTACTAACTTATTTTAAGAAATAAACAAGAAACATGAAACATTGGCGTCTCCCCACCATGATGGTGATTTGGGATGTGTGATTACCTGAGATGAGGATGGGCAGCAGTTCTTTGACTGTGTTCATGGAGTTAACCAACATCACACGATGCTCCTGATGTGTGAGCTCCTGCTGTCGCTCATCTATCATCTTTGCCATCTTTGTCATACCTGAAAACAAGCAACAATATAAATATCTTCAGTAGGATACATCACACTTCTTTGTTTATTGTAGAAGTCATTTGGTTTTGAATACTAGCTTACATTAGAAATTCAGTTTATTCCTTTCAAAATTTGTTTGCCTTTTATAGACACGGCTTTTACTTGTCAGAATTTTTATTAAATTTTTACCACTTTAAAAACTAAAGGTTAACTTCTGATTCTGTAAACCAAGTCTTCAACAGGATATTCTCAGGTAATGTCAAGTCAGGACTTGCCACTGCAGTTTCAGCACTGCATTAGCAGACTGACCTGGTCCCAGGTTCTTTGTATATGTGATCAAGTCCTCCATCGACTCCACCACCTCAGCAACAGTCAGGTACTCCAGAATGCCTTTGCACACACGGATTATTTTGCGGACCTATGAAAACGTTAGGACAGAAGGACAACATAAGCTAATTCAAAGACAATGCATTCTCATTGAGAAGTGATTATACAACCCACCCACATTCCCTTTAAATACACATTGATAATGCTGCCAACTAACATTCCAGCCTCTTTGTCCTGCTTCACTTCAGCTTTTTCCAGACTGCTGGAGTCAACACTTCACTACACAGACATCCCTGAGCTGCATTGCAAAACATGATGGCACTGCTGACTGATGGCTCCTGCTGACCGCTGCAGACATGTCGAGATGCCTGATATGTGTTTCCAGAACGCTGATATGCAATTTCTTCCTATCCCAGAGCGGGAAAGAAGGATGGGCCTGATAGATGACACCCCTGCCTGATTGAAGTGGATGGAAGTGTTTCTATAGGAAATGTACCTCTATGTTTTCTTTATAGACACTACAGGGGACAAGGAGGACAGGAATGATTTCTCTGGTTTTACCACAAGAGGTTGTGAGAGACTCTCTGAGCACTTAAACCTCAGCTTAACTGGTCATTAAACTACCATCAAATTCAGGAATGTGTCAGTAACATCCTATAAAAATTAGGAAATCACCACATAAATTAGGTGTGTTAGAATAAATCAAAATTTGGATACAATATCTAGCCATGTTAAAGTGTATTTAATACAGGACAGTCATTAGTGATTAATATCTCGATCCTGTAAAGTTGTCTCCAAAAAACATTCTTGTTAAGCAAATAGATTTCTGCAGTTTAACACAGATCACAAGAAAATTAAAATAAAAAAAAAAAGAATTAAAGAATAAATACCTCTGCCTCATCAAAGGTCAGGAGAAGGTCAGAAGTCCCAGACAGGATGCCCCGAGAGCCATCGATGAGGTAATCCCGAGCAGGAACAGAATATGGATCGGCTTTCAGCATGGAGGCAGCCTGCACCAGCTTCGTGCACGCATTCTCCACTCTGTAAAAAACAGATGGTGGTCAGTTTGAAGATCAATTTAAGAAAAAGAAGAGAAAAAGTCATGCTTATGATCAGCGGCGTAGCCATCATTTTAGAAGTGAGGGGGACGAATTGCTTAGAGGTCTATTGTGGTTTATCATCCTCTCACATTCAATTGCATCTATCCTTAGCAGCTAAAGAACCACATAACCACAAAGAAAACAGCCCCAGGGAACCAACTTTAGTTCTTTAGATGGCTGTAAAAAGTGCAGGGGACAGAGGTCAGAGATGCGGGAAGTGCGGGGGACATGTCCCCCGTGTACCCCGCGTCCACTACGCCCATGGCCCCTGCAGTTAAAGCCTCCAGGACCAAGCGTGGCACACAAGCAAATGCATGAACTAATAAATGTGAGGAAAGTATCTGATTCTATGTTTGTAGAAAGAAGAAATGAGAATGTTTCTAATGACTGAGATGAAACTAATATTGTTAGGGCTTCAGGTTGTTTCCATCTTTTTCAAGTATATTTTGTTTAAATTAGTTTATGACTTAATTCATACCTAACACATTTTATTATTAAATGATGCTCCACTAAACTAGATGGTTCCGTTTGTTAATGAATAAATGAGTATGTCTTTGCCTCAGTAGTAAGTCTGTTGGGTCATTGGCAGAGACCTTCAGGTCTCTAAAGGTCTGGCTCTGTAACTCAGGTCCTTTACAGAGCAGGTCTGTATTTCATGTGATTATTTCCTGCCTGTTTCCCCCTGGTGTGTTTCAACATTTTGGGTTTTTAAGACCCTCACAACTCACAACGTAGGAAATCTCCCTCTGATTCAACACACACCGAGCCGATTCTGCTCTGAGACACCTGGGTTCAAGATGTGGCTGAGACCTAAAACTCCTTAGTTGTTTTTAACAAATAAATGAGTAAATAAATGGCATAAATAAAAGAGAAAACACATACACACTATGAAGAGGAAGATGTGCACGTGAGCGTGCGCTTCACAAATTGCGAGCGTTTGCCTGCTTATTGCTGGGATGCTTTGTGGGCGGTGTGGAGGGGAGCATAATTAAAATAGTTTCAGAGAGAAACAGCACACCACATCAGACGTTCCACCCTCCTCTAGCATTTAACCACATCAAGAGCATCTCACTTAGAAATGGCCACCAGAACAACCTCCAATACACACGGCCTGGCTGATGTTTTGGTGTGTTGTCTGACTATTGAGGGCTTTTGGGGGCATAATGCACATTTGTAATTAAAAGAGCTCCTTTTTTCTGATCATGGGGGTAAATAAAGTGACAGAAGCAGCTAGCTGGGTGATGTATGGGAGGGGAAGACAAATTAACTGTCTCCTCTCTGGGGGTTTCTCAGCAGAGGCCTTCATAGCAGCAGAGGAGCAGCGCCAAAGGGCAGAGAGATTTGTAGATGATGGTGCTAATTACCAGAATGCAAACCATAATGTGACCAAGATGGAAGCAATTTAGGCAGTAGTCATTTAGCCTGCTGCTCTTCCGCCCACCGGCTGCTGCCTAGCCAGGGCTGAGGCATTAGGATGGGAAAAGTCTGGGACAATCCAGGGGCGCAGGATAAAGAGTGTGAGGAGCACATGGAGGGAAGCCTGTGACACAACATTCATTTGTCTTTCTCTACAGCAACAGGTCAGGAGGAGCATCTAGGCTATAAATACTCCAGAACAAAGAAGATTACAAAAAGTTTCCCAAACAGGGGCATCTCCCCTCCATCTGGAAGATCTTTGTGGATCTCTGCAGCAGAAACCAGCTCAGCCTGTCCTGCTGCGTTTACTCTTTACAACCCGAACACCTGCTAAATGTTAAATCTAGATGGAAAAGTTGCCAATTTATAGCTTTCTATCCCGGTTCTGAGGCCACGGGGTCTTCCGGTGTGACAAAATGAAGGAAAGGCTGATGTAGGTGTCAGCAGTGCCTTTTTTCCGCCTTATTCTTCACCTGCTGCGGTGGCTGGCGCAGCTCAGAGCGCCTGTATAATTTGGATGTCTAATTGCTCTTTTAGGATATTCCAGAAGAGGAGTTCAGAGGAGGGAACCGTTCCGCGCTCAGCCACTATGTAATTTTATCCATGCCGCTGTCTCTCACTTCACACAGGGCTGATACCTTTTGCCTCCCCCTTTCCTTTGTATCAATTGGTCGAAGTTCAGCCTATTGTCGCCACAAGCTTCTTTTATATCTGCGCTCAGTCTGCGCGCAGGCTCTCAGTTTGCGCCACAGGAGGGCTTTCCAGCAGCACAGGCGTGGAGGATCCCGTGCTGTCAGAGTTGCCTGTCGGGCTCGGATGTGAGCAGGAGCTGGAGTTCTCCAGCGTTTGGGCCCTGACACGTTAATGGGACCCGGAGGGCTGGGCAGGAATTCTCCGTTTTTCACCCACAGTTGTCACTCCCCGGCCATGCCACGATGCTGATGATACCTCTGCTGGTGTTGGTGAGCCTGTTGGATCCAGCCTGTCCCCGGGCCCTCCGCTGCGCGCCGGGCCAGGCTTGCGACCCCCGGCAGCGGAGGGACGCCGGGGGCCGCGGAGGAGTGTATGAACACCTCGGCGGAGCACCGAGACGCAGAAAACTTTACTGCGCCACCAAATATCACCTACAGATCCATCCTAACGGGAAAATAGACGGATCCCTGGAGGAAAACAACCCGTTCAGTGAGTATACTCTCCTCATTTTTGGCTGAAAACAGAAACTTTAACTCACGCAGATGAACCCCCACCACCCCTCTACGTAAATGTCAAGTAGCCTAATATAAATGCCTTTTATAAGCTTAATAAGGCCCCAATGAAACATGTGGCGACAAACCACGTTGTTTTACGGGCTTACTGATCAGATTTGTTTTCCAGTCTGCGTGACGTGATTAATCTGTCAGGATCTAACAGAGTTTCACTGTCTGTGTGAAATCATGTCAGTGCAAAGCTGCCGACATGCAGGTTAATCTGTGCGCATCAACCACAGCGTTAACATCCAGGCGGGACAAAGGCGCTGTCTTAACGGATGTATTTATCTAATCAGCCCCTATTAGAGTTCCTCCGCAGCGCCCAGCGGCCCATTGACTAATCAAGCACTGATTAAAAGAGTCAACAAACATGCTGAATGTTGTGGCTTTTAGAGGAGGAAATAACTTTAATTCACTTTGAAAGTTATTATCTGGATACATGTGTGATCAGTAATTCATGGTGTGATTGATAAGTTGAGGAGAACATAATAAATCTTACATTAAGCATCTCCAGCTGCTGCTGCCTGTTACTCTCCTGTCAAGTCACTATAAATGTGTGTGTGTGTGCGTGCATTGCAGGCATCATGGAGATCACAGCAGTGGACGTGGGCGTTGTGGCCATAAAAGGGCTTTTCTCTGGCAGATATCTGGCCATGAACGATAAAGGAAGGCTGTATGCCTCGGTCAGTACATCATCTTCATCATCATCTTCATGTAGACACTCACAGGACCTGCAACAACCAGCCTGGAACATGAATATGACATAACATTTGGTTTTTGCTGTTTTAAAGTTTTTTTTCTCTTTCTCTCTCTCTTTCTTTTCTTCACATATCTCCAGGAAGTGTTTAACAAAGAGTGTGAATTTGTGGAGCGCATCCATGAGTTGGGGTACAACACCTATGCATCCCGCCACCACTCCACGGAGCAGCCTCTGCCAGCGGGAGGAGGCAGCAACAAGCGTCGAGCCAGCGCCAAGAGGCAGTGGTACGTCTCCATCAACGGCAAAGGCCGGCCACGGCGAGGCTTTAAAACCCGAAGCACTGACAAAGCCTCGCTCTTCCTGCCACGGGTGCTGGCCAACAAGGACCATGAGATGGTGAGGAGGCTGAGGGACAGTCAGGGTGCACATCACCACATGCATCACCGTGGGCGGCGTGGGGAACGCAGGAGACGCCGGCATCGTGCCAGGAAAGGCCGAGGTCGACAGCCAGATGACTCAGCAGACTTTTAGAGGGAGTACCTGACTTCACGGTCTGAACGTGGACCCTGAATCTCGGCACATATAGGTCGACTGCAATGGAGGACGTAAGGAAATGGCTTGGACCCTGACGCCCTGGATTATTGTGGAAGTTTTTGTTGCTGCACAGAGAAAATAAAATCCACACAGGAAGGAAAATTCAAAAGCTGATTCACAGGCCTCACATACTCCACCGCTGTTTGATCGTCTATTTACTGACTTCAAAACGCCCCTGTCTTGTAAACAAATATATTAAAATAGCTGAATTATCCATTTGTTTTGTAGAAAGAAAGCTCTCCTGTACCAGCCTTTGTTTTGCCATCAGCTGCACAGCAAGCAGACACCTTGGGAGACTGGTTCTGGTTCTGTAAATACTTGTTCAGCAGTGCCACACTTCCTCACTTCTTCCCAAACAGAAGGCACATTTTCCTGTTCTGAAGTGCTGTTAAACACAATGATGCTGAAGAGAGGACTTAACAGGGCAAAGCACTTTTATTAATCATATTTCCAGCAAAACGGAGACCAGCATGAGACAGAAGCGCTGCCGACTTTCTGACAATGTGATAGTCTACTGTCTGTATGCTGAAAGAAGTACTTTGTATATTTTACTAATGATGAGAATATTTATTTGGTGCCTGAGTTGTAAGTTATTGACATGACTATTTCTGCATTTTACTGATGTTGCTGTTTTGTAGTTTTCTCCTCGCTGCCAACATAAAGACAATGGAAAGAAAAAGCAGACAAAGTGGCTGATTTGTTCTAGCTTCAGTACCAGCAGGTCATCTGGTGAAGGAGGGAACATTTCTGGAGTTTTACTGGATGAAAACACTCTTCTTGTCTTTGCATCTCCAGCTGAGTCGGCTGGCAGACCCAGACCCAGTCTGATCCACAACCTTTTGTTCATGTCCAGCTCTTGTCTAATGATTTCAAATGATTAGATACTATTTCAGTTTAATTTAATTATAAAAAAATAGCTGTGACATTAATCCGGCTGTCAAACTACATCTGATAATGAAAATGTCTTCTCTAATGTCAGTATTCAGCTTGCTGGGTGAACTTGTAACAGACGTGTGTTGCAGGCAGAAAGCGGGGCGTTGTTAGAGTTGTATCCCCACACGTCCAAGCAGAAAGCGTCCATCCAGAATCCATCCTAAGCAGCAGCCGGACTTATTTTGGATGTTCAGGTTTTGTCCTGCCTCGTTCCCGTCTATAGGTAGTGGCACATAAAGCCCTGTCATTCTATACCTGCAGGCAGGGGAGGTTTCCAAGCCTGGACAAAGGTTCCTCCCAAGGGGGTCCTGGGAAGCGATGCCGCCTGAGACTTTTGGGCTTTTTTTTTTTTTTGAAACACCGACTGAAAGCTGCAGTTGATAAACAGGGCTAGCCCTCTGGAAAGTAGAAACGGTGTCGTATAAAGTGTAACACCTTGCTGCAGCTTGCCACGAATACCAGACTCTAATATCACTCCACAGGAATGCAGGACTTGACAGAGCTTAGGCCCTGTTGTGGCCCGACGTCAGACATGTTTGATTGACAGTATTTATCTGCTGAATCTTTACCAAACCTCTGCTTTCATCAGGTCCATGTGAGGGATCCTCACAAAGATCGATCCGATTATCTGCTGGGTAATAAAGACGACATTGATCTACAGTGTCCAATAAGCTGATGGAGCCGGGGTAAGGCCTCCTTGGAGAGCATTTCCGACGTGAGTTACATAATAGCTACATGATTCAGAGCCCATCAGTCAGAAAGGGAAACGCTTTCAGCTCAGCTTCGGAATCAAACAGTCGGGACACGATTCTGGATTTTCAGGTGAAGAAAATGTTGCTTTTCAGCTGTTTTACACAGATTTGACTGAGTGAGACCAGATACAGTTCACTGCAGTCCAGTTCTAATCTAATACCAGTACGAGCCACATTAGTCCAGTTTATAAAAACTGGGCTCATATAAACATAAAGTAATGCCCAAGCTAAGGAAACCTCCATCAGAACCAGGACCTGGAGGGAAAACCTCCATCAGAACCAGGACCCGGAGGGAAAACCTCCACCTGAACCAGGACCCGGAGGGAAAACCTCCATCAGAACCAGGACCTGGAGGGAAAACCTCCATCAGAACCAGGACCCGGAGGGAAAACCTCCACCTGAACCAGGACCCGGAGGGAAAACCTCCATCGGAACCAGGACCCGGAGGGAAAACCTCCATCAGAACCAGGACCTGGAGGGAAAACCTCCATCGGAACCAGGACCCGGAGGGAAAAACCTCCATCGGAACAAGGACCCGGAGGGAAAACCTCCATCGGAACCAGGACCCGGAGGGGAAACCTCCATCGGAACCAGGACCCGGAGGGAAAACCTTCATCGGAACCAGGACCCGGAGGAAAAACCTCCATCAGAACCAGGACCCGGAGGGAAAACCTCCATCGGAACCAGGACCTGGAGGGAAAACCTCCATCAGAACCAGGAAGGAAAATCTCCATCAGAACCAGGACCCGGAGGGAAAACCTCCATCGGAACCAGGACCTGGAGGGAAAACCACCATCAAAACCAGGAAGGAAAACCTCCATCATCGGCCAACTGGGAGCTGGTTCCACAGAAAGGATCCAGTAACTGAAGGTTCTGCCTCTCATTTTACATATTAGAACCTCTAGGATCCTCCAGTAAACCTGCAGACTGCCTGAAGCTCTGATGGGAAAATCTGGAACTCTGAGAGCTTTAAGATCCAGTGGATCTTGGTCACCAAGAGTTTAATGTGAGGAGAAAAATTTTAGATTCTCTTCTGGATTTAACAGGAAGCCGATGAGGAGAAGATAAAAGTGGAGAAATGTGATGATGATCCTCATCAGAACCCTCTCGGCAGCATCCTGGATCAGATGAAGACTTTTCAGAACCATAATCAGGAATTACAGAACAGAAGAAACAGATCCATGGACCAGCTTCCGGGCTTGAGGATGCTCCTCATCGAGTCAGCCTGCTGAATGACTTCATGTTTTATAGCTCTGAGTCTGTTCACATAGATCGTTTTCATATGAACCGATTAAATAAATAATTCATCTTTTACTTTTGGAACCTGCAGGATGAAACATTCTGATGTTTTATGTTTTACTCATTATGACTCAAATACTGTCAAACACTGACTTCATTCACTTTTAAAATATGATTTTTTTAGCTTCACTTGTAATTAGATGATGATTCAGATTCTTTTTAACTGACCCAGAATGAATGGCTGAATTCCCCAGCGGGTGGATGCATCAGAGACTTTAACTTGTCAACAGTGACCTCTACAGGCAGACAGCTTCCTGGCTGGAAGCCAGACAGCTGTCCCAGGAGAAAATCCATCCAGTTGTCGGGTTCAGCAACACGCCTCAAAGCCCTCTGCAGGCAGCTCAGGCCAGGAAACATCCAATCAGCAGGACATGCCTTTAGTTACGTCAGCTTTTACCTGAAAGGTTTTATCTTCATTTAATGTAACAAAGACGCATTTCGCCCAAATGTATCACCAGATTTACCCAAATAATCAGAATATATAGAACATCTGACTCTCAGATCTTCTAAAAGCTGCACATAAAGCCAGGAGAACAGATTCTGGACAGCAGAGGCAGCACTTTACTGTTTTTAATTTCCAGTTTACACCAGCCCCAGTCCCTTTGTGGACTACAGCCAGCCCTTCCTCAGACACTCAGGTATCACACCTTTTCCTCTTCACATGCACACACGTGCACTCTGAAAGTCCTGTTTGCTGTCCACTCTGTTGCTTTATTGATTAAACCTGTACAGTAACTGGTTGTTATCCAGGATAATCAAACACAGGTTAGTGTTACTGCAACAGATGACAACTCAGAGGTGGAAAATGAACATTTGTCTAACTTCAGGACTGAAGAAAGGGGGAGGGGGTATCTAGGTCACTTCAGTCTTTTTCCCTTGGTTTTAATCACTAATAAAGCTCTGTGTGTAAATATAAGCCCTGGTCTCTGCTCATTAACTTGTTTTCAGGAGTTATAGGGAGCTGACCTGCATGAGTTTCTCATTTGATGATGAATAAACACGGGAGCAGAGGAATGCTTGTATTGAATGTGGAGACATTTTAAGCTCTGAATTGCAGCTGCCACCCAGTGAAATCCAAAACCTCTTTCCCTCCACATAATTCACTGCGTGCATGCAACCTGAAACCACAATGACTTCACAGCAACACAAACAGCAAATACGGCCGGACATAACTTACAAATCCCGGCACCATGGAGGAGCAAAAACTTCAGCTACCTTTATTTCAGCCTCATAAAAGGAGCATGCAGAACCATGGACAGCGGCAGGACAGGATCTGCCCTGGACCACTGGGACTCCTGGAACTGGATCAGTTATCCGTACACACCAGTCATATAAGTCCAGGGCTCAGTTTATTGGTCGTAGGGATTTATGATGGATTGAACATGTTCAAACTGTCTCAGTGGCCTGACGAATTTTCAGCCAGGTGGTGCAGCAGTCACGGGGTCCAAGACTTTTCCAGACGGTTTGATGGTATGCCAAACATTCCCTTTTCTTGACATGACATGGTCCATACAACTATTCTGGTGCTCAGATGTCTATCAGTTGTCCTGAACATCTACCAGACCACAAGTTCCTGAGAGCCAAGAGCTCTAGAAGGGATCCAGATCAGTTCCTTTCCTTGGTCCTTAATGTTTACCCATCAACCCATCAGTTAATAAGGCCATTCAGGGATCTGGGAGGTCTGGGAGGTCTAGTAAGCCATCAGGTCTGCAGGATTTCCAGTAAACCATCATATAAGTCCAGCATTTATTGTGGTTTAGTTTAACTGGAAGAGCACCTGGAAAACATACTGGTTTTATCCAGTATGATGACCCCCATCCTCGTCCATGTCAGACCACCTCAGATTGATAGACCATTGGGTTGGATTCTGGTGGCTGCTGGTGTGTCGGAGCCTGGAAGTCGTGGGATGGTCAGAGCAGCATTCATGGAGCTGTTCTGCAGCACAAAGAAGCAGCGTTGCTGTACGTTAAGGGTCAGTCACATGTGAACGTGAGCAGGACCAGCCACCCAGAGATCAAAGGGATGCCCTGCCTGATTCAGGGAAGACCCCCAGGACTTCAGCACCCAGACAGATAAAGGGTGAGATGGTCCTGTTGGCTCTGGGGGCTTTTGCAGCAATAGTGGAAGAAATGAAAAAGGGAAATAATAGATGGAAAAAGCTGTTCAGCTTCGTTTGTCTCACAGGGACATGAATAGGAATGGACCAGTGCATCTGAAAGACCTCGGGATGAAACATCAAAGAAAAGAGGTTCTGTTGTTTCATTTATTTATTAAACCTCGTTTTTATGAGTTTGCTATTTAAATTAACACTGAACACTCCACAAAAAAAACAACTTCAATCAAAATAACTTTAGTTAAGCAGCAACAGGCTGAAATAAAGACTTTAACTCCTGAGCAGATATTCCCTCTGAACGCTGACTGACTGTTTCCACATGTCACACAAACTTTATTTATTTTTATTTATTTCTGAACACAGGGACCCTCAAGTTTAACACGTAGTGGAGTGACGTCCAGGTCACCAATGACAGTCTGTATTTAGTCTTCCATTGTTTGTTGTAAGGGCCCGGACATGATTTCCCTTCTTAAAAGAGCGCCTTTTTTCATTTGGGTGAATTGGACCTGTGTTTTTTCCTGTTATTGTTCATTTATAGATCTGTCTCCTGTCCCGACAACATGGTCTGTTAACTTGTCTGTTTCCTATTTTACATCCTCCCATACATAAATGATGATATTCTGCTGCTGATAATGAAAGCCCCACACAAAGACGTTTTCTCCTATTATAATAGAGACTTTATTGGTTTATTTCTACAACTTTTCTCCGCGATAAGACGCTATTATTTGCTGACAATAACGCGCCGCGCGCTGTTTGCTGCGCCTGGTTGAATGTGTGGTTTGTAGATTTCTTCTGGAGCTGTGATGTAATGTGTCTGCAGGTATAAATATAGTGGCATGGCTGCTCCGCGTCCGCGCAGATCAATGTCGCTCCTGCGCTGAAGCCAGTGCGCCTGTCGGTCTGGGAATGAGCGCAACTTGTCCACGCTCCTCTCTGGCGCGCCGCTACTGCTTCTTTTTCTTCTCGTTTCACTGGAAAGGCAAACGCCGGGACGCTGCTTTCAGAGCCAGACCCGTAATGGGCTCTTTGTCGGCCCTGAGGACCGTCTTGGTCCTAGGCCTGGTTACCGGACTCGCGGGATGCGCCCCCGGCTTCAATGGGACGGGGGACCGCTGGGAGGCCCTTTACTCCCGCTCCCTGGCGCGGATCCCGGGAGAGAAGCGGGAGGAGGTGAGCCGGAACAGCGACTACCTTCTGGGCATTAAAAGGCTGCGGCGCCTCTACTGCAACGTGGGAATCGGCTTCCACATCCAGGTGTTACCGGACGGCAGAATAACAGGAGTTCACAGCGAAAATCGTTACAGTAAGCGTTCCTTTAATTCTTCTCTTTTAAAAGCAGCTGATCTTCTTCCTCATTTAAAAGTATTAAATCACTTTTTAAATCTTCACTATTGCTGTATCTAAGCTAGACTATAATCTAAGTTTATTACAGAATTTAGATTCAGATCCATCAAAAGGACAGAAGAAATGTTTGTGGTAAAAAGAAATAAATTCTTAATGTCCGCAGCAGCATTGTTTGGAGGTTTGTGGTCACACACCTGCTCCAAACCTTTAACTGCCTCAGCATCCCTGACGGAGCAGATGCTGCCCACGCGCAGATCATGAGCCACGTTTCAGGACCAACATCTGGAGTCCGCTGAGTCCACATTTTCTGATGCGTAACCAGAGCCCGCTGTGATCCGGACCAGGTGCCATACAGCAACTAAAGTTAGGACATCGCGCGCGCAGGCACGTCTGTTAAAACAGATTAACCCCATCGGTCCGTCCCGGTCCGGTCCGTCCCGGTCTGAAAGACAAAGTCACGCACTGTTGAACATTCACAGACGTGAAAAATCACAAACTGCTTCTTGTCGGGTCTAAATCCACCCATCCTGGTCTGGAGACCTGAAAGTGACAATAAACGTAGAACTGACTGGTTCTCCATGCTCCTGAAGAACCTCAGGTCCAAATTAAACGACGTGTTTCAGGTGGTCCAAGTTCGGTTCGTCCTCGCAGTTAGGAGACACTCTGACTCGGACCATTCAGCTTCTGTCAAATACAGAATCTGTTTTTTTTTTTTTGTTTGTTTGTTTTTTTTACTCATTTTTAGTTGTTCAACACGAAATAACTTAATACTCACCTTCATTTTTTACCTTTGATGTCTTAGTTTCTAGGATGGGAGTATGTTTCTACAATTAGAAATGTGGAATAAATGTCAGTCAGCTTTAATTCTGCTGCTGAATGACATTTAAATGTCAACAAAAGGCAGTAAAGCACATAACCTGAATTTATAGAGTATCAGTCACAAAAGCTACACACTGCTGCATCTGCTTTTCCCCTCAGCCTTCACACGGTTGTACTAAATGACTTGAGAAGGCCTGTTAAACATCTTAATAAATGAACGTAGATAAAAGTAATTCAGTGGAAACAGTTGGTTTAACTGTTGTCTCAAATTCAAGTTTTTTGAATTAACAAAAGTTTTTTCACCAACGAACGATTAAAATTCAGATCTTCTACAGCCCAGATCCTCGTCAAACGCAGCTCCTAAGATCCACCAGCTGTTAGAAGGCTGTTAATGTTCAGACCAGTTGAAATATCTATCAGACATAAAGGGATGAAGAGAGGTGAACTCTGCGGATCTCAGTGTTTGGTGGTTTGTGTTTCTCCTGCAGGTCTCCTCCAGATCTCCCCAGTAGAGCGAGGGGTGGTGACTCTGCTGGGCGTTCGCAGCAGCCTCTTCGTGGCCATGAACCGACGAGGAAAGCTGTACGGCTCTGTGAGTGGCTGCTGTGATCGGACAAACACACACTTGGACATGTTTTTCTATCTTTGTGGTGATTCCTCGTTGACATAACACATTCTCCGGCCCCTTACCCTGACCCTCATCCTCCCAGCTGAATGCCTAACCCCAACCTTTACTCTAAACCTGACCCTAACCCAATTCCACCCCTAACCATAAAACAAAGTTCTGACCCTCAAAAATCCTTCTGAACATGTGGGGCCAGCCATTTGGTCTCCATAAAACCTGCTAACCCCCTCAATGATTCCCTAGTTTTTGGCACAACTGAATATTGCAAAGCAAGAACACACACACGCAAACACACATTAACAGAGTAGCTGAAGACAAAGGCAGAGAAGCAGGATGTCCAGTTATTTTCAGAACCAGCCATGGATCCAAAGCCCAACATACCCTCATTAAACCCGTTTGATCAACAAGTTGTGTTGCAGGGCAGTGAACGCAGCGTCAGAGGACAACAATGCTGCAAAACACTTATGTTAGACTCAACTTTTATGAGCAGAAATGAGAAATCCCCCAAATCTAAATGTAGTTTGAGAGGCAGGTTGTTCTATTTTAGGTCTTCCTGACATGTAGATGGGCTCTGTACTTAGTAAAGAAGTGGCAGCATTGCTCCAGGATCAACCTGGGCTAGTGTAAAAAAACATAAATACTAAAGAAAAGTGAGGATATTAATATTTAAAATGATTATTTCTGCGCAGTGAAACTAAACTACTGGATTGAATCAGTAAGCTAGAAACCAGCAGAACATAAAGCTTGACACGGACTTATAAGAACCTCACTTCAATTCGGGGATGTGAGGGATTTAGGTGTGGTTACTTCCTGGTTCAGTCAGAAATAAGTTAACCCTTAAAATTCCAACCCTTTTAACCCCAGCCAGCATCAGACATGATGTTTCTCAGCTGTCAGACTGGGAGGTAAA
>JBAFSZ010000001.1:38273558-38287232 GCA_036919955.1 Melanotaenia pygmaea | reverse complement strand
GAAGTGGCTTCATCATCATGTCCAGGTCTAAATAGAGGTCTCTTAGCAACATAGTAGTGATGGTGATGTTTTTATGACTCTTGTTTCTCAGAAGCTGATGATAATGTAACTGATAGACTTTGGGGAGCGCTGGAGGAGTTTTAAGGGTTAATGACTAAAAATCCCAGCTCACAACGAACTGTTTCATTCCCATCATAGCCTGGTGTCCTGGGTCCTGCCTCACTCACATCATTCATCATTTTATAAGCTTCTTCTTTCTTTATTGTGGAAAGCATGACTGAAACAGTGACTGCACAATAACAACGGCGCAGTCAGAAATGAAGCAATTGTTTGATAGAAATCACGACGAACAATACGAACGTGAAATCCCCCACAGAAAAATGTCCCACCATCTTTGTCCCAGTCTGCTTTCAAACAATCAGTGTTCCAAATAATCTCTTTTTCCTTGTTTTTTTTTTCAGCTGCACTTCAGTGACGAGTGCAAGTTCAGAGAGAAGCTCCTGGCCAACAACTACAACGCCTACGAGTCGGTGGAATACCCAAGGATGTTCATCGGCCTGAGTAAGAACGGCAAAACAAAAAGAGGAAACCGAGTGTCACCTGCCATGACGGTGACACATTTCTTGCCAAGAATCTAGTGGCCTCATAAATAGACTTCACCTCAGTGTGGGGGTGAGGGTGGGGAGGGGTATCTCCAAACCATGATGCACTTTCACTACAAACTATATGCAAGTGTATCATATATGGTCTTTCACTGTGTGCATATTATTATTATTATTATTATTATTATTATTATTATTATTATTATTATTATTATTATTATTATTATTATTGTTTTGTATTTTTATAAGAGCAGATGTCTTTACTTTGTGGGATGGCTGCCGGGCGGTGAGGGTGGGCCGGGGGTCAGATACTAAATCTGTTATTTATGTTTCCTAACTTATCAGACATTTGCTGCTACTGCATGAAATCCCGTTTTTGGTTGTTGGTTTTCTTGCACGGTTGGGAAATGGAGCAACAGTGCACAGATGATGTTGAGGACTTAATGTTTTTTTTTTTCTTTTCTTATTGAACTGGTTTCCTTTACTTTTATATGTCAGAGAAGTGTCACTGATTGTCACACTATTCACTTTTGATATGTGGGTTCCTGCTCAGATATCATCCAGAGATTTCCTTCGCATTTTCTCTGAGTACTCCTGCTTCCTCCTACCGTCCAAAAACATACATGTTAGTTTCATTACTTATTATAAAGCAACCCTAGGAGTGAGTATGAGTGTGCATTTCCAGGGTAAAGCCTGACTGGGCTGTACCCTGTCCGGGGTGTAACCTATTCAGGGTGTGGCTTCTCCAGAGTGTAGTGTGTCCAGGGTGTAGTCTGTTCATGGTGTACCATGTCTAGGGTAGAACCTGTCCAGGGTGTAGCCTGTAAAAGGGTGTACCCTGTCCACTGTGTAACCTGTCCAGGGAGTGGCCTGTGTTTCGCCCAGGGGCAGCTGTTGCTGTAATGCAATAATATAAGAACTTTCACTGAAGCGCCATTGATGTGGGTCACTAGGTTTACGTTCACGCTGGAGGGGAAAATGGCTCAAATCTGACTTTTTTGTCCATAAGTGACCCATATCTGATCTGACTTTTTCAAATCAGACTTTATCTGTGGTCCTAAATCGAACATGCTCCATAAAGAAGACACACTAATATTTTGTTGGACCTCATTCAGCTTTGATTACATCATTTGCTGCGGCATTGTTTCCAGAAGCTTCTGTAGCGTCACAAGATTTACTTCCATCCAGTCAGTTTTCTCAAAGATCTTGGATTGATAATGGTGGAGTCCGACCACCGCACAAAGCTTTCTCCAGCACGTCCCAAAGACTTTCCGTGGGGTTCAGGTCTTGACTCTGTGGTGGATGATCCATGTGTGAATATGTCCCCTGTTCCCTGAACCACTCTTTCACTGTCTGAGCCCCATGAATTCAGAAACCGTGTCATCAGGAAAGATGGAATAACCTGCTCATTCGGTATGTTCAGGTAGTCAGCTGACCTCATTCTTTCAACACATAATGTTGCTCAACCTAGACCTGACCCTAGACCTGAACCTAAATCTGAACCTAGTCTTGATACCTGCAGTAACCCCAGATCATAGACTGCCCCCACAGGCTTGTACAGTAGCACTAGGCATTATGGCACTAGGCAGATGAAGTGATTCAGACTTCATCTGCCTCTTTTCTTACCCTGATGCCCCATCACTCTGGAACAGGGTAAACCTGGACTCATCAGACCACATGCCCTTCTTCCATTGCTCCAGAGTCCAGTCATTAGCTGTGTCCCAATTCAGGGTCTATGCACTTCAAGGTGCAGGTTTGTCGGCAACATACGTCACAGTGAGGCCAAGCACTGTCCCATGTGAAAGACGCCTCCGAATCCACCCTACAAACCTGTACTCCGTTTGGCCTGCTGGAGGTGGATCCTTCAGCCTCTTTTCTCCCTGAATTCATTTCGCACAAGATGATGGCGAATGAGCAACAAAGCTCCAAAGAGGAGGTTTTTCATTTACCTCCCTTTAGTAGAAATATGACAAAGCAAATACATTAAAAGACATTTTTGTTAAACGGTAGGATTAAAATCAAGTAATATTTGATATTCGTGTTTTTTAAGGGGTTAATGAAGAGTGTATATAATCTGGAAAACAACAGAACCTCAGATAGCTTTTTATTATTTTTAATTATTAATTTAAAAAAGTAAGATAAAATCAACTTGGTCAAGGTTAACGCTAACTAAAGTGTCCTATGATATGCAAAACTTAGGAATTTTTAGGAATTTTATGGGTTTAAGTGATTCCAACAGTATTTATTAAAAATTAATCATGTTAATTTAATAGTAAATTAATATAATAATAAAAATGATAATAATAATAATATGGTATAATTGTACTAAAATTATTTAAATGTATTATAATAATTACATTTATTATAAATTAGGATAATTACATTATATCATAATTTTATTCTATAATTTTATTATGATATATTTATTACTATTACTTAATGATTAATTTAACATTAGCTGATTTAATTCTCACGTTATCAGTTTTATCATCGGCCTGCTTTGACGGTCGTCTTCATCAGCGGTGTCACTAGATGCTGTGTGACATGGACACATCAGCGCTCTGATGAGTCGGATTGACAGGTTGACACCATCTCAGTGAACCTCAGCTGATGTGTACACACACCATCTAGTGACACCTCTGATGAAGACGGAAGACCACCATCGAAGCATTTCATAAATGGTTAAGTTGCTTCGGAGTGCACAGACTACATAGGATGTAGCGTACGTAGTCTGTGCCCTCCAAAGAGTGTAGACCTTCAATTGAGACACAGCTTGTCTGCACCCAAGCAACCCAAAACTTTTTCTCTGGTTAACCTCACTGGTTAGTGGTTTTCTTCTGGCTCCAAAGCTCTTCAGTCCCTTGAGTTCCTTCATTGTTCATGAGGAAATGTTCTAACTTTCACTATTAAAGACTACTGCTGTTTTTCTTCCATCTAGTACCACCAAACAATTAAGTGATCACCATCATTTAGGATCAGAATCAGAATTAAAATCAAAATTATTGTCGTTGTTGTACAACAACGAAATCCGAGCAGCTGCTCCTTAAAATGGTACCTTTTAAAATATTTACAAATATTAAAAAAATAGAATCGTAAAACATAGAAATATGATTGCAAAAAGTATATAAGATACAATGAAATAGTGCAAATAAACATAATGTAAACAGTAAATAATGCAGATGGGTAGAAAGTAAGCACATTTTCCCACCTGTGTCATTTTGAATTGTTTAATGTGGTTTTTGCTCTGGGAAAGAAACCGTCTACTAGTCCCGGCTCTGTGTGACCTGTAGCACCTCCCGAGGGTAACGGCTCAAACAGGCGGAAACCGGGTTGAGAGGAGTCTTTGATGATGTGTTGAGCTCTGCTGACGTAGTGAGAACTGGCGATGTCCTCCAGGCTGGCAGAGAGCAGCCTCGGATCCACTGGGCCGTGCTGATCCTTCTCTGCAGCGCTTTCCTATCTGCTGCCTGCGTACCGTGCTGGGATGCAGGACGCCAGGATGCTCTCTGGTGGCTCTGTAGAATAACACCAGCAGCTTCTCCTTCAGGTTGTCCCTCCTGAGGTTGTTCCTCAGGAAATGGAGCTGCTGCTGGGCTTCCTTCACCACCGCCATGGTGCTGGCAGTCCAGGAAAGGTCATCAGAGATTTACACCCCCAAGAATTAGATGAAGTGGAGCCTTTCCACATAGTCCCCACTGATGTGGGGCCGGGTCCGTTCCGCCCTTGTTGAAATCCAGGATGATTTCTTAAGTTTTTGTAGTGTTCGGTGGGAGATTGTTCTCTGAACACGACACTGCCAGCCGCTTGACCTCATCTCTATAGTCGAACTCATCCTCCCCTACGGTGAGCCTGACCACAGTGGTGTCATCTGCAAACCTCATGATGGTGTTTGAGAGATGGGTCAGAGTGCAGTCATATGTGTAAAGAGTGAAGAGGAGGGGGCTTAATACACAACCTTGAGGGGAGCTGGTGCTGAGCATGAGGGTGGAGGAGAGGTGGGGGTCAAGTTTGATGGATTGTGGGTTAGTTATAAAGGACTTAATCCACTGACAGGTGGAGAAGGAGAGGACCAGATGCAGGAGTTTCTGCACCAGGGATGACGTGGTTGAAGGCTGAGCTGAAGTCCAGGAAGAGCTTCCTTGTTTAGCTTCCTAGATGTTTCAGGTGACTCAGCACAGAGTGGAGGGCTATGGTGATAGGGTAATCTGTTGATCGGTTTGCCCTGAAGGTAAACTGGTGGGGGTCCAGGGTGGGAGCCAGACAGGCCCTGATGTTGGGAAACTAGTCTTTCAAAACACTTAATGACCACATGTGTAAGTGCAACAGGCCTGTAGTTGCTGAGACTGTCCACTGCGGTCTTTTTGAGAACAGGGATGATGGTTGAGGCATGGAAGCTGCTTTGTGACAGGGACTGATTGAAGATTGTGGTGAAAACTCCAGTCAGTTAGTCAGCGCACGTTCTGAATACCTTGCCAGGCCCTCCATCAGGGCCAAGCTGCAACGTCCGCCAGTGAAATGTGAAGCCTATGCGGAAGTGCAAAAAAATTGCAGTTCCCCCCTCGTCCACTAGAGGCTCCAAAACACAGCAAATCCCCATAGACTCCCATGTTAAACAGACC
The DNA here is from genome assembly GCA_036919955.1 of Melanotaenia pygmaea. Lineage (NCBI taxonomy): Eukaryota > Metazoa > Chordata > Actinopteri > Atheriniformes > Melanotaeniidae > Melanotaenia > Melanotaenia pygmaea. The sequence goes on along the minus strand of JBAFSZ010000001.1, from coordinate 38,282,011 downwards.
AACTTCACAGCAGAAATAAACACGTTTAAAGCCTGGTACAAAAATCCATTTTAGGATTAAAAGGTCAAGTTTGCCTTCATGACAACTATGAGGAGGGTGAATTTTTTTCTAACTCAACCGTTTTGATGTTATTTAATCTTGAAATTTGGCATAATTAGGGGCGTGTCCTTTTGATTGACAGGTATCCAATATCCGTGGAAAGAAGGGAGAGTGTAGCACAAACGCTGTTTTTAGCTGGCTAACAGCACGTCTTAGCTTTAGCCGGCCCACCTCTGTTAGTTGTTTAGCCACCATTAGCTCCAGGTTAGCTTTGTTAGCTCTTAGCTACAGACAGCTCGGAGTTTGATGGGTGTCAATCATCTACCCCCACCTTCACAGTCCCCCTCTCAGCTCCACCTCTTTGCCCATTTTTGTATTTTCAGGGAATGACGACACGCATAACGCTACCAAGATGGTGCTCTTCAGAAACCTACGGGTGATGCCCATCTTTTATATACAGTCTATGGTCAGGACCTGCCGCCTTTCTGACGTTCACCGTCTTTAGAACATGATTCACTTCAACCTCCTGTAGTGTCACGATGCTGGTGGTGGGAAGTGGTGGTTGTGGTGTGATCTGCTTGACTCAAACCTGGCAAAGAAAGTGGTGATATAGAGTTAGGGTTAGAGATGGTGAGATCCAGCAAGGTGGGCGAGGGGATTGACGCTGTAGGCATGTTTGATGTTGGAATAAATGTGGTCCAATGTGTTTTTTCCCTCTTGTGGCAACCTTCATATATTGGGAGAATTTGGGGAGTGCAGTCTTTAAGTGCGCTTGATTGAAGTCACCAGCAACAATAAAGACCCCATCCAGGTGGGCAAGCAGCTGTTTGTTGATGGCAGTGAGCAGGAGGCTAAGGGCCATACTAACTTTAGCATCCAGTGGGCAGTAAACAGCTATCACAATAACTACTGTAAACTCCCTCAGGAGAGAAAAAGGTCTGCACGACACAGCCTCCCCGCTCAATCAGGAGTACAACTTGTGTCAATGATGCTGCTGTTACTGCACGTAAACACAGAGCCCCTCTCTTCTGCTCTTACCCGAGTCTCTGTTCTGTCCTGTCGGTGTAGCATGCAGCCTGTTAGCTGCAGCGTCAGGAGTGAAGCCACGTCTCTGTACGAAGCTGTCTGTGGCCACCAGTAACTCCATTTGGTCCATTTTGTGGGTGATGGATCTGGCATTTGAGAGGAAGATGCTCGGTAGTGCTGGGCTGTACGGTTGCTTATGTAGCCTAGCATCTGTGTCTGACCGGCATATACGCTTTTGCTTCCTCTCTCTACATTGCTCCATCGCCCCTCCATTGCATGCTGGGCGGGCTAACCATCCACGGAGGTCCCGGTGGTCTTGCCATAACCTCCAAGATGTTGAATTTATGGTGAAATTCACTAGTAATGGGCACATTATACCTTAGACCGAGGTCAGTGAGATTCGGACGACTGTAAGTGATTGTGGTTTTGCAATAGTTCAGAAACAAACCAACTAAAACGAACAAAAACAAGCACCAGACTGGAGAGCTAAGAGCCACAACACCATCTTCAAATCTCAATGTTTTTCTGACCACATTCTTCCGGGAAGATAATGGTTCCCCCCCATCCTTCCAGCTTTAATAATGTGTTGGCCTGTTCTGAACCCAGTTTTAATAGTTTCTGCATCTCCTTAGATATTTTCACTGCTTGATGCCGATGATCTGACCTTTCTTAAAAATCTTTTCCATGACCACGGGACGTCTCTTTCCACATGGTTGTTTAAGACATGAGAAGCTCCTCATTGCATCATTTGCAGTTAAATAACCTGTTGCAGCTGAATTCCCCGCAGGAATTATCCAATAGGAGGCTCCCACCTGTAATTTTAGTTAATCCAGGGGGCCACTTAATTAATTGATTAATTAATTAGCTTTGGATGGACAGTGTAATATCTGATTTCTGAATAGTCATGTCGCATTTCATCCAACTTCTGCGACACTGAAGTGAGATGGATGTCACAATTCTGGGGGAAGTGGGATGCATAAATATGCTGGGCTGCATGTGACATCACTTCATGGCTGCAGAGTGATTACATTTGAGTTTCTTGGGGGTCACATTTACATTACAATTAGAAAAACCATGGAAAGCAAACAAACAAAAAATCTGATTTGAACAAATGGACCTGCAGAGCAAAAGTAGCCTCAGGTAGACTCCCCGGTAGGCTCTGTGTAGATCTGATGCTGGAGCATAAAGCAAACTTTAGAACAAATCTGGAAAACAGGTTTAAGATTAGCATCAGCCTTTTTTTTTTTTTTTTTTTGTCTAGATCTGGGTCCTTCGCATTGAAGGTAGAGGGTCGGGTTATGCCAACCACCACACCTGCAGAGCAGCTAAATAATATTCAGTGTTTTAACATCAGCAGCAGACGCTTCCATCCACCAGTCAGTGTTGAAAAGAGCTTCTGCAATGATGGCTGTTTTCAACAAAATCTGCAAATGTTTGATGCTGACATTCAGATGTGGAGCTGCAGAACAGAAAAACACGAAAACTGTGTGAAGATAAACTGTCTCAGCGCCCAAGCAAAGAAAGAGGGATGCGACATATGCGGGAGCAGACGGATGAGGATCTGGGATGGCATATCAGATGGTTTTAAGGCTGAACGAGCTTTGACTTGGACCTGGCATCACCCCAGCACCAGAACCTGGTTTAAGTTGGTTGAAAGGGGGTATGCGAGGCACTGGAGCCTAATTGAAACAGTATCATTTTACTGTTAAGAGAGAGAGGAAGGGAGAAAGAGACGGATGGGCAGGAGGGGAGGAGGGGAGCCTCCTCTATGTCTGTTTATAGCTCTGCCAGGGGGTGAACTCTGAACTTTTCTGCAGTCAATCTCAGTCAGATCTATACGTCCTGCATTAGAGAAAGGAATCCTCTTTGACATTATATAAGTGGGGAATTCAGGAGTTTACAGGCAAGGTCAAAGAGCTGAAATGCAACAGACAAGCAGCAGCCTTGACTGTGGAATACGACTATTCTTATTGTCAGGCAGCTGATGGACGGAAGAAATAGCCCGCTAGTTCTGATGCACAACATCATCCCTGATGCAAAGTTTCTGCAGAAAATTCTCTGAGTTGTGGCAAGTTTAGTCTCCAGAGAACTTAGTGTAGCTACTCATCTTTAGCATGTAGAAACATCACCTGACAGGTTGAGGATGGATGGCTGATGAGATGAACATCCACCCAAACTGAGACATTTTACTGTTGCTGTCACACTTGAAACCAAGGTGATAAAAAAGTTCTATGTTTGGAACTTTTTCTTTTTTTTACTTTGCTTTTCAAGTTAGTTTGGGAATTGATGCTACTCTCGGGTCAGTGTTAGACTGGATCTCCTCTGACCTGGATGTTTCCTGGTCAGGTGACAGCGGAAACGCTTATAAACGCTGAGCAGCGGTGAGGGTTCGGGGTAAGGTAGGGTTCCCTGTAGACATGAACAAGCTGCTTGTTTAATGATTGTAAAATGATTGCTGGAAGGAAATGCAGCACCTTTTAGCATCTTTTGTTTAAATATTTCTTTTAAATGCCATTTGGTAAAGAGCAGCTGTGAGATAAACGTGTCTAATTAAAAGTTTGTGCTTTCCTTGGAGAGTATTGGGAACACTCAAGCAAGGTACAGCAATTTGTATTAATCATGCTGCAAAAGTGTCTCTGGAGGTCTTCCCCTGGTCCTCTCTGTGCAGGTGATTTAAATTTAACATAACATTAACATAAAATTTAAAATAACTCCAGTCAACTGTCCCTCTTTCAGATCCAATCTAGCACTGGTTCGCTGAGCATGCAGACAGCCAAACTGACCACCAGCTGATGGCTTAGTTTGTTTAAAAGTGTTTTTGTCACACATGCTCATTCACACACTTCTGGTATGACGGGTTTTGTGAATTATCGGATTGGCTGAGCTGACTCCCCTCATCGGGCTTCCCTGCAGCAGTCTCTGCCCTCACCTGGAACAGTTTTCTGTCCAGTTTCTCCTTGTTTCTGGTATTTATCTCTGTCTCTCTAAGGCACTTGTGTTTCGCTACTGCTCAGATCTGGTGGCCATGTTGTCCTAGTTGCGCCTTGTCACGTTCCGGCTATCTTTACCCTGTGATATACTTTTAGAAAAGATAATCATGGGAGAAATATTTACAGACAGCTGTTGGACTGTACTATATGCTAGGGCCAGTAACCCAATATTTTCTTTATATATTTTGTAAATATAACCTCTCAGTAACTGAAGGTGCTGGTATTCCTTTTGGGGGGTAGGGACAGTTTTAAATTAACAGAGCTGGGTGGAAAAGGTTGTCTGTAGATACAAGCTGCTTTTCATCAGCTCGGTTTGGTGAAATATCAACCAGTAAACAAATCGTCAGTTACTGAAAAATAGCTGATAATAACCGGTCTCTGTTCCTCTTGTCTCATCTAGTCTTTGGGTTAGACGCTGGCATCTCCAGTTCAACATTCCGCTTAAGATGCCACATATTGTAAGCAGCCCAACTCCTGTTTGGGACTGTAGTGTTTTCTTTGCTGAACCTTCAGTAGGAGAGGTGATACATTAGCACACAGCATGCACACGCTAGCTATTCAGTTGCAAATAGCTCAAGCAAATATCATGCAAACTGTTTCTGTGGTGGCTTTAGGCCTTGATTCCTGCAAACCAACATGGGTATCAAGACATGGGATACATGCCTTGCTGTCAAAATGAGTGGCGGATTTACTGTCTGATGATTGGTTGTTTAGATCTCCTCTCCAGCATTAGCTTGACAGCGGTGAGGTGCATTATGTAGATACGGTGATGTGTCGGGTGCTCACAGTCTTCTCTAGTCTCACTGTTTTGCATGGCATGCATTGTGTTTACAGTGGAGTGCCTTCCTGCTGACCCAGAACCAGCCTTCTGTTGTAGCTGCTCATTTGGTTATCCAGCTGAAGTCTGAGCAGAGCAGAGCAGCAACCTGCAAATGGCCGAGTGTGCAAATGGTTCCCAGCAGGTCACTGACTCTTACAGAGGCTGCTTCACTGTAATCTCAATCTGAGGTTGTAAAGATGTCCTCATCACCCCAACAGCTTCCTGTGAGGAACAGGAGGGAGGAATTTGCCCCTGGCCATTAGACATGCTGCTGTGTCAACGTGGCTTGGTTCAAAATAGATTTAACTATAAATAAGTTCTCTGTTTTTCCTTAATATTGCATGAACAGACCCCTGAACAAGGAAACCTTTGCAGAATGAATATGTCAGTGGTCCAACATCAGGTGTGCACTGGTGAATGAATCATTCTGAAATTTGCTTTATTTTTTTTCTCAAGCTGTTTTTTTTTTGTCTGTAAACTGTAAAATGTTTATTTACCGTCTGTCCTACTAACTCTGCTGCCTGCAGGTCTGCATTCAGGGAAAATGATGATATGATACTGTACTTTGTTTGAGTCCTGTGGTCTTATGATGATTTTGTACTTACAGCATTTATGAGTTGTCCTGTAGTTTTATACAGGTCTTAAATGTAAAACTGTATGTGCTGTGCACATGACTCAAGTCCAACTTAAGTAAAGTTGATAATAAAAAATATCATGTCCTAAATGAGTCTGAACTTTGATGAAGATGTTGATTTTGTTTTTCATCTAAAGAGAGACATTTCGCTGCTAACGGACCTGCAAGACAGAACATCCGAGAGAGGCAGAACATCTCTGATTGGCTGAGTATTTCCCTCTCTGTCATCTCATGCTTGTTAACTTTACGTTGAACAGCAGGAATCATCATTGCTGAATAGAAACGTTCAGAATCAGCCATGAGGAGAAAGAGCTCACTGCTGTGGTGGTCAAGCAAGCTGTAGAATGACTGGAGATGCCACTGGTAGCTGCACTGGGGAGGAGCAACATCTCACACAGGCTTCATTTGCCTAATATAACAAGTATGTTAGACCTCAGTAGAAATGCAAAAGACTCCTCCTTGAAAATTGTTCCAGGACATTTAAATTCTGGATACTGTGAGCTGAAATGAGCCTAAAGGTGCTTACAGTGAAACTGCATCAGGCTGCAGGCTGTCAGACACAAAGCACGAACATATAAAGACTGGCCAGATCAATAAAAATTGGCATTTATATTTACTAACAAATAGTTTGTGACATTAAAATTTTGGGTGAAATATACAGGGACTGTAAAAAGTTGACACTATGCAGATATATCATGAATGCAGGACATGTTCCTTCATCTCAAATTATTTAAACTAAACCTACCAGCAGCAGTCATGCGTTGGGTTGGTCTTTGTCTGATGATGTCTGAAGCTGGCTTTATGCTCATGTGTCCTCTCGTGTGAGTGGTTGGTTTGCGATTATGTGTTTCTGGATTTCTGCAGCTTCTGGCTGAGTTTGTGCATTAACTGCAGAAGCGAAACTGCAACATGACGCTGGTCTACGCTGGAGTGCAAGAGCACATTTCACCAATGTCATGTTCGCAGGCCCACTGTACGCGAGTACAAATCCAGCTTAAACGTGAAGAGGATGATGAAGATGACTGTTCAGATCCATGCTGTCGTTGAACCAGAACATTTAGTCCATTCATGGTTCAGAGGCTTCTGTTGGGTTTTCTTGTGGTTCATCATCTTGTCAGAGAACAGGATGTTGCATAAATACTTAAACACTGAACATTTGTAGATCAGACGTTTTAGAAGTTTAAAAAAAAGGTTAATTAAGTTCAGCTGTAAAGGTTGTCATCAGTCTGACGGCTCAGAAAAAGCTTTTCAGTGGGGTGGCCAATCAGTAGACATCACTAGCTCGTGTCCAGCAGGATCATAGCGTCAACGCTGGTTAGCATCTGTGAAATACAGGATTCCCGGGTGTCTGTAAACCAGCTTTGAGTCGTTTTTGATGTCCCAAACAAAACTCTGTTTACAGTTAAAATGATGTAAGATAGAAAAAGATCATTCTGGTTTTACAAACACAAAAAGTCCTTTATGTGGCAGAGAACAGAAAGGCTTTATACATGACAGATTAGACCCTCAGAAACACCAACTTACAGCCTGAAGTGTGGGCCTGTGGGGGTACCCAGCAAACCCTCAAACCTCACCACTCCAGTCCACGATTATTATACTGGTTAGCCTAGTATATAATGTCGACTCTAATGAACAAACACATGTATAATATTTGTTGTCACCATCTGTCATTGACTCAGAAAACACAGATTTATATCTATCCTCTATTCGTTGGGCTGTCCGGTGGGTTGACGGTGTATCTGCTGCACTGTCGCCTTGGCCAGAGCAGGACAGGTGTCCACATAGTTCATCACAAAATATTTCTGTTCCTCTATGCAACCGTTGCTAAAACTGGCCTGAAAGAATGACAGAATGACAGCTTTCTGCTTCCCGAAACCAAGGCCAGCTCGTTGAAAGGCTGTAAAGCAGCCTAAAAATTGGAGCCCAGCCTCCTCCATCCTCTGGTAAGTCTCTGTCAGACCTTTCCTCAACTCAAAGCAACGATGATCAGATGTTCCTCAGACCTCATTAAACTTGGTGGGAAAAGGACACATCTCATCCGTCTGTCTCAGATGCCCCAGATGTTGAGCTGTAAAGTGAAGCTACTTATAAAGACTTTGATTTCCTGAGACCTTGCTTCTTGTGTACATGTGACTTCAGGAAATGACAAGGACTCTGGCTTTGTGTCCATGGGGCTCACGGTGGCAGCTGATTAACATTAATCCACTGGAACAATCTACCAGTACAGGAGGATAATTACACATTGAGCTTTCCCGAAATAAGAAAGCTTATATGCATGTAAAATAACCCCTTTTAGGGTTTACTAACTCAGTAACAAATAAAAAACATGTCTAATGATCCTACTCATTCTTACCTGTGATGGACTGGTGACCAGTCCATCACAACGTTGTGGCTAAGAAACAAACCGTTGGCATCCCATAATCTACAAAAGAGCCGGGACATTGTGGTAAATGATATTCTACACTGTAGATGGTGGATCTTCAAAGTCTGGAGAACATTTCTCTGAAATTGTTCCACAGTTTTAAATCCAGTTTGTCTCAGATTGTTACAGAACGGAAGAGGTGAGGACCCAAACGTAAACTGATGAGGCAGGAAGCAGATGAATACAAGAATCCAGGGTTTAATTCGATGATCTGGCAATGAGTAACTGAAACCAAGATGTATATATACTGAGGATGACAAGCAGGGAACAGGTGAAGAGAATGAGATAACTGAGCCAGGTGAGAATAATCAGGAGTAACGAGCACAGGACAATCGAGGACAAGAATCTACAATGAGACAAGAAATCAAAAACAAACAATGCTCAAGGACAAAAGAAACTAAGAAACAAAAAAATAACACAAAGGTGAACACCACTAACCATGACACAGGTTGGTGAAGCTCTGTCCATCTTTCCATCTGAGAGACTCTGCCTCTCTGAAATGCTCCTTTTATACCAGTCATG
>JBAFSZ010000001.1:38105366-38117205 GCA_036919955.1 Melanotaenia pygmaea | reverse complement strand
TCTGTCCAGGGAGGAGTTAGCCTTCTGCAGCAGGTGGATGATTGCATCATCAACCCCATCATGAGGCTGATATTCAACCACGACCTTCATGATGTGAGAGGTCAGTGCCACTGGCCTGTAATCCTCCAGTGACGCAGGATGTCCTCTTTTGGGCACTGGGACCAGGCAGGATGTTTTCCGGAGCGCTGGCCATCTCTGAAGGCAGAGGCTCAGGTAAACTGGAGAACTCCACACAACTGGCTGGAACATGCCTTCAACACATTAGGGCTGAGGCAGTTACATGTAGCATGTGGGATAACATGCATGCTACCTGTAGCATGTTTTTTGTGTAGCATGTTTGCGGTTCATGCACCGCGTCATCCATTAATTTATGATGATGGACACCTCGTCGGGCATTATCCCTTTTCACTTGCTTTTATTGTTTAAATATTTTATTTTATTTATTTTTTATTTCTTTTTTATATTAATCATGTTGATTATTGTTGGTTGTTGATGTGCAGCACTTCAGAGACTTGTCTTTGTTTTAAATGTGCTTTATAAATAAAGTGTATTGGCTTTTTGTTCTCAGAGACGAGCCCAGTCCCAACAAACTGAGTGTTGGAACAGATTTCTCCCACAGCGTGACTAATACACTCAGGCATATATGAAGACGGCCTAGTGCAAGCCTCCAAACTGCATGGAGTTTAGTTCATCAAGTGTCATCAACCAGGGTCTGGTTCTGAACGGATCCATATGACCAATTCCGGTCTAGCCCTAAGCCCCGCCCACTTTCAACATGAAGTGCTTTTTTTCAGACGCTGGGTTCCTTCTCTTCAGGAATGAAACTTACAAATTTGAAAATGCTTCACGACAGGTCAAACCCTTTTCATGATACCACAATAAAAACTCAAGTTCCTTTGCCAAACGTAACCATGGCGAATAGTGGTCTGACGCAAACAAACAGGAAGTCCTTGTAACTGACCCATTGTACTGTTAATCTCCACCAAACTCACCAGGAAGGAGCCCGGTCCGGCTGGGAACTCAGCCATACCGCCCCCACACCTCCCCCTACAAATATTTATTTACTCACAACCGGCTGAATCACATTTTATCTGCTTTGTTTAAGATTTTCTGACAACAGTCCACCTACATTAGATGGACATAAGCTGAATTCTTGTGGATGTGAATTGACTTAAAGAAGACTATTATTACATCAGTGTTTTGTTGTTGGTATTATGGTTGTATCCATTTACACATGAAATTCATGTTTGAAGCACATTTGTGGACAACAATGGAAGACAAAAGTTCTGAGAGGATCGTACAGTCATCTTGTCCTTACTTTTATGGAATAATAAGTATAATTAAAAGTCTTGTTCTCTGTGACTCTCTGTTCTGCTTCCAGCCCATGAGAAGTTTCTATGCCGATGAAGGCTCGTCCCTGCATCCACCACTCGGCCCGTACTTCTCTGATGGACAGCGGCGTGTGGACTACGTGTTGGCGTACAGCATCCAAAAGCCCAGCAGCATCCGTCGGCATTCATCCAGGTTTGGTGACAACTTCTTCCAACGGCTTCGCCGCAGCCTGAGCATGAGAAGCAGCCGAGCGCCGCTGCAGCCGCAGGAGGACCCAGAGATCGCCGCCCGAGACCAGCGCACTGACTACCATGAGGATGACAGGCGCTTCAAGCGGAAGGAGTTTGAGGAAAACCTCCTAGAGTCGGGACTAGAGCTGGAAAAGGATGAAGGGGTGAGAGCTGGTTTGATTAGTCTGTTAGATTCTTTCTGACAGGTTGTTTGCTTCCCATGAATAACTATTAAAATGCACTTTTTCTTCCTTTGCATTGAGCATTCAGGAAGGAAAAAATGGCACCTAATGCAGTCTCATGTATGCAAGGCATTTCAGGAAGTAAAGATCACCACAGTCCTTCATGTTTTACAGGTGTGCAGGGCCGAGTCGGTTACAAAGATATGACTGGCATTCGGTTTTGGATTTCTTTCTAAATAATGGTGGGGAATGGATGATAAAGAGGTCTTATCGGTGGTGACAGATTGAGAAAAATTGGCTGATTATTTACTTGCTTCAGTCAGAGCAGAGCGCCGGTCAAACTAGGACTCAGATCAGTTTTCTTTAACTGGGTCCTCGTTCTGTGATGTGAGGATGTCTGAGTTCTGTTGAACACATGGTCACAGATTTACCCATAAGAGCCCGACATACTTGTTACATACAGTTTGAGAAATTTTGCTTCAATTTATGGTCTAAACTTTGCTTAAAATTCTGTTGAACACAATCTGATACTCGTCTTCTGTCCCCTAATAGATACCCAGAAGCAGAAAACCACATCATATTTTTAATGTATCACATGGTAATAAATGGTAGATATCCTTCCCATACCATTTTTTCATGGGTCAGGCCTTCATGGGTAAAGGTGAGGGATGTTGCTGTTTAGGCAATGCACACCAGCCACCAGATTTACTAGCCTGCCAGACAAAGGCAGTATCAGCACAAACTGACTATAAGACAAGTTACTCTTAATTTACAAGCTGTGTCTTATCAAGAAATTAGCTCCTTATTGACAGTTCTGCATATTGGTGATGTAAACGGCCCGCAGGACTGACCTCTTCACTGATCAGCTCATACCAGAAAACCTGCTCCTGCATCATTCTGACATTTTAAAAGAGAAAGTCACTGAGGAGTCAGAAGCGATGATAAAAGCAGGATGTGGATGCTTGGCGTGTACGGTGGTGGTCGGCATGGCCTTTCACTCAGAACTACATGAGGAACTCTTTGACACAAAGCAGCTTCACTGAAAGTAAAAGTTGTGGGAAAAGCTTTGAGCAGCTGGGTCTTATGACCGATCCTCATCCTGTCATTAGATGTCAGTAGAAACAGGGCACAGTCTGGAGACGGTCTTTGACTTGGACGTTGAAGGCAGATGTTTCAGAGCTGATGGATGCGATCATGTTTCCTTCACTAGTTCTGTTAGCTACTTGTGTCCGTTCACCAACAGGAAACAGGAAGATGTGTTGTTATGTCATGTTGGGAGGCTCATCTGCATCAGTGACACGTATCATTCAGCGGGTAAAACAACCAGACCAGTTAATGACTGAAGGTGGAGAATGACTTCAAACAAGGTAACGTATTGTGTTTCAGGACTTCCTGGTCCTCGGGACAGTCAAGTTACCGTATATTCAGAAAAACCGTTCCCACCTTTGTCTCATGGTGCATGTTAACGGCTTCGTTTATGCTGAAAACCGTCTCATGCACTTTATACCATTATATCATCCTTTCCTAGCAGACATCAGACTTTATTTATAAAGCTCTTTTCATACAATTTTCTAACACACAGTGCTTCACAGAAAAAAACAGGGCAAGACAAAGTCTGTTTGTGTCTCGCTTTCCCTCACAAACACAGCTCATCTGGTCTCAGAATAAAACTGATCAGGAACCCCGTTAGCGGGAAAAACTGGAGGTGAGGTCAATGAAAATAGTGAAAAAGATGAGATTAAAACAGAAGATGAGCATTAAAATAGGACAAAAAATATATAATATATTTAAACAGACCAAAAAAGGATGAGAAAATAAAATAAATACACTAATACGAAATAAAAAAATTCAAGCACATTAAAACAGACATAGGATAAACAAAAATAGATTAAAACAGACTAACACATGATAAAAAAAATCAAATCAACGTATTAGAATAGACCAAAAGAGTATAAAAATACATCAAATTTAAACAGCAAAAGATAAGAGAATTAAACACTAAAACCGAATAAAAACATTAAAATACATTAAAACGCACCAATAGGATAAAAGATTTAACACATTAATACTAAAACTGGGTAAGAAAATTAATTGGATAATTTAACTAAGCATAAAATGCAAAAGCAAAAAAAAAAAAAAGATTAAAATACCTTAAAAAGCTAAATTGAGTTAATATAATCTGAAACAGAATCCAGATTAAAAAGGTGGGTTTTAGTGAATATTTCATGCTGACCTCAGGTCTTCAGGTTCAACAGATTCATTATGTAAAAGAGCAGGAGTAAGTCTTACTAGTCCCTTAAGAACCACTAAAAGAGTCTTAAATCCGATCTAAAGCCAGGAGGCCACTGCAGACAAGATGGACCTGATCTGATCTGATCTGGCAGCTTCAGTCCACGTAATACATACGTAATACATGGCATCCAGATCTCTTCAATTCCCACCAGAACCTGACAACGTCGTTCCACGTGGCCTCCGAATCTTCTTCCCAGACTCTGAAGGTGGATGAGCCGATAAATCCAGACGCCGTATCTTTAATGAACTTTGGACTCCAACAAATCACCTGTTTTTAGTTTGAGCTGTCGAGTGGAGTTGTCGTCATAAGATGTTTCTATAAAGCTTTTGTAGAAAATTAATATTTAACTATTATCTATTTTAAAAGAAGTTTCTCTTCCAAATCCGCCTCCAGTGAAGATGATTCCTGCCCTGATTTATCATTTCCAAGTTGTTTTTCATTAATAAGTCATGCCAAATTCTGTAAAGGAGTCCCACTCTGATTATCTGAGGGGTTATTCTCAGAGTTCCTCTCTGGCTTTCTGCTTTAAACGAACACACAGAACCAACACTCAACTTGAAGGTGATGGTGAATCATGCAGGGCATATATACAGTAAAGCAGCTTGTTTGGATTAGTCCTCATCCAGACGGGTCAGTGTGCAGAACTGAGGGGCGTAAAACCAGTCTGGTGGTGAGTGCTTTTACATAACATCAGAGGCTGCAGACATATCCTCATCTGCAACAAGAAAGGTGTGTTTGAGCTGGGTGCAGAGGGTTTCCTCCGCTGCACCGCAGAGCTTTAATAATCCCTGCAGACTAACATTTCTCTGCTTATTAGCTGTGGTTACTATTAAAAATAACTACCATCGGTTTGTAGAGAATATTAATCTTCACTGTGTGTTGAAGTGGCAGTTCACACGGTCCTTGTTATACGAAGTTTATCTGATGCCCCAGGTCACATGTCGGCTTGTCCTTTTGGAAAAATACTGAATAAAAGTGCCATTTAAAGTAAAAAGATTTAACCTAAATCGTTTGTGTTCCAGAACAAAATTCCTGGAATTGGCTTCCTGAAGATCCACGCTCCCTGGAATGTTTTGTGTCGAGAGGCCGAGTTCATGAAGCTGAAGATGCCAACAAAGAAGGTAAATCCTGGTTGGTTTTGTCCGTGGTGAATGATGGCTGCTGTTGAACCCTTCATGAGGCCATTCTGCATCCCTGACATGCCTTGTCGTGAGAATTCGATCGTCCAGAATGTGAAAAGCATCAGAGATGACAGGCCATCAAATGTGTGTCATGCTCAGCAATGCACAGTGTCTGCTGGGCTTGGAAAGGATGCGGTGTGGCATCGGTGCAAGCCTGACCTCCAGCTGCATCTTTCATGATCTCCCTCCATGTTTCTGGAGACAAATGTTGACTTTCCATTTTTTAAAGGGTCTTATTTTACTGTTTAAAGACTGTTTATAGAGAATACTCAGGTGACATCATTGTGGCTTTGTCCGCCATCTTGGGTGAACCCAGCTACTGTTTCTATCTCCACCTTCAGGTTTCTCTCCAGTGAACTAGTTGAAAAACACATCTAACATGCTAGCTAGAAACGTCCTCCATGACAGAAGAAGGGAGTTGTGGTTACGATGCAGAAACACAAATTATGAATGACTTAGTTGCAATCTGCTGAAGAATGAAGAAGTTCAGGTTTAAATGTTTCCACCTGTCTCAGACGTAGCTGTTTACCTGCTGTTGGTGGACGTTCCTACACCTGTCATGGATTTATAAACTACTGATCATTAAATGTTCTTGCAGCCATTTTACAGACGATGGATTAAAACCTGCCAGTCTACAAACTGTCAGCTGCAGCTTCACGATCACACTCGTCATTTAAAAAATTCATCACGTTTATTGATGTATGATTTAACTTGGATCAATTTTATGTCTTTTATATCCAACCCTCGCTCAGCCAGAAGGAAACAAAGACGATGGCCACTACGTAACTGTTACTCCCCCCACATGGCGGATCAGTCCCACACTCTGTGTGATGGTGACACATGCACATTCTCTGTTGTTGAATGTACATTTATTTGCAGATGATGCCATTAAATTAATCACTGGATGTCTGTTCCAATCTGCTCCAACTCACCTGACATATCTCCTGTTTCTATCGTAGGTTTATGAGGTAAAACAAGGCAGCAATCTGGTGGAGAAGATCCGACTGTTCATTCACAAAGTTACCATTCCTCTTCACCCCAAAGTGGAACCCAACCGACCTAAAGATGTCAAACCCCTCTGTCATCCTTTTTCCAGAGAGAAGCAGCATCTGTGAGTGAAACCTCTTCTGACTTGGTTGTGTTGACTGTAACTTTCCTCACGCTGGCTGGGCCAAATATCGCTCCGTAGTCCAGTGCCCACAGAGAATCTGCATCTATGTCCCACTTCATTTCTAAGTTCTTCCTACACATGTAATAAAAGACAGCTCCATGAAATCTGGATTGACTTTGCCCTGCATTATTATGGGAGCAACAAAACCTAGAGGGTCATAGAGGCTGTTGACAGTCGACAATATGCCCCTACGTGTGAATGGTTTGGTCTCAGTAGATACCTTGTAAGTGAAACTGTCAGACTGCAGGTTCCAGCAGAGTCCTAAGCTTCTCTGTACTGGGAGAGGATCTACTCCTAGATCTAAATCTTTCAAGTCCTTTGCACGATCCTCTGCAGGGAAAGCTTCCATGACTTGACTGCAGTTTGATGCCATTTTATGAAGGCGTAGGTTAGACTCTGCTAACATTGGGTTCTCTTAGGTAAGTCAATTGCTACCTCTGGCGTGGCGACTGATGTGAGCCCGTCATTGACATAAAACTGCCGCTCGACAAACTGTCTTGAATCAGAGCCATATTCTCGTTCACCCTGCTGAGCTGCCCGTCTCCTGCAGTAAATGACAACAGCAGGAGATGGGCTGTTTCCGAACACGGGAACTTTCATTCTGAACTCAACTGTGTTTTTTGTGGTGTCATTGTCCTTGTACCACTGATAGCGCAAATTGTCTCTGTGGTCTTCACGCACAACAACGCAATAAAACATTTGCACCGAACATGGGTAGATGCCAATGTTCTTTACCTCCGGGCAAGGGAGGAGCAGGTTCGGCTTGATCGTTATCCAACATTTTCTGCATGAATTGGATGTAATGAGCTTTCATTTCTGGTCTCTTTTCCAAAGTCCTTCGAAGACTGCTGAGCCATTTTAAGGGCTGCTCTTTGTTGTTTGGAAGAATTCTTCTTGGAGAGCAAAGGGCAATGGTGCGACCCAGCTGTTTTCCTGGTTTTGACAAACTTTGTTCATCATAGTTAGGAACGTTTTGTCATCAACAGACAGCATTTGTTTGTCATCACATTCTGATCTAACAAACACAGAGTGCCCTAGGTTGTCTGTGTAGTGCTGTGTAAGAGTAGTGCTCCCAGTGACGCCATAATTCTCTTTGATGTGCATTATGATTGGGCAGGGCTCAAAGTAGGATGCACGGCCATTATCTAAGGTGTACGTTTTGTAGACACTGACCTCTGGCTGACTGTGCGATATTCCTAAACACACCTCCCCCCCAATAACCCAGCCTAAGTCGAGCCTTTGGGCATAAGGTGCATTGTTGGGCCCATTGATTTGCTCACGTACCTTATGGACCCTGAGGATGTCTCTACCCAGGAGTAAAAGGATAGGACCATGGTGGTCAACAGGTTGGATTTTGTCCGCGAATGATGCTGTGCAATCTCCGGAGAGGGTATTTCAGACCTATCATCCGGAACAGAGTCACATTCAATTAGAGAGGGTAGCTGGATCTTGACTTTTCCATCCATGGACTCAAGCAAGAAGTTGACAGCTCTCCTTCCGAATGTTTGTGCTTGTCCAGAACAAGTTTTTAATGTATATGGAGTTGGTCTAGCTTTTATATCAGAGGGTAAAAAAACTCAGACTGAGCTAGTGATTGTTCATCTATTACAGCATACGTTTTAACAGCTTTCTCTTTTTGGCCTGCAGGATAGGCTTTGACTAGACTGACCTTAGAACAGGAGCGTGGGCCAGCACTCTGGCCACATACCTCTGTACATTTTGAGATGACTGAAGGTGAGCTCTCAGTTTTCTCTTCGCTCTGGCTGTTTTCCGGTGCAGTGCTCTTTGGGGCTGGAGCGGGGGCATCCTCGATGACCTCGGGTGAGCCGTAGCACTCTTGAAGACATTGCCAGACAGACCATCCTGGCACCTGCAGCAGGATTCAGGGTGTGTACAGCACGGATGCGTTTTGCTTGTTTGGATGACTTTGGACCCAACCACCTTGTTAACAAATCTAACTCCTCTCTGGGAGACAAATTTAGGTCATTGTCGCACTGAGAAATGAAGTTTTCCATGCCCAGTAGTTTTCAGGTTTATCATAAAATTGCAGTAGACCTGTGCTCACCAGTTCTTTACGGATGAGGTATTTTGCAGAATCTTGTGCATTGTAAGTTGTAGCCATGCAGCCGTCAGGAAGATTGGTAGTTTTCTTTGGAGGGCCAGGTAGGTAGATGTTGGTTAAGTATGTGCTAACTGTTGGCTCTGGTTTCATTTCTCTTTTTACTGGTGGTGGGTTTGTTTGAATGCTGGCCGTGACAGGTTTGGTAGTTCGTGTACTGTCTTGTACGTCAACCTCATTGTCATTTCTCTCAGGAGGCTGTATTGCATCATCCTGAATATCTAGAAATAGTAACTCACTTTGTTGTTTAACATATTCACTAGTGCGCTGTGCTGCACTAAGATCAAACTCTACACTTTGGGGTCTGCTGAACTCCCCGTTTGAAGTTCTGCCTCTTCGTAGGCTATGGCTTCGGCTTCAGCTGCAGCTGCTGCCTTCTGGCACTGTAGAAGATGGAGACTTGCATCCAAATCAGCTTTTTGTTTTAGCATACTTGCTTCCTATTCTGCTTTCTGTTTCATCATGTCAGCCTCTTTCTCAGCAAAAGCTAGTTGAGCTTGTGCGTCCTTAGCTTTGACATAGGCTCTTGTAGCTGAAGAGGTAGTTGATGATGACCGCTGAGACTGCTTACTTGTTCTCCTAGATGACTGTGTCCAGCAGTTGTGTCTGTTGCTGTGTTTTAGCTGGTTGAGGGGAAACTTCTGGCTGTTGCTCACCACTGGTTGCTTCATCTAGCTGTTCCCCAGACAAGTCTGGCTATATGAAGCTAGACAGCCAGCGAACAAAGCAAAAAAAGTAAAAAAAAAAAAAAAAAAGCTCTCCACACAAGGCTTGCTTTTCTTGATCTTATTGAAGATCTTTTATGTACTTTTATATTGCTTGTGTTTTTTGTAACTGAAAGATACAGACAGGGAAAAACAAATCACTAACTGAAAGACACTTCTTAACATCATACTAAAGTTGGTTAGCCTAGCTTAAACAATTGCACGCATATCACGTTGTGATTACACTGGCACGTTTTAAACAACCAAAATACCTCAAACACATATACTGGTGTTTTCTGAACACACTGATACTCACAAAGATGAAGGGTTCCCAAGGCATGAGTGTAAGGGTACATTTAGCGTATTTATTAGCCGTGTCCTCACTTGTTTCTGCCAAAGCACTTCACATTACCGGAGAAAAACTGTTCCAAAGATTGTTCAATGGTAAGAGCGCTCACTCGCTTGCGTAGTTACGCTACAATATGACAAAGATCATTGTGATATAGATGTATCACACTGATTAGATTTCAAAACCCCAAACATTTTAACTGTTTTTAGCATGAAGTTATATTTACTATTTATTAACTATGAACTGCTTTTTATGTAATTTATTTACAATATGAGTTGATTACAGTCTTTGACCCAAAGGCATCGCAATACTACACCCAGCTAAATCAGCATGGATGCAGAGAGGAAGCTTCAGTTTGGAGCAAATCCTGCAGTGCTTAAGGATCAGATATTTGGCCTGCATGTAGTCTGATTTCTGGAGTTAACAGATTATTCAAGTAATTCCATATCCTTTATCAGATAATGGTTGTAAGAGCCATAATAAATTTATTTGAACATTTGAATACCCTTAAAATGGTGAAATGCTCCTTTATTTCACTTAAAGTTATGTCATAACAGGGAGCAATGTCTGTGGAGAGACGGTTTTTACCGCTGTGCCAAGTAGAGAAGGTAAACACAATCATTCTATATCATCCTATAAATGAAACAACGCTTACCAACGATTCATTTTGCTGTATGCTTATTGCTGCTATGCAGACAGATAACCATGATGTTGAAGTGGATGAAACATGGTAGAAGATCGCAGCTAAATTAGCAGCTATCTGGTTAAAAAATCAGATTAGCTCTCTGCAAGATTTCTTCCCAATACTCTTTGTGTATGTCAGTCTCTGTATTTGATTTATTGAGTTTTTTACACCCTCATATGTGCAAAACAGGTCTTTTTAACATAAGACTTTAAAGACAGAGAAATAAACAGTCACAGTGTGAGCAGAACACAGGATGGGGGGAAGCTGGAGTAAAACTAAAGTAAAACATTCACGTCTGTTTTTCTTTCTTAAAAGCTCGCACAATCAGTTGTTGTCTTCATCTTCATTCTTCTGCTTTTTTTCCCCCTTCCTGATTCTCTACTTCTCTGCTCCGTTTCTTTTGCTGATCACATGAAGACTATTCTGCTCGGCACTGCCCCCGTGATTTCAGATGGTATTGCTCAGTCTTCTGCGTCCAGAGACTTAAAGCTAACCTCCCTGAAAACGACTAAGTTACGTGCATAACCGACACCAACTGTTCGTCCATCTGCGTGTCAGTCTTCTTTATCAAGCATAAATGGGCCTCAAGACCTCGGGTTCCCAAATAAACAACTAACGCTAAAACCGCAGGCTTCCATGTTAGCAGCTAACGCTAAAACCGTGGGCTTCCCGGTTACCAGCTAACACTAAAACTGTGGGCTTCCACGTTAACAGCTAACGCTAAAACCGCTGGCTTCCACGTTAGCAGCTAACGCTAAAACCACGGGCTTCCACGTTAGCAGCTAACGCTAAAACCACGGGCTTCCACGTTAGCAGCTAACGCTAAAACCACGGACTTCCATGTTACCAGCTAACGCTAAAACCACGGACTTCCATGTTACCAGCTAACACTAAGACCATGTTCAACAAAGAACTGATGTTTTGAAAACAGGAAGTAAAACAACCAGATTATCATTTTGCTTGCTATGATGCTGGACAGGACAAGTTTAAAAAAAAAAATAAAAAGAAAACAGGAAGTTATATCGTACGTATCCAGAAGAAATCTGATAATGGACTGGAAAATTTAGACCAGGGTTTTGTCAGAGGTGCATGTACACACATCATATTCTTACAGTAATCTGATTACTCCCAGTTATCTGATTGTGATGGTCACTGATTTGGGGTGTGGCATGGACTGCTGTATGCTGGTTTGGGTTGCAGCGCTCACCTCACCATCAACTCTGGACCAGGGAAGGTGGTCTAGCCTGATGGATTACATTTTCCCTTACTTCTCAGAGATGGCCAGATTTATGGAAGGCCAGACCTGCCACAATTACGCCACTAATCTGTCACGTTTCACCCAAAGAACGGCGAAAAAAACGCAGTTTTGTCAGTAAACACACCGTTAAATACGCCGTAAATGTACCCAAAAAAGCGCCGTTTTTTACGCCGCTTTGAAGCCCTAAAAAAACGCCGTATAAAACGGCGTTCTGTACATCAAGACGCACGTAAAAAACGGCGTTTTGCTAATATGATGATAATCTCCACCCTTCTTTTCTCACAGCCACTGAATGTGAAGTGTTTGTGTCCAATCACTGATCAAGACAAGCAGAC
>JBAFSZ010000001.1:37998872-38010150 GCA_036919955.1 Melanotaenia pygmaea | reverse complement strand
TTGTACAGTGTCCTTGGGTGCTTTGATAAGGCGCTTTCTTTAAATAAAATGTATTATTATTATTATTATTATTATTACTGTTCATCACTGTGGGATTCGAACTTCAGTATCCCGCATGACAGACGGATGTTCTACCGACTGAGTTATCCAGTTTGTTCCGACTCCTCTGGCATGTCTTCCTTCTGACACTGTGATGACATCGTCTCCACCTGCTGCCACTAATCTGTCTTTCTGACACCAGAAACGTCCACGCCGTGCCCACCAATTAAACATTCTTACCTTATACAACGTGGTCCATCAGGATCTCTGTCTCACACCCTGAATTAATCTGCTTCTTCCCTCTTTTTCCCTCCTGAGCCATCATGGAAATGATGTGATGAATATGTATTACAGGCGTCCACTTGACCATGTATAGCCACCATGTGGTCGGGGCAAGGTGTTGTCTCACGTGCGGCCGCTTTAAGGCGGATTTATGCTCGCGTGATGACTGCGTGCAGTCGGCCACGGTGAAGTGGATGCTGGTGAGTTTGCTCTCTCACTCGAGCGTAGGGGGAATGCATCGTTTTGGTGTCGTGTTGCAGTTTCTCCTCCTTACTTGTAGGTGGCAGAAGGGGTGGTATCGGCCGGTAAACTACAGGTTCCCTACAGTTCGGTAGGTATTTCCCCTTTTAAAACAACAAAGGTGTCCAGTACGGTTCAGTGTCTTTATTAACTTGTGGAAGAAAATGAAGAAATAATTCGATCAGCCTCTCATCAACTGGTTATTGTTTTGAAAACGGTGGTTACCACACAAATTCATCGAGAAGATCCAGACATCCGACAACACGTGATCCCAAACTGACCAATCACAAGGGAGAACCTCCATGTAACTGTGTAGCAGGGGTGCACGTCAGGTCTGGAAGAGGAGCACGTTGAGCCTCTGCTGAGCTACACCAAGCCTACAGTGGTTACACAGATGCAAAAGCCAAGCAACCATAAATCTGCCTTTAAAGTAGAAGTTCGCAGCATTTCCTTTTTGTGCTTCAGATGCCATGTGTAGTTGGCTTGATACGCAGTGGTGCTTGTTAGAATTCGGGTGATGCCGAGCTGGTCAGGTTTCACCTACTGAGCAGCCCAGGAATTTTGCCCCCTGTTGGTGGTCTTCCTATCCTTGCCCCACCTAGATTGACCACGGACAGACAAACATATCTCTTTGTTTAGAGTAGGCAATTCTGTTCGGATGAGGCAAAAGAAATTACATGCCCAGCACCAAAGTTCTAGCCCGGAAGAGAACACAGACGAAGATGATGGTGATATCTCTAGTTTCCCTGCATATAGACTGATGGACAGAACAGTGTGGTTACAGCTCCTGTAGGATTGGAAGTTGGAAGAATGTGGGGCAATAAATTGTATGTGTAAACCATTTTGTGAGCATTCATGTATACATGCCTTGCTTGTGGCTTGACAAAAGACAAATGATCACATCTGTATTTCTCCCTTATCAGTTCAAAAAGTGGTTAAAGTTTATAACATTAACATGAATTTCAACCTTTTGTCTTTTTGTAGACTCCCTGAAACCTTCAGACAAGTTTAGGGGGTGTGATTTATGCTAAGTCATTCAAATATGGACAGCTGTCGTTACCGACACCTGGCTCCCCAGGTAGGTGTTAATCCTTTAAGTCCTGATTTCTCAAAACTAGTTTGGGGGGTGCCAAAATTCAAATGGCCACATCTTCTTCCAGTTTTTTCATTTCCATGTGTTAGACGTTGTTGGAAAACTTAGAAGCTACACTTTAGGAATCCGTAAATAACTCAAACTGACCCACAGGAGACTTGTTTCTGGTTTTTCCATTGCTGGTCAAGTTTTGGTATCGATCCAATACCAAGTAAATCCAGGGCAAGTATCGCCAATACCGATATCAATACAGATACTTGAATTTTACAATCATTTAATGATTTTAACCAGTCAGTACTGGTATGAGGTGTTCCTGTACACAGAGGTATAGCAAGCTTTTCATGTGGTTTGTTACTTCAACACTGACGAATATAGACCATTTTCCCACATTTCACATTTGAGGACCCATTAGGTTTTAATAAACAGATAAGTATTTAGTCAAATTTAGGCCTTAGACATTCTCATTTGTGCCATCCTTTTCCTGGTTGGTGCCCCTGCCTGGCCCTATCATCAAAACTTTTCTATACCTGTCCCTGTATAAACAGTAAAGCCAATCACTTGTCAACCACCTGGCTCTGGTTTGGATTTCAGAGCCTGTTCATAATTTCCCTTCACCACATTCATGGCTTCTATAAAGTAAACCTGCCTGTCCAATATCTGCACAGCACCACTAATTTAGAGAAGACATCCTCTTGTTTAATCTTGACACTCGTTAGACATTTGAACCTGATCCATCAGGCTGTGTTACGAGCAGCAGATTTTACAGCTGTTACCTGCAAACCTCAGCTAATAAAAAAATATAAAATAAATGCAAACAAAAGACTATGTAATTAAAACGGCTAGAGTTTTGGATCAACATCTTGTTAGTTTTCTCCTCCTCAATATGAGCTGAACGATAAACAAACTACAAGAGAGACGATGCTGGGTAAGAAAAGCCGATCAGCTGATCACCGACAGTCACGTCATGACTCAAGGATTGACAGGAGAGGGAGGGGTGAGAGTCACGCAGCTCAGAGGTGCAGAGCGACTGAGCAACGTTTGCGCTAAAGTTTATTAAAGAAAAGTGTGAAAGTGATCCCAGACAGCTGACCTGGGACGCTTCCTGCTTCCTTCCATTTCCAGACAATTCAAACTTTTTCTAAAACACTCAGTACAACACACTTCAATCCAACCTAACTGCAGACAACCAGCTGCTACACCTGTACAGAAACACAACAGAGAATTTCCTACGGCTTTTACAGGTAAACTTGTTTTCCCGTAAAAGCAGCAATTTTATTGTTGACACAATCTAGTAAGAATACAGGAAGATTAAAGCACATACCACCACGTCAGCAGAGCCACGGAGTGGAGTCCGGGTCACGGTACAGCTGTTCATTAATTAATGATTTATCCACCACGATAACAGCGGGAGCGCTTCGGCAATGGATTTCCTTCTGATGGGAAACAGGACTCTTCGCCAATCCAGGATCTCTCTTGGATATTGGTTTACACCGAAGTTAGTCCCCTTCAGTTCGTGGCCCTGGTTCTTCACCTGCTCTTTTCTTTTTCACCATATATTTTATCTTCTTATTTTCTGCAGAGAGTCGGGTCAACCCCTCGGTGAGTGATTTTACCGACTATGTAGCCCCTTGGCCGAACTGGTTCCAGTGCTGGTTCAGAGCCAGAGCCTGTCTAAGCACTGGTTCTTTGACTTTCCACCACCAAAGCACCAGCTCCTGGCTCTCAAAACTGGTTGGAAGCTGACACCAAGTCTTTGCTGGGCCAGATCTAATAACCGTTTCACACAGGTTGCGTCAGCAGGTGAGGGTGGGTTAGGGCTCGGACAAAAGGCTGCTTTCGGACACATACAGATAGAGATGCTGCAGCAGGCTATGATAGAACTGTCAACCAGCTAGTAAATGACTTTAAAAGGCTGAAAAAAGATGTCAGGGACCATAATATGGAGCTGGAATGTAGCAACAACGGGTGACCCTCTCTCAAAAACAACCCACATTTTAAATGACTAAATTCTGTTCTCAGAGATCACTTGGCAAACCACAGCTACGTCCATCCTCGGTGGAAACTGGGAACGCCACTGAATCTGGTAAGTGTAGGGGCTTTCTAGAGAGATGTTATGGGTCGAGTGTGAATCATTTTAAACAGATCTCTTCTGTTAGCCATGCTAACACACTAACAGTTACTAACAATAGCCAAACAAAGGTATCATGTGACTTGTGTTGTCCTGTAAATAAAGAAACTTTCCCTAACATTTAAGCACAGCTCTTATATTGTATACTGTGGGGTGAACACAAATTAAGGTTCTTTTTCTAACAGAGTTAAAGTCCCTGGAAACTGAGGAAACACTAGTGGTTGTTGCGTTCACTTCACCATTCCCCAGTGTCCAGTTCTTGTCATCCTCCTCTTTTCTCTACATAACAGACTGGGTAAGAAATGTGAATATCATGGAAGCATCTGTCAGTGAAAGCTGTTATGTACTACAATGACGTGTTGTGGTTACCAAACATAGACACCTTCAGGCTTGGTAGGAATTTCCTGTACTTTTGTTTGTGTGATGTTTATATTGACTAGTTTTTTGTGCTTTTGTGGTAGGACAAGGTTTGTTACCTTGTCC
Source organism: Melanotaenia pygmaea (assembly GCA_036919955.1). NCBI lineage: Eukaryota > Metazoa > Chordata > Actinopteri > Atheriniformes > Melanotaeniidae > Melanotaenia > Melanotaenia pygmaea. The sequence goes on along the minus strand of JBAFSZ010000001.1, from coordinate 38,005,885 downwards.
CCGCTTCTCCTTAATTGCACCTCCCAGGTGCAATCTATCAGCACTGACTGTGGGGGCGGAGCAAATGCTGGTATTTTTGACAGGCGCTCACTAGTCAGGGTGCATTCCCTCATCCTGGGTGGCCCTGATAAACCTCCTCTAGCCATCATGGCGGAGGTGATCGAGCATGTCAGCTGAATATACCATGAGTACCACACCGTTTCACTTCCCTGTCTGGTTTTGGTTGTCCATAGATGTCCAAGCTAACACTCTAAGCAACCTACGTGGCTTGCCATTCCAATTATAGCATCCAAACAGAGTCTAGTGCTTTAAAGAATAATTTAGGGATAAGAATAGGGAGGCATTGAAAAACGATTAAAATTTGGGGAGTTTTGTCATTTTGATCGAGTTAATCCTGCCAATAAGTTAAAATGAGGGGGGGGGGGGAACCATTTCCATAGAGTAACTTTGACTTGTTTGACCAGGCTGAGAAGGTTGTGTTTGTAAAGGTGCCAATGGTCCCTCATAACACAAATTCCAAGGTAAGTAAAGCTATGTCACCACTTTAAGTGGAGAAGTCCTGTCACCCAGATCAAGTACCTTCCTGCTGATTGGGAATAATTCACTTTTACCCAGGTTAAGCCTGTAACCTGAGATGCAGCCAAAGGTTTTATAAAGCAAGAGGACTTCAGGGAGAGAATTTTTAGGATCTGAGATGAAAAGATGCAGGTCGTCCACATTAAAATTAAATTTTATGTCCATATTCAGTAATGAATAAGGTCCTTATCCTTATCCTTCTTCAGCAACAGGGAGATACAGGCTTGATTAAACATGGGGGGAAGAGCGCCGGATTTGAATAAATCAGCAAATACCAGAGATAGAAAGGGGGACATGTTCGTGGAAAGTTTCTTAAAAGTCTGACGGAAACCCATCAGGGCCAGGGGCCTTGCATTTTGCATGGATGATATTGCTGAGGAAATCTCACTTTGGGTAGTAGGCACCTCCAATTAAGTCCCCTGGTCTTTAGTCAGAGAGGGCATATTTAGGTTTAAAAAATAGGTTCTCCATCATGCCTTCATCCGATGCAGAATCTGAGCGGTAAAGGTTGTAGAAGAGTAGAAGAGCTAAACCTCTGAAATTACCAACCTCTCTTTTGGTCCAAAGAAACCAAGTCATTGTTTATTCGGATGCCAGGGATAAGCTGCCTAGCTCTCAAGCCTCGCATTCGATTGGCCAAAAGCTTGCCCGACTTTTCCCTATTCTCTAGAAGGACTACCTGCCTCTCAAAAGTTGGTCCTCCACAAAGCGGGATGAAAGAAGGTTAAGTTCAGACTGGAGTTTTAAACGTTCTTTGTATAGTGCCGTGGAAGGGGAGGCAAATCAGTCAGTCTCTGCTTTGAAGTTTTGGATTTGTGAGCTGCAAATGAGATGATTTCATCGCTCAGATAAGCTTTCATAGCATCCAAATAACTTTTTTGGACATGACAGGGGTACTATTGTCTTTAAGAAAGAACTTAATATGGTTGGAGATGTGGAGTAAAAAGTTTTCGTCCGCAAGCAACACCGGGTCCAGCCTCCAATGCCCCCTCGCCTGCACTGCATCAGGAAAGGAGAGGTTGAGTACCACCAGTGCGTGATCAGAGATAACTATACTCTCGTAGCTACGGTGTTTAAGGTTCGGAAGTAGAGCATTGTCCAGAAAAAAAGTAGTCGAGTGTAAGTTTGGTGGACATGTGAAAAGAAAGAGTATTCTCTACCAGATGGGTAGAGGAAATGCCAGCGGTCGGAAACGCTAAAATCAGACGAGAACAACTTAACTGAGCTTGCTGATTTACTCAAAGCAGTAGGCTTAGAAGAAGAACGGTCAAGAGGTTCATCAATAAAACAATTAAGATCCCCTCCGAAGATCAAAGAGTGTGAATTGAGATTAGGAAGCTTGGAAAAAAAATTATGGAAAAATTGTACATCGTCAAAGTTAGGAGCATAAAGGTTAGCTAGAGTAATGTGCCTGTTGCCCAATTTACCTGAGACTATAATGTACCGTCCATTCTTATCAGAGACAGTAGTAGAGGGTTTGAAGGAGATGTTTCTGCCAATAAGGACTGCAGCGCCCTGGCCCTCCCTGCAAAGCATGAATGGAAAACCTGCCCATCCCATATTCTATCCAACTTCCACCGATCGGAGACACACAAATAATTTTCTTGAAAAAACACAGGTCCTGCATTAAGGTGTTTCAAGTGTGAGAGTACTTTGACCCGTTTCACAGGATGGTTCAGCCCCTTATTGTTCCAAGTGACAAAATTCAAGTCACCCATCTTCTAAGTTGAGTGTGAGCAAAGAAACCAGGTAGAGCAGCCCTTGAGGGAAGATAGGGGAAAAGGGAGAGGGAGGGGAAACAACACCCCACACATGCACACCCACCCACTTAAACACAAACTGGATTCCACGATATGACTTGAGTGATGAACAACCAAAGTCCCCTCAAGGCTTACCTTGACCATATCAGAAGTTTGCTTCCTTAGCCCTCTAAGCCCCAAATAACAATTAAACAGATCAACCCAAACAAAGAGGAACAACACAGGAACGCCATTCTAGCAAGCAGCATGAGCAGCTTCGGTTAGACAGGAATTAACTCTGCCACAAAGTCTAAAATCTGCCTCCTATTTCAGGCAGTGAACTGGCAGGATGGGAATTAAACAAGATTATAAACATAACAGGCCTGCTCGGTGATACTGTAAGAACACAATAAAACCAAACCAAAATCTCTCAAGGATAGGAGGAGCACAAAATCTGTCTGAAAAATTGTCATTACTCACGGAGCCTGGAACATGCCGAGAGCCTGGCAGTAGCGGCAAATAAACAAGCTTCTGCAGTTAGTCCTGAAGAAGTCGATGGACCACCATCAAAGCTTTTCAGGAAGTGGGTTGCTTGGGACACAGAGCCGAGCCACCTTTTCTTGTCACTCTGAAGAGTAATGTGTAGCTTTGCCGGGAAGAGGAGGGAAGGGTGGAGACCTCTTTTATAGAGCTCGGCCATAACATCCTTATATTTGGCACATTGTTTCAGGATGTCTGTGGTGTAGTCTTCATAAGTCCGGATCCTGTGACCAGCATATTCCAGACTGCCACGTTGCAGGCCTCCCTGATGACTAGATCCTTCCCCTGGAACCAGTGGAATGGATGATAACGGGACGTGGCCTCTCCCCCCAACCCGGGTTTTGGAGCAGGGCTGCTCTGTCCAGCTCCAGGGCTGACTGAAGAATTTCATCTCCAAAAATGTCAAGGAGAAGCTGGGAAAAAAGACAGTTGGATGGCCGCTTTCAACTGACTCAGGTAAGCCGATGATAAGGATCTTCTGCCTCCTACTTCGTCCCTCCAAATCAGAGAGCCTGGCTCTCAGACATTTGTTGTCCTCCAGAAGCGAGGCACAGGCCACCTCAGACTGCTCAAGACGACAGTTGACCTCCTCTGCATTAGCTTTGAGGTCAGTAATGTGTTGGCCATGGCCAGAAACCACGGTCTGAATCTGGTTGAGTTTTTAATCAAGGGAGGATGACTAAAAATCCATGGCCAGCGCTGCACAGGGTTGCTCCTGAAGATGGGATATCCATTTTACAGTTAAGCTAGTTGCGTTGTTGGCCTTACTGGCGGACACATGCGGGTCCTTTCGCAACTGCTTTCTGGACTTAGACATGCCCGAACCGTGTCTTTATGCTGCTTTTAGGGGAGGACAAAGAGGGGCGAGAGCAAAAAGAACAAAAAATGGGTTATTGCTACAGGGAAAAACCTGAAAGGTTTTGGGAGCATAAGAGCTGCACACCTACTCCATTAACTGCCAAACCAGAAGTTGTCCCACCAGAATCTTGATGTGGATGTAGACAACAGGCAGCCTCAACATCAGAATCCACTCTAATACCATCTAATTGAAAAACACATTATTAAGCCCAAATCCCATGGTCTGAATCTGCTGTCTCATAAGATCTACGTCACTTACAGCATCAGCACCACCTACATCATTTACCTGCTTTGTGTGCATTTTTTTTTACATATTTTATCTTGGGGGGGCACAGTTGAGGTTCGCCTAGGGCTCCACATTACCTTCGGCCGGCACTGCACAGTGACATTTATTATGCATATTTATGAAGCTGAGAAACCACACAATGCAACTTTTTTATTTGGGACACTGCGTGATGTTGCAGCTGAGTTTCACTTTGTGCACCCATGACATGCTAGCAAGCACATGTAAACAAACCAGCCATTTTGATTGTGATCGTTGCTGATTCAGCAAAGAAATATTAGAAGACATTATCAGAGGGAGAAAGAGAGACAGAACAAGAGATGAGACAAGAGTCAACATAAGGCTGTTTTTTACTGTCTGGCGTAAGCTCACAGTACAGATAGAATGTAAGCTGGATGGTGAATTTGTTGATAAGCGGCACATCACTGAGAAAATGGCAAATGTTTAGTAGTGCATCTTTAAAAGACAGAGCGTGAGCGGGTGATTAAAGACAGCAGCCTCAGGGCTGGGAAAACTTGCTGTGAACACTAGCATACACATCAACGTTCCACTACATTTGTGTAAATACTTGCTGCAAACTATGGAAGCACGGCGCTGCAAAAATGCATAATACTGGAGGTCACCACTAGGGGCAGTACACAGCACTTGCACTGAAAAGGTCAATCTACTGTTCACATTGTATTTCCGAGGCATCAACCCTCAAAATGCTTCCAGTTTGTTACCAACTGTTACGAGTGTTTATCACTGTGCAACAGGGAAGAAAAATCATACAAAAGCCAGTCGTTGTGGACAAGGTCCAAGAGATGGCCTTCAAAGCTACTCACCATTGTGTTTACCTCAGACCTGTTGTGTTCATGCTCTTGTCTGCATGAGCGTCTCTAGTGTTCAATTTAATATTGCAAATTGCACCCCCGACGTTACCTTGAGTCAATGTAAATGAACTACATGCCAGACGGATGCTAGGAATGCTTGGAAGCCATGATACGTATGCAGACGCATCGCTAACAGCAAGTATATCACAGCCCTTATTATCAGCAGGTTACTGTTTCATAACACAGACACAGTATGGAGCCAAAGCAGTAACACAGTATGACGATAATTCCATTGATTTGAAATAAATAACTTCATTAATTTTTGTTTTTGTACAAGATATAATAGCATAGGTATATAAAAAAAAAAGTTGTGTTCAGTAGGAAAAATAGGTTTAGCCTGACAAAGATGTCATTTTTGGGCCATTCAACTGGTCAGAATAAATTTGGCCACAGACTACAAGTAGTTGCTGACTCCAGATTTATGTGATATTTTTGTTCAACCACTTGAATTAAACCTGAAAATCTGCACTTCAGAAACATCTCAGTTCTTTCATTTCAACCCAAGTGTGGTGGCAGGAAAGACTTATGCTCACAGTGTGAATATATGTGCACCAGGACCAGCAATGAAACCCTGTCGGAACTGATCTTTGCTTCTAAAATGTTCTTATCTCTCCTTGCAGATTTGAGCAGCTTCGGGCCTCCGTGTATTTCCTTTATGTAAGTGTGCTTTGTGATAACAGAGTCTGACATTAAACATCTGTCATACAGTGTGAGAAAACTACAAACTGTGCTTATCAGGGCAGGACATGCAGGACATGCAGCACATTGAGCGTAACTCACACCAGCTCACTGTGAGGAAACTCGACCACCACATGTTGGAAATGTGTGGTCAGAAACAAACCGTTCAAGTGTGTCCTAAAAGGTTTGCTGTGTAGGTCATTATAGCTGTGGAATTTTCTGGATATGAATGGACAAAAACTACATTGTTTCTGTTATCTGTTTTACAACCTTTGACCTTTTCTACACACTCACTCCATCGCATGTCTGAGTGAGGCCACTTTAAACAGGGGTGCCCAAGCTAATTCTTCAACATCTACTATCCTGCAACTTTTAGGTGCATACTCTCTTGTTGCGTTTTTGGTTCAGTTGAGAAGAAGGAAACTAGCAGTTCACGGTTCACACCATCACATATTTACCCCAAAGTGTTGTTTTTTGGCAGGACCTCCTCTAACACAGTAGCTGGCTGGTAGTAGACAGGGTTTATATTTCAGCTGTGCAGGGGTGGGTCTAGAAAAGTCCTGATGGGGGGCCAGGCAGGAGCACTGACCAGTAAAAGGGGGCACAGATGAGACCTTCCTTTAGGTCTAGATTTGATGAAATATTGAATTGATTATTACAACTAAAGTGATCATTTGATGTACAAAAGTGAAGAAAAACTAGTAAAACAAGCAGCCAATGATGTATTTTACCAGCAGGTGTTTACTTTGGGTGATGCTGCTGTAGGACTTTTATCACTGCTGCACAAACACACTTCAGTGATAAAAGGAAAAAGCTGTTTTTATCCAGACCATCAGTTTTATCAGAGTTTCTTCATCAATGTCAGCTGTTTAACTTCAGTCATCAAATCTGCTAGTTTCAGGACAGAAATGGTCACCGTGGAGATGGTTGGTGAGATGATATATATGAATTCTGAATTATGATCTAGAACCTCCCCTGAACAGCCACCTTATTGTGGTGAAGGAGTTTGTGCGTCCTGATGATCCTAGCAGCTATGTTGTCGGGGGCTTCATGCCCCTGGTAGGGTCACCCATGTCACACAGGTGTCTAGGGGAGGGACCAGGTGAAGTGCGGCTCAGATCACCCCTATGATGATGACAAAGCAAAGACCAGGGTTTCCATAGCCTGGACATGGGTCACCGGGGCCCCCCTCTGGAACCAGGCCTGGAGGTGGGGCACAGAGATGAGTGCTTGGTGGCCGGGCCTTTGCCTATGGGTCTCAGTCAGGCTCAGAGCATTCACATGTGCACTTGGCACCAGGACACTCTAGGCCGCAGTTCAATGATCAATTTTGTAGTGGTGTTGTCAGACATGCGGCCGCATGTTCTGGACACTCAGGTGAAGAGAGGGACGGAGCTGTCAACTGATCACCACCTGGTGGTGAGTTGGCTCAGATGATGGGGGAGGATGCCGGTCAGGCCTGGCAGA
>JBAFSZ010000001.1:37959831-37971153 GCA_036919955.1 Melanotaenia pygmaea | reverse complement strand
AATAACTCATTAATTTGACTCAGGTGTGTTGGTACAGGAATACATGGAAAACCTGCTGGATTGTGGCCCTCGTAGGATCGAATTGAGTAGCCCTGGTCTAAATAGTACTTATGTTTAATGTTCCCTTCATGCACTGGTATTGTGACCGAACGTCCTTTATTCTTTTTCTGTATTGCAGTTTTACAAATCAATGTAAGGAATATGGTACGTGAGTAAAAGCTCTGAAGAAGACGGCTCGTCTCTAGCTCGTCTTCCTGAAGTCACATGTTTAGCTGTCTGTGTAAGCTGAATAAATACATTTAGCCCAGGGCAGTAGAATCTGATATGTTGTTTTTCTTCTATTGGGAATAAAATATGACTTGATGAGATCCTGTTTTTGTTCTGACTTTTTTTGGAATTGGGATCGCAAATGAACACATAATGAAATTAAATTAATTTGTTTAGAAAAAATATATTAACGACTGATAAGGTGCAAGTACAGGTTATTTTAGTTAGGTTACTTCTAGGGCTGTCAGATGACAGATCAATCACAGCTTACAAATGAATTAATCATGATTAATCGTGATTAATCGTCATGTATGACTATGCCTGAAATCTGCCCGTTTTTACTGTTGTATAAGCAGAAAGAGAAAGACTATGATCACTTGGGATTTTCTTCACATTTTTACATTAGATGATCATCTGATGGGTTAACATCACATAGGCATACCCCCCCATAAGCACATTTTGTACCTTCTTAAGATGGAGTAAGTTATAAGGTGACTTCATTTTAAAAGAGGTAAAATGGTTAAAAACAGTAATAAGTTTTGCAATAAATAATAAAATAGAACTCATGTAAGAGTTAAATAGTTAAAAATCTGTTAATTTCATATTTCGTTTATAAGGATTTTGTCATTTTGTTCAATGTAATCCATTATGCACTGGCAAGCGGCTAATAGGCCTTAAATCCTGTTGCTCTGGGATCAATTGGTTCACCTACTGCTAGGGGGGATCGCGTGCTGTGTCCTCATTGCAATAAACTATCTGCATGAGGGCAGCAGTACTAATCCCTCTCGTGATTCTTTCTACTCTAATTCAGGGGTGTAACAATCACTTTAGTTGTAATAATCAGTTCAATATTATAAAATACAAGGGGTTCTGGCTAAAACTTTCCGGTCCGTGCTCCCTGCCTGGCCCCCATCTAACCCCAGAGCTGCAGTGCCTTTCACTCTGCGATCGAGCAGCTTCCATACCAGACTGTGACAAAGTTTGTTAGGATGCTTTTGATCACACAGCGGTAAAAGTTCACCACGATGGCTGAAGACAGGAGCAAGAAGAACAGGCGCTGGTGAGCTTTCTTGACCAGGCTGGAGGTGTTGGTGGTCCAGGACAGGTCCTCTGAGATGTGGGTCACCAGGAACTTGAAGCTGGAGATGCGCCCTATGGCCTTCCCGTTGATCCAGGTGGTGTGTGCCTCTTTTCTCCTTCCTGAAGTCTACAATGAGCTCCTTGGTCTTGCTGGTGTGGAGGAGCAGGTTATTTGCAGTGCACCACGTGGCCAGGTGCTGCACCTCTTTTCTGTAGGTGGTCTCGTCGTAGTTCTTGATGAGACCAATCACCGTGGTGTCGTCCGCAAACTTGATGATGGAGTTGGATCCATGCACAGGTCTGCAGTCGTGGGTGAAGAGAGAGACGAGGAATGGGATCAGCACTCAGCCCTGTGGCAGGTGTGGCCTAACCTAACGTGCTGTGGTCTGTTGGTCAGGAAGTCCATAATCCAACTGCAAATTGATGTGTCGGTACCCAGATCTCAAAGTTTAGTGATTAACTTGGAGGGGACAGTGTTGAATACTGAGCTGAAGTCAGCAAACAGCAATCGTGCATATGTGTTGCTGTTGTCCAGGTGTGTGAGCACAGAGTGCATCGCTATGGAAACAGCATCATCGATGCTCCTGTTGCTGTGGTAGGCAAACTGGTGTGGATCCAGTGTGGGTGGGAGGGAGTCCTTCAGGTGTGCCAGGACCAGCCGCTCAAAGCACTTATAATGATGGGTGTGAGTGCTACTGGGCAGTAGTCACAATTATGTTTACATAATCACAATCATTAATCACAATTATGTCGTCACATGGGGGTGGGGGTCGCAAACTACAATGAATCTTATTTTGGGGGTCGTGGCTTAAAAATTTTGAAAACCACTGATCTAGAGAAAATGCCCCCTTGCTTTTTTTTTTTGCTGTTTCACTCTCACTAGATATTTGAACCTGATTTAGCTTCAGGGTACCGTGTTATTACTCTAGAACACCGGGTTTGTCACTGAGGCTGGGCCTAACATGCACCTCACACTGAACGAAAGTTATTTATCATGTTTTTATTGTGCACGAAATATTAATAACTAATATGTTAATGTTAACAATATGTTGAAAAGACCATGAAAATAATATTAATAAATCGGGGAGAAGCGCATACCCAAATCTAAAAATATTTACATTTCCTCGATTACTAAAAGAAAATTAAGAAATTTTGCAGGAAAAAATATTTTCTACTTTTATTAAAAAGGAAAAAAAGAGGATGAGGAGTTTGTTGGCTGCATTGTTTAGTACAGCTCAACAACTGTCTACTTCCCACCCTCGGTACCAGTAGGGAGATCTCCCAAACGTCAGTTCCAGCCCAGTACGGGCTGATAAGCCTGGAAGTTTTGCTGATTCTTGCTTTTTCTTGCTTCTCTGAAATTCTCTGGTATCTGGACTGACTGATGCAGCTGAGCATATATAAGCCAACTCCAGGAGTTGAGCCTTCACAGGTCCACACAGGATCCAGGTGAGCTCTGCAGCGGAGGCGTGTGCAGCCTCTTCCTGTTGCTTTTGGCTGTGCTCTGATGGGAGGCTGTGGCTGATTCTCTGTCCTACAGGTTTTGCTGGGATGGCTCGCTGGTCTGTTTTCAGTTTGTGTGCTCTGGCTGTGCTGCTGCTGGCTGCCTGCTGTTGGGCCGACAGTGAGGTGGGAACATGAAAAGTCTCCTTTCTCGGACATATTTCATCTACGTTGCTGATTGTTTGGCTGTTTTCATTAACCATTGTTTTTCTCTTCTTATCCCTACCTGAAGCTGCAGACAGGTATGAAATCTCTTGTACTTGTTTTACTCACACACTCAGCATTGTGACTGGTGTGTTAGGGTGTAAAATTACATTGTGTTGTCATTGATGTCCTTCAGCAGAAGACAACACTGAAGAGCTTTCAGTCTCTGAACTTCTGGAGAGAGCCAACAGAAATCTGAGTGAGTTCCAGCTGATGCAGTCTCTGATCGTGGCCAGTGTGGACCTGTTTCCATCCGTTATCAGGCCTGAAGTTTCTGTGTGATGTGTTTCAGTCCGTTCTGACGATGATCCCATCTTGACTGAAGGAGACATTGCTATCGACAGTGAGGCCGAGAGAAACGCTGATCCCTGCACCAGCAGAGGCTGCCTGTGGGGCAAGTGGACTGATGGGATGGTCTACGTGCCTTATTTCATCGCCAGCCACTTTTGTGAGCGTCACACTGAAGCTGGACTAAATATCCAGCCATCCAAATAAGACTAAATATTCCCAAATACAGTCGTCTCTGATGCTGATCTAAGTCTGCTGTCATCCTGCCAGCTGACAGAGAGAAGGCTATCATCACCCGTGGACTGGAGTCCTTCTCCTCCTTCTCCTGCATCCGCTTCAGGCCCAGCAGAAGCAGCGATCGTGATTGGCTGAGCATCGAGTCTAAAAATGGGTACCAGTCTGAGATGAATAAGCAGCCTCAGCTGAAAACTGTCCTCAGCCATCACAAAACTTCACTTCTCTCTGTTTCCATCCAGCTGCTACTCCTATGTTGGCCGTAGTGGTGGGAAGCAGGTGGTGTCTCTGGCCAGGAGTGGATGTCTTTACCACGGCACCGTCCAGCACGAGCTGCTCCATGCTCTGGGCTTCAACCACGAGCAGACCCGCTCGGACAGGGACAACCACATCCAAGTCCTGCTGCAGAACGTCCAGTCTGGTAATGGAGCAGCATGCTGTTTACACACACAGATACATCTGATTTACATAAACCACTGAACAGACGGTGGTTCATCAGTTTCTGGAGATTGTCTCCTGCCTTCTGGCCGGCAGAGCCCTAAAATCAGGCTGCAGGTGGTGTACTGAGGAACATGACTGATCAGAGCAAATGTCATAAATTCGGATATAAACTTTGTCATTTCCTTTAACTTTTTTCTCTCTTAGGAATGGAGCACAACTTCAGGAAGATCGCCACCCTCAACCAGGGCACTCCTTACGATTACAACTCCGTCATGCAGTACCACAAGTGAGAACAGCTGAACTCTCTTCAGCCTTGTTTGGTGTGTATGTTTTACCCCTGAAGGAGATTAACGGGTCTGTTCTGTGGTAGGTATGCCTTCTCCAAGAACAACCAGCCAACCATGCTCCCCATCCCTAATCCCAATGTCTCCTTTGGGAATGCTAAGGAGATGAGCCGCAACGACATCGACAGGCTCAACAGACTCTACAAGTGCTGTGAGTCCACGTGAGCTGGTTGTGAATTTACTGTCCAACAGACCCTGATGGTCCGTTCCACTCAACTCTGATCTGGTCCGCTGTTGTTCTCTTTTGCAGAAGAACCTGTCCAGATGTTCTGGAAGACGGATCAGAGAGAAGACTGAACATGCAGCAGATCTTACTGAACAAACTCAGACTACTGTGTGGACATTTAACTTTACCATGTGGTGGAAATGACTCTTCCTCCTCTTTAGGTCTAAATTTGTCCACCACTGAACAGGATTAGAGTAAACCTTGATCCAGACTTTGTATTGTATTCCAGACCATTGTGTTGTCTTTGCTCTGACAAATAAAATCTGTCTTCCAAGCATGCAAAGGCCTTATATTTTTGTATTCATGCTTCATTCCTGTCAGACTGAAAGTGATTATTCTCTAAAATTTAATGATGACACGAGGATATTCACACCTGAAAATGCAGGATAATTAACCTGTTCTATGATTAAAAAAATGCAGCGCATCAGCCTATTTAATCAATATAAAACAGTGATGTTAATTATCAGAACATATCACATACTTGTCTTGCTTTTAGTCAAGATGTTGTAGGGTTCTTTGTTTTTTCCCAAAGTGACATAAACTGTCAAACTAATAATAATAATAATAATAATAATAATAATAATAATAATAATAATAATAATAATAATAATAATAATCTATTTTCATAAACATTTAAATGTGTAAACGTGTCTTACCATCTGTAACCACTAGAGGGCGGTAACATTTAAATGCGGTCAGATATGGCTGCTTTTAACTTCCAGCGCGAGAAGAAAGAAGAGAATTTCCTGTCTCCCCTGTCTCTCCAAAGATGGCGGACACGTGTGGCCAAGTATTGCTGGGATCAGGACTTACCGTCCTCTCACACCCGCTGATGTACATCAAGGTCCTGATCCAAGTAAGGGGAGAAGGATGCGTGCACGCGGTCCGGAGACGTTGGTGGTCCAGGGGCTGCTTTAGCCATCCTAATATGGCTTTTAGAAGTAGGAACTACTCAAATGGCTAGTGGCCTGAGGCAAAAACTGTCAGGCTCCACTGAAAATAATGTATTTGATTGTTGGATTGCATATCAGAAAATTATTTTAAGGTGTTGATAACGTATTAAATCTATTCAAGAATCACTCTTAAATTCTGCATATTATGTCCTGGTTTAAGCTACACTGCTGGTTCCTCTGATGTCCCTGTGACCTTCTGTTTCCAAAACACCGTGGATGTCGGAAGCGGTGTTTAAAAGCCTGCTACAAATCATATTCCTCACTGAAATTCTCTGCTTTGTTCGTGGCTCGATAGTAGAGAATGAAGCAGCCCATTGCCCTGGCATGGACCTTCAGAAAGCTTCTTAACTTATTTATCAGACACAGGGGCGTTAGGTGGCCATGTAACCGATAACAGCTAGCTAGCATTCGGGTGGCTAGCTGTCTTCTGCTGTTCAGCTAACAGCTTCTTGTGTTGTTATTATCATTATTATTATTATTTTCAGAAATTTTTTATTCCTAATTTCTGACAGTAGAAAAGTCAGTATGTTCGTCTGTAACATTAAAATGTCCGAAAGAGTTATAGATCTTTACTGTTGATATGCTGGTTGTCAATAAACTGTTTGCTTAGGGTTAAAGTTCATTTGTTCCGGTTCTTAGTGACTTAATGTTGTCATGTTTTTAAAACGACACATTACAGCCATTCTGGGATCCGGGTTCCCGTTTCGTTCACGGAACATTACCTTTGACCGACTGAGATAGCCTGTAGGCTAATCTTAGCAGCTGCTAGCTGGAAAGCTAATCTGAACGGTTATCATTCAGCTAACTTTTAAAATTGTGCTTTAATATTAATGACGATTAAAAGACAAAGCGTCTCGACACAGTGAAGGTAGCAGGGAGGGAACATGTCAGCAGGCCATGTTTGTGGGGCTGGCACTGAGCTTCACATGTTGTTTGTAATGTTACTGATCTTAATACCCATGTTGTCAGGTAGGGCACGAGCCGCTCCCTCCCAGCCTGGGCCGGAACCTGTTTGGCAGACAGGTACATCAGCTGCCTGGGTTGTTTGCCTATGGTGAGTCAGACCCTCCAAAGGTCCTTTCAGATATGGAGTGAAATATTTATTGTCACAGTGCTTTAAAAGCCTCTTTGGGCTTTCGGGATTGTAGTTTTTATTTGAACTTATCAGGAAAGGTAGAAATGTTATGAATCAGGTTTAATTTAAAGTACTTTTGTTCTTCAGTAAATTTAAATGGTCTGCTAACCAAAACACAACAAAAAACTTGTCTTTAACTTGTCATTTAACTTCCAAGCTATTCTTGGGATTTGTCGAGTTTGCTGGACTGCATGCCGTGTGTTGCCGTAGTGACACTGAGGGTTGGCTAAATCAGTTGTTTGTTAGACTTTTAGCATGACTGTAATCTGACTGTACCACCACAGATACTAGCTGTTGATCTGTGCACTGACATAATGTGTGTTTTCTTTCTTCTTCAGCAAAACACATCATTAAGATTGATGGAAAAGCAGGTCTCTTCAAAGGGCTTGTTCCAAGACTCTGCGCCAGCTCCATTGGCACAGTCGTGCATGGCAAAGTTGTGCAGGTATGTCTGAATAGAAGAAGTGCAGCTTGGGTAATAGTTGTAATCAGACCCACAGCTGACGTAGGTTATGTTTGCTTTTTCCAACAGATACAGATTTTTTTGTTATATAGACCTGGTGTTTTTTTTTTATTGCACACATGTACCTGCAGAACTCCGACTGATTCTAATGTCACGTTTAAAGGAGTGTTATCATAGACTGTATATAAAAGATGGGCGGAGCCTCCGTGACGTCACCTGTAGGTTTCTGAAGAGCTGAAGTGAAGCTCGTTGGGCGTTCCCACTGTCGCCATCTTGGAAGTGTCATGCGTGTCGTTAGTCCCGGAAAAATGGGCAAAGAGGTGAAGCTGAGAGGGGGACTGTGAAGGTGGGGGTAGATGATTGACACCCATCAAACTCCGAGCTGTCTGTAGCTAAGAGCTAACAAAGCTAACCTGGAGCTAATGGTGGCTAAACAACTAACAAAGGTAGGCTGGCTAAAGCTAAGACGTGCTGTTAGTCGACTAAAAACTGCGGTTGTGCTACACTTCTTTTCGTGGATATTGGATTTCTGTCAATCAAAAGGACACGCCCCTAATTATGCCAAATTTCAACATTAAATTACATCCAAACGGATGAGTTAGAAAAAAATTCACCCTCCTCATAGTTGTCATGAAGGTAAACTTGACCTTTTAATCCTAAAATGGATTTTTGTACCAGGCTTTAAACGTGTTTATTTCTGCTGTGAAGTTGGTCTGTTTAACATGGGAGTCTATGAGGATTTGCTCTGTTTTGGAGCCTCTAGTGGACGAGGGGGGAACTGCAGTTTTTTGCACTTCCGTATAGGCTTCACTTTTCACCGGCGGAGGTTGCTGCTTGAGTTTTATGCATGAGTCATGGCCTTGAACATAGATTAAGCTTTTGTTAGGCGGGTTATAAATCTAATGCACAAAATCTAGATTTGCATTGGCCTTTGGATCATTTTTCCTCTGCTGTCTCCTTACAGAAATGTCAGGAACAAGGTACATTGCAGGTAAGACTTTTTCACTTCACAGAGGAACTGGATGCTGATATCCACCTAAAACAGTTTTTGTCTGATTGTTTCTTTCTTCACTTGTTTTGTGAGTATCAAGAAATTTGATCAAACATTGAAGAATCAAGATGGGAAGCATATGGTCCCAGATATTTCCTGTTGAACCTCAGATTTAGAGTAGAAATAGGCCATATACAACCCCTGGCAAAAAGTGTGGAATCACCAGTCTTGGAAGAGCACTCATGCTGTTGTTTTGTTGTGCTTGGTCAGTAAAAGTAACCTTTTCTGACTACCACAATGCTTTTTCGTTGTTTCTTTTATTGTTTCTTAAAGCCAGAAAGTTGTCATTTGGAAGGACTAGAGTTGTGTGTCATGTTTGATTTTGTTCTACACAACAAAACAACAGCAGGAGCGCTCTTCCAAGACTGGTGATTCCATACTTTTTGCCAGGGGTTGTAGGTGATTAGCCCTCCTGTTTATAATTGAATCTGCATCAACATAGTGGTCAGAGACAGAAATTGCATCTTAATGTGTGTGTAGGCAGAAACAGGCAGCATGGCGAAAAAGCCATCCACATGCAGTCAAGTTCATGCTTCAATATCAGAGTAATGCAGAGTCTACAACATAAGTTTACCCTGCTGTATAGCAGACATAACGGTTTTGACTGGTCCATGTAGCATGTTTTTACATAGCTGACTTTTGTCTACATTGCATGTAAAGTTGTGATTTCTCCATCAGTGCAACAGCTGAGGCAGAGGAACATTTTCAGTGCTGTTTGCAAGCTGGATTGTCCACAAACTATCAGGATGAATTAGGGCTGGGGCAGTGCTAGCTCAGTAGTTACAGAGGTGGGCTTTGGTCTGGAGAACCTGGGTTCAAGTCCCTGGCTAGCAACTAAGGTAAACCACGGTGGGCCCCTGAGCAAGGCCCTTCTGGAGTCTGCCAGTCCACTGCAACCAGGATGGGTTAAATGCAGAGAAAGAATTTCCCAGCTTGGGATTAATAAAGTATAATAAAATGAAAAAAAATTAAAACTTAAATATTGAGAATTTCAAATATATCGAGACTTTATCACACGAGATATAGAATTATTTGTACTAAGACAGCTGGCTTTGAGTTAAAACAAATGTATTTTTGTTATGATCATTGAAAAGTATTAATTTTGTTTTAAGAGCATTTAATTTTATATAAAACTACTTTAATTTTACTCAACTGTTTTAATGCGCATGTGCTCCTGGTCCTTAATAAAAGGGCATTCAAGGCTGTAAATTAAAACGGCCTCTTTCACCAAAGACTTATATCCAGATATATATCGTTAATTGTGATTCAGGTAAAAAATATTGAGATATGAAATTTGGTTAATTTCGCCCAGCCCCAGGTCCAGTCAGTTAAGACAAGAAAAGGCAGAAAACCACAGTAACAAACAAGCATTGAAGAAATACTCAGGCTGGAGAGTCCACTGTGGATTGGTGTATATGAGCATGGTTGGTCGGTATGCTGGCTGGCCTGCACCTGTACTGACATGAATTACTCCACACAGTCTCCACACAGACACCTGTACATGTCCTGAGTCATCATTTTAACCTGCTTCAAGTGGTGTCTGTAATATCTGTACTAATACATGAAGGGGGGGTATCTTTAGTAAAGTTGAGTTTGATCTCTGTTGTCCAGGTACTGGGTGGCCAGCAGAAGGCTGCAGAGGGCTCTCTGCAGCACGTTGTCAACGAGGTAAGGCACTGGCTTAGACACCATATCAAAAATTTGTCTTCATCGAGTTATTTGCCTACGGTAGGCGTCTACGGCCCCGTGTAGGCGGTAATGGCTGCAGCACCAGAGCACATGCAGTGGGCATTTAGATGGTGGAAGGTAACGAGAGGAGCGAGGAAAATGTGGATGCAGAGGAACTAAACAGAACAGCTAGTCGGTTATTTGGAACTACGCTGGTCAGAAGAGATATGAGACACTCTGCAAGTTGAATACTTGTGCCGACCACCAGGAGCTATAGACGAATCCAGTCCATGTTTTGTGTGTTGCGGCGCCGCCTTTGCTGCGAGTCCTAATGACTTCATATCTCCAGACAAGGACAGAGCTGTGGATAGCTGGACTGATGATGATGGGCAGCAGGCCCATCGTTACTGATAAGGGCAGCAGCTTTATTTATTTTATTTATGGTAGATCATATCGTCATCGCAACGTTTAACAGTGCTATCACATGTTTTCCTGATATTATGCAGCCCTACTACACAGTTCAATTTAGTCTTTTTATGTAGCTCCATATGTAAACATTAGTCAACTCAGGAGATCTAACAGTGCCAAACTCAGTAACGTCAGTTTGTTAAAGGAACTGGACACTCACTCTTTAATGTATCTTTAAACTCTATATTGTAACGTAACGCCTAGATAAGTCGATAAAAGCGATAAAATATAAAATTATTTCAAATTGCATCATCCAACACGATATTAAATGTGATGTTGATGAGTTGAAAAAAATACTTGGGGTTAAATATGGAGCTGGTATCAGTTTGTTTGTAGTCCAGCTATGTTGGCATGATCTGAGTGTTTCTGTCCGCACTTCTTTTTTTTTTCCTCAGACAACCAAAGAGATGCTTGCTCGCTCCTGCGCCACCATCGTCACACATCCGTTTCACGGTATGTCGTTCCTGTCTGAGCTTTGACATGAGTTAGAACATTCTGGCTCTGTGTGTCTGAATGTCACATTTACTTTCCCTGATTTGTTCTCCAGTGATTACTTTGCGATGTATGGTCCAGTTTATTGGAAGGGAAACAAAATACAGGCAAGTTTTTCATCTTTTCTGTACAAACCTGACTGAGAAGAACCATAAAACTAATGAAAATCTCTGTCCCCAGCGGTGTGTTTGACTCCATCGTCACCGTCTACAGAGAAGAAGGCGTCCTGGGCTTCTTTGCGTGAGTAATTTATCTTCTGAAGATTTACAGTGATGAACCCAGTGGAAACTGTTGTGTACTTCTCAGCATATAAAGAATTACTTCATCCTCTGTGGTTACTCATAAACTTAGCTTTTTTTTGTTACGCACAAATTATTAACAAAAACAACACAGGAGACAGACAAAAGTGTTTGTCCATCTGCGTATCGTCCGTCCGCGTATCGTTCCGTCCGCGTATCGTTCCGTCCGCGTATCGTTCCGTCCGCGTATCGTTCCGTCCGCGTAT
>JBAFSZ010000001.1:37723407-37733992 GCA_036919955.1 Melanotaenia pygmaea | reverse complement strand
ATGTAGACATTTTTAAATCCAGGTTAAAAACATTTCTTTTCTCATGTCTATGCATGAAATCTGCACGTTAACTTTTTTAACTTGTTTTGCTTTTAATCATTTTAATGTAATTTATTATTTTATTGTGATTATGTGTTGATGCCTTTTACTATTTCTGAATATCTGTAATGTCTTTGTTTTATGTAAAGCACTTTGAATTGTCCTTTAAATGAAATGTGCTATACGAATAAACTGCCTTGCCTCATCTTACATGCTGGCGTGTGATTTTCAGGTTAGATGTAAGAGTCAACAGGAAGCTGAGCAGATGGAGCCGGTAAGTGGATGAGTTTATTTGTATGGGACTGGATGGAGACAAAGAAGAGCTCTAAATAAAAGCTCTTCTCCTCAAAGATTTGGGTACTGAACATTTGGTGAGAGAAGCATGAACCCAAACCTCCACTCTGGTTCATGAACTGGAGTCCAGGTTAGAAAACTGGAGACTCTGGTCAGCTCCAGCGGTATTCTTTAGTATAAACAGAGTCAGAGCAGCAGGTACAAAGTAATGCTTATAGTTGCTCTGCAACTTGTTTATATGCTGATGTTTAGCAGATAGGTTTCCTGTGTTGACAGTTTTAATGTAATTAGCCTTCAGTTAACCTGACACAACCTGGTGATGTGCGCTTGACGCGTGACAAAGGTTTGGGAAGTGTAGTTTTCTCACCATGTGTGGCTGGCACACTTCTCCTCTGTAACTGCGCACATCCTCCAGATCCAGAGTGGCTGTAATCACTTCCTACGGCACACATAAACCACATCAGTTCCTCTGGCAAACACAAGCCAACACTAGCAGCACTTCACTTTGGTATTTCATACACCTACCACATCATTTAGGGAGAACTGAGCTCCTTGAGCTACAACATCTCCATTGATGGCCACCATGGCACAACCATCATAGTACACACGGTCTCCATCACAGCCCCTCAGGTTGGCATACAGGTAGATACCTCCACTCTGAAAAACCAGTAATACCATCAAAATACAAACTGCTGTCTAATTTATATATATATATAAAAAAGAACAGGATGTTCTGGTGCTACTCTTGCCTACGTGAGTGATACAACGCTGCCCCCTGCTGGGCATCACTACTTCACATGGAGATGGTTTGGGTGTTGAATGTTTCCAGTCCATGCATACCTTTGTGGTGGCTGTCTTGATCAGGTTGACTCTCTGGTCAGCTTTACGGAGCTCGTGGTGGCTCGCAGACGAGTTAGTAAAGATTTCAACCCCATCCAGCCCCATCTGAATATGGGGACTGAGAAAAATAAAACATTGTAAGTCCGAACGGGGCTGGTGCACATGGCAAAGAACAATCGCTTCCGTCAGAGAAATGACGGATGTATGGGGCGCGCCATGCCCCGCATGTGTTAAAACTTTTAACACAATTAACTACATAAATGAATTAACGCCATTAACGCGTTCTTTGTGATAACCATAGCAATAACATGTATGAGTGAACGGCACCTGCTGGGGTTCCAGAGCTCAGCGCAGATCTCCGTCCCGATGCAGGTGTCCTTCGTGGACAGAACACCGTCACCAAACGGGACGGTCTCCTGAGGACGTTTCATTCAGGAGAATTCATCAGAAAGCTGTTTTTAATAACATCTCTTCCCTTAAAGGTGTGTTTTTTTACCTGTCCTGTGACCTCCTGGATCATCCTGGGTAGGAAATAATCTTCCACCTGCCTTAAAGAAACGAAGTGAAATGAAATCACTTTAGACACGTCTTCATTAAGTAACCCTGTTTTCTTCCTTTCTGGAAAACCTTTTTAGACTCTATTTTGAAACTAAAATCACAATTTAAAACATAACAAATCGCAAAGAGAAGGGTTCTTTGTCATGTTGCACGGCGTCTGATCCAGGTACCTGCAACCTTTTACAGCATTTCTCCGTCAGCCCTACAGTCATGTCAGCATCACGTGACACTCAGCTGTTAGGTCACGTCTTCAAACCTAACTTTCCATCAATGCCTGAAACTCTGAGACAAAAGCCAGCGAGGACAGAAAACTGTCCTTCTGTCCAGATGAAGTGAATAAAGACGGTTTTAGTGTTTGGAGCTACTCTAAATCTTCTTGAAGTCCAGGTCTCAGATAACTTGTTGACGTTATTGAAATCTACAAAGAACACTGGATCTATTTTAGTCGTAATACGCCTCAGAAGTTTCTCCCATTACGTAGATTCAGTTTGTTCAGATGCGTCTCCCTGATGGACGTGAAGTTCTCGGCGTCATCACCACCCTGAGAGAGTTCAGAAACCAGGATGTCTGTCTGATTCCAGCTGGATGAAGACACGTGTTGTCCCACATGGTTGGAGTGGGATCACCTGGATGTGTGAAAATCAGATCTGTAACAACCTGAACTGGTTCCAGGGAGAGAACCAGCGCATCTCTCTGTAGATCCCGTGGTTGGCCATCAGCATCTTCGGCCTGATCAGCAGGATCTTTCTAGAGGATGGACACAAACAAATCCTCATCAGACCCATTTATCTGGTCCACAGATGTAGAAAAACACTCCGGCGGACCGGCGCGTCAACACACCTGTTCAGGAACAGGACCCGACAGTTGTAGCGCACGTTGTGGTGCATGATGGGCCTGAAGAAAACAGCAAACACGGGTCACATGACACATTCATCATGTTAATACTGAGAAAACGTCTAAACATGCTGCAACTTTTCCTGATTCATGGTTGGAGAACAAAACTTTCCCTCAAATAAATAAATAAATAAATAAAATTTTAAAAAACAAAATAAAAACAAATCATATTAATTAAAAAATAAATAAAATAATAATGAAAACCAAAAACAATAAAAGTTTAAAAACGAATAAAAAATAATATGAATAAATAAAGAAATGTCTTTAACGAAGACACAGCCTGGCTGGAGGATGGAGGCCTCCACCAGGGTGACACCTACATGCCTACATCACAGATGATGTCCTGGGTGACGGGGGATTCCAGGAGGGTCTTTAAGACCTGGAAGCTGTGGAGCAAAGTGTCCGACTCGTAGAAGTGGTCTGCACAGCCGTAACCGCTGTTAAATGAAGACCAACAGAGCAGAAATTTCACTTGAATGAAATCCAGCTGAAACCGGAGGAAGATCTGAGCCAAACAGACGGTTTTCATACCAGATCTCCAGCTCTGGACCCAGTCTGTATCTAGCTCCATTAGCCTTGGCTAGCTCGATACCTGCAGAGAAGCACACACAGCGGATCGTACAGTCGTAATAAAAATAAATAACTGACTTTTACTTTACTTTTACTCTAACGTGCACTGTGGCCGATGAGGAAACGTTCAGCTTTAATCCGTGTCAGCATGGTTTAAGCATTAAAACACTATTTTACCTATGCAGACATGTACAGGCTTTATTTTTATCGTTTGATTTTTATTTTATATCTACTCTATAAGATATTTATAAAATATCATTCTGTATTTTTATAATCTGTAATCTCTGTAAGAACATTAATTGTCCTACTTATAACAAAGACAGACTTTTTAAACTGTTTGTATACATAATTACTTATTATACGGTAAGAGTTTGCGCGCTGGATGACCCACTAATGTCCACACATGTACCATACTCTGCCTTGAATATAGTAGCAGTGCTCCCCTGTAGAATGATCCTTCAGCCCAGGACTCCCTATCCCAGGAGGGTCGGTTTACATCCGATTTCCAGGCCCACATTCAGCTCAGTCTGGTCTGCAGTGAGCCACGCCAGCGCCGCGCCAGTGCCACATTTATTCTGTATATTTTATAGAAAAACTAAAACATTTTTTTCTAAAAGTATCATTTTTTAAATAAACTATATTTTATTTAAAATGTATCTGTAATTTTTTATTAATTTTAATTGTTTTTTTTTATTTTATGCACATATTTTATTTATTTTACACATTTACATGTTCATTACAACTTGATAACAGTGGTCTACAAAACCACAGAATTTAATTGCAGGTACCTGGATCTGAAAAATCCAGTATTTCACATTAGTCCTTTTTAAACATCCAGAATTTATTTTAATGTACACACGCGTAGTAATCCTGACCACCTGAACTGATTCACCTCATCATACAAACTGAAGTCTTATCTATTCAGTCAGAAAGATTGAACAGATGGAACAAGTTCTGCTCTTTTTTATTCTTTTCTTCCACACCCCCTAGAGTGTCTCCACGTACCTCCATGTGAGAAACTGTCCTAGAAAACAGCCTTTAAACAGGTGTCCACTACTCATGAAAGTGTTAACAATAACTGTTTTTATATCTGTGCATGTTGACAAATATATGCATCAGCACGTGCACACCTGTGTCAGGCCAAAACTGGATGATGTCATCATCCGGGTTTAAGATTCACCATCGGCTCACATTTTCCATCAAACGATAAAATGTCACAGTTTCATCATCTGAGATGTTGTTTATCTTCTACCAGGAATCAAATCAGAGTTGATTGTTTTTTATATATATTTTACAGAGTCCTAACTTTATTTTGTAGTGGTATAAAATGTGGGTCCGCTCCTTTACGGTCACCCGGGCGGTGACGAGCGGCGGAGGAGGAGCTTGCCGTTTAAATAGAGAAGAAAGCGTTTGCCGGTGGAAAGAACCAAAACAAAATTTCAGGGCGAAATTTATTATAAAATAACATAAAGTTAATAACAAAGCCATAATGTAGTCTGAAAAGTGCATCGGTTTCCACCTGAAGTCTCTGAACAGAACTGAAAGAATCATAAAATCAGCAGAAGTTTTTAGAGGAATCATCTTAATGTGAAGTCAACCGAACAAATAAAGAGCCTCACATCAATATTATTTATCAGGCTGGAACATTTTCTTAGTCTGCACACGGCCTCTAACCATGATCTGAGCGGTTCATCCGGCTGACAGGCGTATTAAATGGAGAGAAAACACCGCCCACCCGGCTCTCCGCCAGGTCACCCGGACAGTAAATGGTGCGGACCATGTGATAAACGTGTTTAAGCTAGCCTTTGCCTGATCATTAGGATCTACAGTATTTCAGAACTTCTTGTCGGTATTTGCTGGATTCTAGATCTAATGAATCGGCTGTGAAAATAAAGCAAACTTGATTGTTTTCGTCTAGACTTCTTCAATCTGTGTAGAACAGAGAGGGAAAGCTGCGGCTCTGTAGTTTCCCACTTACTCCTCAGGATCCTCTCAGAGTTCCCCTCAAAGTCCAGAGCCCACTGGTTCAGGCAGCAGGTCGCTACGCTCACTTTCCGACCCATTTCCTCCGAACTGGACTCAGTCCAGACCTCTCAGAACCCCAGAGAACTGGTTTAACCTTCGCTGTATCTGCTCAGGTGGATGACAGGAGTCGGAACCACGTGACTCCTCTTCTTCTTCGGTTTAGGCTCAGCTACAGCGTACTACCGCCACCTAGCGGTCAGTATCACCCAGACAGGTGTAGAAAGTTTGCATAAACCCCAAATACGTCATGAACGATAACTTCCTGCTCAGTTGATGTTTCAGAAGTTGGATTTTCCGTTCAGATGTCAGGATTAAAAAACAAAAAGGCAGAATTTATTTGACTTTTATTTTAAAATAAAAAAAAATGAAATAGAGGACGTTTTTCCTTTAACTTAAAATAAAAATTTAAAAAGCAGAAAATAGCTGAAATTTGGCTTTAAAGTGCGCAGCACACAAAGTCACTAAAGTACAAACACAAAAAGCAGCTGTTTAACTGTATTTTCATATTATTGTTTTATAGTGGAATAATTTTTATTCCAGTATAAGATGTGATTCTGTGAAGCAACATCAAAACAAAAAGCTGCAACTTGAAGTCAGAAAAGGATTTTTTTATTTCTCTTGAATGGATGAAAATGACCTTTTACAAACATGTTACACCTGCCGCTGCTGTAATCTCCCTCCTGCCTCCACATCCTCCATCAGTCATCTCCTCAGACCACCTGCTTCCACAGCCAGTTTCATGGAGCAGCATCAGTAAAGCTGCCTCACTGCTGCCCCGCTCAGATCAAACCAAAGTGTCTGTGCTTCAACAAGTACATGATACATGTGTATGTGTTTATATAGCGTGCTGTATAAATAAAGACAACTGGATGGTGTCCTGAGTATGAATCTTAACGACTTCGGTGATCCTTTCACTTTCATCCCAAACCAGCAGCAAAACAAATGTTCAGTCTTTGCTGCCGACATTTGCATTTGCTGGGTGATAATTCCCTCTATATTATCTACATGTGAAAATTGCATTGAAATTTAAAGACATTAACTTTTATTACATTTTAATCATCCAATAATTTGGTGCTTGATCAACCGTGAATATTATGTAAGTCTCTGCTTAGTTCTAATCACGTCCGCTGAGCTGACTGGCTAAAAAATCTGCTCTGCTTTCTGCTTTCATCATTCAAATACATTTAAACGTTTGTAACTCTAATGGAAACAAGACTTTAAGCTATTTTATGTTGATACAATACAATAATGATAATAGCAATAAAAACAAACAAATAAATAAATACTAATAATAAAAACAATAATAATAAAACAAAAACATGAAGAGACGAGGACTCGGGGGCATTGTGTTTCCAGAGTGCTTCCACTCTTTTAATGATGTTTTGTGATTATTGTCTCATCACTTTTCAGAAAAACCAGGAAATTCTAGAAACTCTCAGGACTTGGAGCAAACTGTGTAATGGAAAATATGAAGGATTCTGAGATCGTCTGGCTTTTCTATTGTGCTTCATAGTTTCACTCACTTCTTCAAACAGGACAAATCTATCGCAGTGCACATAAAACTGTAGTAGCTTTCTCTTTTAATTGTTTATGGACCTCCTCTGGATGGCCCAGGTGTGCTGCAGGGGCATAAAGAAGATGCTGACCTTGTGAAATGGTTTGACATATCCAGCTTTTCGGAGTCTTCTTTCTGAAACACCCTCTGTGTTACTCCTGCTGCAGCTTCTCAATCAAAACAAGACCAACAGAAGCTTTGAAAAGCATGAGCAGAGAGGATGTGACTGGCCACATGTGGGTCGCAGCCACGCAACGGTAAACATGTTCACTCAGGTGCAGATCCATGATGGCAAACCATGGTCCATCTGCATTTATATCAACATATCTTCCCTTATGTCACACACACGCTTTCACACACACACTTGAAATAAATAACAATCTGTACAAGATTCCCTTCCATGGGGAGCAAACTCAGTATGTAAATACATAAAAACATGTCTGTGATCAACAACTTCCATTACTGTAAACAGCTGACACAGTGCTTAGCCCTGTTTCATTCAAATAATGTCAAACCCAGGTCAGGGTTTAGCTACAGAGGGAGTCCAGCATTTATCAGAAAAGGCCCTACAATCCAGATATTAGGCATTTTAACTCCTCATAGATGCTCAGTGTTTTCCACCAAATCTCCAGCATTAAATCAGCTGTCTGGGAAGCTCTCATGGCAGCAACCAGCACATTTACACACACCTCTGACACAAGGCGAAGGCAGGATGTGGCAAACGAACGTAGCTAATGAAGGACGATGCTGGGAACAGGCTAGATAAGACAGATCTTTGATGTAAGAGTGAAAGAATTCTGTTTAATGTGAAAGCTAGGTGTGCAGGCCTGATATGGATCAATCAGTAGATATAAGTCGAGCAATCGCTGCTTCGTGAGGAAGATGCTGATGTGGCTTCACAAACAGCCTTGTGAATGAGAACATATTTAAGGAAAAGCCTGGAACTATTCAGGTATTTTAAACTCATTTTCATTCCTAACCTTGTACTCATTTGAATGACATGTTAGAAATGGCAAGAGATCAGACAGACCCTCCCACAACCAGAAGCCCAGGTGTGTCTAGAACCAGCCGCCATTATTAACTCAGTGAGTACAAGCAGCATTAACACATTCACAGCCACGGCCGGCGTCCTGGAGGTGAAACATCTGCCCTTACAGAAACACGTGCTCCGCCTGTACGCTCCACCTGTACGCTTCACCTGTACATGCACGCTCCACCTGTACGCTTCACCTGTACATGCACGCTCCACCTGTGTGCTTCACCTATACATGCACGCTCCACCTGTATGCTTCACCTGTACATGCACGCTCCACCTGTATGCTTCACCTGTACATGCACGCTCCACCTGTACATGCACACATGCTCCACCTGTGCATGCACATGTGAATGTGCAAACATGGTTTTGGAACATTTTCATGTGATCACATGTGAGTAACATGTGGATCACATGGCTGTGATCACATGTGAGTAACATGTGATCACAGCCATGTGAAACACACATTTTACAAATGTGGTTCACATGTGAATCATGTGTTAAACATGGGAATTCTATGTTTTTCACATGTGGTTTAGTTCACGTGTGGTTTTCCTGTAAGGGTGATCTTGATCCAGACGTGGTCCTGACCTCGCTACCTCCCTGGATGCAGTACCAGGGTGTGTGATATCAGGGTTTACTGCTGTCCTGTTGCTCGGTAACTGTAGTGGCCTCACTTCTCTGCCCTTCAGAGCTTCATTTGAAGATGATTTCCCATTTAGTTTTTTTTTTCAGTGAAAGGTTTTCCACTATTTATCCTTTTGTCTCTTGTCAGGTAAGAAAAAAAACTGAAGATGACATTCAGGGTGTGAGATATTGACAATGAACATGGTTTCTTCACACACCATTGGTTTACCTGAACTGTAGGCCCCTTTCCACTTTAGACCCTGAAGTAATAAGAACAGAGTTGTGCAAATACAGCTAAAGAACAAGCATGTGGCGACTTGTAATATCCGTCCCAGGACAATTCTGGAGCTCTGACGGTGAATTTCCAGGTTCATTATAGAGCAACATCATAAAAACGAATCAGATTACAGTATCATTCTCCAGGTCAGAGAAACTCAGCACAAAGATCCTGAAACTGAGAAGTCTCATTAATTATGAGCTATCAAACGGCAGGAGTTCAGAAGTAGATAGATAGCATGCCGGCTGGTACACAAGAGAAATCTGGATTTATCTCAGTTTATTCCCAACAATAGCACAGTCCATCTGGTGCTACTAAGGCACCGTGTTGACCCGGTCCATCCAGGAAAACTAGCCTCCTTTAGGTACCCGTCACTCCAACTGTCACATCCAACATGGCTCCCCCTACAAGACACACACCTTATAAAAAACATCCTGGTGTGAAAATCACACCAAAGTTGGCATTTCATAAACAACTCTAAAAAAAAACAAATCTTAGCCTGTAGCTAAGCAAGAATATAGGCTTCTGTGTAAAGGCCTGAATATGCTTTAAAACACCCAGCTCATTATCTCACATGTTCAACCCAGACGGCCATGTTCACGTGTCTTTATGAGGACATTCTCAGTGCTCATTTTCTTTCCTGCAATAGTTTTCAAAATAACTATAAAGTATTTATTAAAAAGTTATGTATTGTTCATTTTACTTCCTGGTTCTGGTTCTGATGGAGGTCCTGCAACTTCCTTCTGTCCTTGAATAGGCATTTATTAAAAATTTATGGGTCCATGTTTCTTATGAAATATGTAGTTATACATAAACTACTAAGCAGTGGACATTATACTTCATTTAATAATAGAGATTTCTGTATGTATTTGACGTGTTTATGGTATCAGGTGAACTACATGTATGTCCGACTGAGATTCGTTTATCATCTAAACATTTCATATGAGAGCTGTGGTGTAGGTTTAAAGTATACTGAGAGCTTTTAGTCCTCATTTTTATACACTAGGCAATACAAACTTCTAGAAAGTTTCAAGCAAAGTTTCTCAGTGTGGAAGAACATCCCATAACCCAGAGTCTACTGGGGAAACTGGAAGCCCAGTCTGTTGCAGGCGGCAGCTTGTCCTGTGGAGCAAGACGCTGG
The DNA here is from genome assembly GCA_036919955.1 of Melanotaenia pygmaea. Classification (NCBI taxonomy): domain Eukaryota; kingdom Metazoa; phylum Chordata; class Actinopteri; order Atheriniformes; family Melanotaeniidae; genus Melanotaenia; species Melanotaenia pygmaea. The sequence goes on along the minus strand of JBAFSZ010000001.1, from coordinate 37,724,139 downwards.
GCTGTTAAACCAATAGAAGGGCAGAAAGTGTCTTTAGGGTGTGTCTGCATGCAAATGTGCTTGTGCCATCAGCGTCCACGTCTTCTTTAGTGTGTGTCACTGTCCTGGGTAAGTGGGATAGTGTGTTGGGGAGTGTGTGTGCAGCTGTGACTGTGCTTGTGTGTTTGCCAGTGGCAGTGTGGCGTGATGGTCGGGAGGCAGGCGTGTGGACAGTAGCTGGTCCTCTGCAGCATCTCCTGCAGACAGAGCAGAAACACAGCTGGTACGGCTCACAATTCAGATGCAACCTGTTTCCACATGTTTCCACAAGTGTCTCCTTCAGGTACTGATGACAACATTTACAGGCCATGGAAGCTTTGTTCAAGACAAAAAATTGAAATAAAATAATAATAATCTATAATAATAATAATAAGATAACCCCAGTAATAGAAAAATTGGAATTCTGTGTAAACTGTAAATAAAAACAGGAAAGCAATAATTTTCAAATCTTATAAAGTCATATTTTCTTCCCAGTAGAAGATATACATCTCAGATGGCAAAACTGAGACGTTTCACCATGTGATGGAAAATATGAGCTGATAGTAAATCCGATGCAGAAACACGTCTGTAAAAAGTAGTTCCAGGGTGGTGTTCGGCACGGTGTAAAAAGTAGTTCCAGGGTGATGTTCAGCATGGAGTAAAAAGTAGTTCCAGGGTGATGCTCGGCATGGAGTAAAAAGTAGTTCCAGGGTG
>JBAFSZ010000001.1:37666209-37677114 GCA_036919955.1 Melanotaenia pygmaea | reverse complement strand
TTGTCTGCTTAGTTTACCTGTAAAAGCTGTAGGAAATTCTCTGTTGTTTCTGTACAGGTGTAGCAGCTGCTTGTCTGTTGTTAGTTTGGATTGGAGAGCGTTGCTTCTATCTACTAGATCTTTCTCTCCTCTTCCTTTTTTCTACTTTCCTTTTTACTTGTCTCCATTTCTGTCCTTTTTTTTTTTTCTTTCTTCTGTCCCCTCCAGTCAGGTCCGGCAAGATTACACAAATTCCATAATACAAAATATATACAATAAAACAATATATTTATACAAATTAAGAAATAAAAAATGTGATTATCAAGAGGAACCTTATACCCATAAAGCTCCTCTTGACAGAGGAAATTTGTTCCACATAACACAATAGCCGGACCATCATTCTGCTGCCACCATGCTGGGCAAGACAAATAAATAAAAATAAAATAAAATATAAAAAAAATAAATGAATAAATAAATTAATTTTCTGAGCTACAAGCGGTCCTAATACAGGAAGCCTTCCTGGACACACATTATGTAATGGTGATCTCGTGACTGAGTTTTGGCAGCTACACTCACGTCTAGTCAAAGCCGTCCGTCAAGGCTACATTTGGGCCAAATGTTTTTTGCTATCTGGGAAGCAACTAAATGCAAAATCCAGGTTGTGGGATGTTTTTCCATATAACTTCTGAAACCAGTGATGCAGCATTAATGGACATCTTCTGGTATGATGGTGACTGTTTGGCTTTGCTGCTGCCGGCAGTATTCTGTCTTGCAAAGCTGCAATACTGCTGTTTTTTGCACTTCTGTTATTGTTTAGTTCTATTAATGTTTTGGTTAAACAACAGTAATCGCTGTCTAAAGCACTGTTGTAAAAAAGCCGAGCGTTCATGGAATATAACTGGTTTGCATGTCCAGCTGCTTTACTTGAAGGATCTCCTGGCTTCCTTTAATGATGCTGTTAGAGATGCAAGGCCTGCCTACTTCTCAAATTTAATCTCAAAAAGTCGTGGTAAACCTAAAGTGTTATTTAACACCATTAATAAATTAATTACTCCTACTGCTCCTGCTGTCCTCATTGCTTCAAATGAGGGTTGTGAAAAATTTCTAGCCTTTTTCTGAAAAAGTCAAAATGGTGAGAAGCTCTACGTCTCCATCAGCTGTGTTACTGTCTGTGCCCAGCCCAGCTCGGCCTGTGATTATAGATAAATTTTCACCTGTTTCTATATCACAGCTTAGAGACACACCATATCCTGGATCATTTTCAGTCTGGCTTTTGCAGGGCTCACCCCACTGAAACAGCCCTGCTCAGAGTCTCCAATGACCTGCTGATGCAGAGCGGTGCTCGTCATACCCAGCAGGTCCCTGAGATCAAGTGATGAAGGTCTGCTGGTTGTTAAGCCAACACGGCTGAAAACTAAAGGTGACAGAGCCTTCGCAGCAGTGGCATGTTCCCTCTGGACCTCCTTCCTCTCAGCCTGAGATCTGTAGACTCCATGATCTCTTTTAAAAAGCATCTTTTTAAACTTGCTTTTACTTAGTTTAATTCGTTTTTATGTTCTCTGTATTGTTGTGTTATTTTGTGTTCTGTGTTTCATTGTTAAACACTTTGGGATTTTTATCTTGAAAGGTGCTATATAAATAAACATTTACTTATTTATTTATTTACTTACTTAATAATAGAAGAGAAACTCCCCATCATGCTGACTGAACCTTGGTGTATAACATGGAAAAGCCAACCAGAGAAGGAAGGTTTGAGCTGACAACATGAAGCATGGATGAACACACTTACCCCGAGCTTTCGGCTGCGCATGCGTACATAGCCCTGCTTGACAATGTCATTGAAGTTGGAGGCCATCTTTGGAGGTTGGTCAACCGACTGGCCACAGCTGTGGAGACCATCCAGATGGTTTTTCCCACCCTCAGCCAGACCTTTGTTCTCCTCTTCTGCTTCTCGACAGATTCCAGCTTCTTCTTACCTCCAGTCTTTGTCTCACCTGTTTCCACTATGTGCTCTTGTTTTAAGTTTTCTTTTCTTTCATGGAGCTCCAAACATACCAATCTTTTCTCTTTTCATGTCTTTTTCCATTTTTTTGAGTCTATCACTCCTCTTGCTTCATCCTTTTTAACTCAGACAGTTCTTCTCTCATCATCTTCTTTGGCTAACAAATGGAAAGACAAAGGGAGACAAGGAGAGGTAGAAATGGATATGTGTATACATTATTCATCGAAGAACGAGAAACACAACATTATTATCCATTATTGATGCTGGTGGCAAATATGCTTTACTCTGAGGGCAAATATGCAGGATGTCTGCAACCAGAAGCTCATTTACTGTGTGGATCCATCATTGTGTAGGTGAATGAATTAGAGTAAATCCATCCACCCAATGTTGGCTGATCATGTATCTGTGAAAAGTATGCAGTATGCAGAGGGAAGCGGTGTGGTCCTAGGAATGCGTAAAATAGCCCTATATACAGTATAGATATTAGGGATGCACCAATACAATATTTTGAAAAACTGAATACAAGTACAATTACTTACCGAGTACCGATATGAGTACTAATAAATCCCATTACAGTTCACTGGTAAGGCGTGTGAACCAGATGCAAAGACTGAGTGGTCAATGTGTGACATGTATGATTAATCCTGCAGCATCGTCTACATGTAAGGGTGGAAAACTGCCAGAATCTTCATAAATAAGGAGGATAAAGTGGTTTTGGGGGATTCTGTTAACAACCATGACAAAGCACCTACATGCCCAAAATAAGGTTAATTCACCGACATAATGCCAAATTCAGATTTTTTATATGGTTTATGGCATGAGTAATAACTTTGCTATAAGGTCGCATTTGCCAACATGGGCGTCGGCCCTGGACTTTGCATCTGGTTTACTGTTGTTTTAGTGGTTTGTGTGTTAATGTTTTTTTTTTTTTAAATGCACTAAATTGTACAAGTTCTCCCACTTAAAAAGATGAGAGAGGCCTGTACTTTTCTTCATAGGTATACCTCAACCAAGAGACACCAAATGAGAAAAAAAATCCAGAAAATCACATACATACAAGGCAATAGTGGAGTTTGGCGTCTGACTGTTTGAGGTTGGGGACAGGTGTCTTTCATACTGGTAACAGGTGTCATTAACACAGGTAACAAGTGGAGGACAGAGAGCCTCTTAAAGAAGAAGTTACAGGTCAGTATATTTTAGTGCTGGGCAACTAATACAATTTTTAATTACAATTAATCGCATGACATGTTGCGATTAATTGCATTGTTACGCGCAAAATGTCTCTGTCCTTTAAAAGAAGGCCTACTGCAGAAAATGCAGTAAATTTTGGTTTATAAACACGGCATCAGGGGTCTCCAACCTGTGACTCTGGGGCTGCAAGCGGCTTTCTGGACCTTCAACAATGCCTCTAAATATGTGGCTAAATATTTTTTAAATATATTTTTCTTATTATTAGGTTAGAAACTTTGGACTTTTCCTTTTTTCTTTTTTACTTTACATTATTTTCTACAAATATTTACATATCTTGGAAGAAAGTCTGTCTATCCTCTTTTTATAAAGGTTTTTTATTTATTTTAAAATGTAAAATGGAAATAAAATGCGGTTCTTCAAAAGTAACAAATATCCTATGGTGGCTCTTCGTTAAAAATATATACTAAGTTGCCTTTTTGAAAAGTCTTGTAACATTTGCAGCTTTAAAGGAGTTTTATTTAGCTGGCTGAGGGAAAAATGGTTCTTTGAATATATATATATGGGTAGCTCAGTGCGGCTGGCTCAATGCCACACACATGGATCATGGAATGCTTGGAGATGTATAACATCAACAAGACTCTAAGAGCCTTCATTGCAAACTCAACGCAGCAGTGGGAGATCACCCTTGAGGCCAACTGCAAGCCAACTGCACAAGTGTCCATCATGTTCTGCATAGGTCTGAACCCCCTCAGCCAAATAATCACCAAGACTGGCTATGGATACCGACTCAGGAATGGGTCCACCATCAGTCACCTCCTCTACATGGATGACATCAAGCTTTACGCCAATAGCAAGCGAGACATTGACTCACTGATCCACACAACCAGGATCTACAGCAATGACATCGGAATGTCATTCGGACTTGAGAAGTGTGGGTGGATGGTGACAAAGAGAGGGAGGTTAGTCCATACAGAAGGGGTCTCACTCCCAGGCGGCAGAATAGCAGACACTGAGGACAGCTACTAGTACCTTGGAATCCCACAAACAAATGGCAACCTCAAACAGGCCACAAGAAAAGCAGCCACAGCCAAATACCTCCAACAAGTAAGGCAAGTCCCAAGGAGTCAGCTCAATGGCAGTAACAAGGTCCGGGCAAATAACAGCTATGCCCTGCCGGTCATCAGATACCCTGCAGGAATAATAAGCTGGCCAAAGGAAGGTTCCACCCCAAAGGTTCCACCCCAAATCCAGCACCCTGGGACTGTACACTAAGCACAAGGAAGGAGCCAGAGGACTAGTGAGTGTCAGAACCACTATCCAGGATGAAACATCCAACATTCTTGAATAAATCAGGAAGATGGCCTCAATGGACGAAGTGCTCGGTGAATGTCTCAGGCAGTGGAAAACAGATCAAGTGGTGATGGAGGAACCATCATGGAAGGAAAAGCCCCTCCATGGGATGTACCACCGACAGATAACTGAAGTGGCTGACATCGAGAAATCCTACCAATGGCAAGAATGGGCTGAACTGAAAGACAGCAGACAGGAGCAGGCCTTGAGCACCAGAACAATAGAGGTCCAGATCTACCATACATGACAAGACCCCAGGTGCAGACTGTGCAAAGAGGCCCCTGAGACAATCCAGCACATAACTGCAGGGTGTAAGATGCTGGCAGGGAAAGCTTACAAGGAGCATCATAACCAAGTGTCTGGTATAGTGTACAGGAACATCTGTGAAGGGTACAGACTGGAAGCCCCAAGGTCAAGGTGGGAAACACCTCCAAAGATGGTAGAGAATAACCGAGCAAAGATCCTGTGGGACTTCCAAATCCAGACCGACAAAATGGTAATGGCAAACCAGCCGGACATTGTGGTGATGGACAAATAGCAGAGGAAATGGTTGTGGTTGACATCACAATACCAAGCGATTGTAACATCAGGAGAAAAAAACATGAGAAACTGGAGAAATACCAAGGCCTGAAAGAAGAACTTGGAAAGTGAAGGCAACAGGGGTGCTCGTGGTCATCAGAGCATTCGGGGCAGTAACCCCCAAACTGGAAGAGTGGTTACAGCAGATTTCAGGACAACCCTCAGACATCTCGGTCCAGAAGAGTGCAGTCCTAGGAACAGCCAAGATACTCTGGTAGAGGACCCGAGCTTGGATGGATGAGAGACCGCTCACGGAGGGCGAGGGGACAGTAATTATAGCTGATGTTGTCATGATTTAGGGCACAAGCCCAGAAACTCTTGTGCAAGTACAAAAAATCACTGAATGAGCCAAAGTACATTTTCAGAGAGAAAACAACTGCATAGCTCTTTTCAAGTGAAGTAACTGCCTCACCTGAGCCCTTCAATACATGAGTTATAGACTGCATAGGAGATGAAAACTAGTGAATTTAAAGCCCATGCATATTTGAAATGTAATTAGATCATTGATCAAATAAAATCTGGCCACATCCATTTACATCCATTTACTGCTATCTGGTAGAGCTGGAAAAACAGATGCTGCCTACATTATTACAGTATATAAAGACCAATTTAAAAAACTACCTACAGGCCATTTTAATACAGAAAATTCAGTCTTCTTAAAAAGAATAAGAAAAACATGAATATAAAATAAATAAATAAAAAGAACAGAAAAGGTAAAATGACAATTATACCAACTAATGCACCCACTTTAAAATCTAACGCAACCCTTTAGACAGTTCATCGATTTTCTGTTCAGGATCTTTACAGCAGCTCTGAAATTACATTTCTTTGATGCATTCATACTGAACATATAAAGCCAACATCTGCTTCGACGGAGGTTTTCCTTCCTGGTCCTGGCTCTGATGAACATTTTCCTTCTGGATTCTGGTCCTGATGAAGGTTTTCCGTCCTGGTTTTGATGGATGGTTTTGTCCTCACAATGGGGTGTGCAATCTCCCCGATAATCTTTTGAGGCAGCGTTCGTGATCCTTCTCATTGGGGACAAGCAGGTGGCCAGTCTAAACTTCTGTCAGGAGGAAGACTCCTGGCCCTGAGAGGCTATATGAACAAAATACCAACTATTTTTTTAGACAGCCGCATGCAATGCAAGGCTCCTCAAGCGGCTAGATGAGCTAACACTGTGGGCAAAAAATGAAAATCAAACCCTCCAAATCCCAGAGTCTGTCAATAAGGAAAGGAGCAAGAAACGACAGAATAGTGTTAGTTGCTGGAGGAGAAAAGCATCCTCTGCTGGCAGAGCAACCCTTTAGAAGTCTTGACAGACAGTGTACATCAGACAGACAGATGGGGAGGGTGGTCCAGCAGCACCTGATTGAAGGGCTTTCAAAGATCAACAGCAGCCAGTTTACTCAGACGTTGAGGGCAAAGGAAGTATACGTCTGTAAAAGCCATTTAAGATATTGTTAATTTGCCCAGTGGGTGGCACTAGTTAATTGATAGCACCATAAAGGTAGGAACTATCTATCAGTGCTATCACTGCTTGTATTGTTTGACGTGATTATTGGAATTTACGTTGGAGATGGATCTGTACTGCAGATTATTGCCAAGAAAATGACAACTCGTTTAGATGATGAATAACCCTTAAGCAAAGAAAAATTATGAAGTTTGGATACATTTTCATTCGTCAGTCACACAACAGAAGACAACATAGTGACACGGCCAGTGCGTCAGTGCCCGTGCAAACAGCGCCTCAGCGGCTTTAAGTGTAGATTTATTCTATTCTACAGTCATTTAGCAGACGCTTTTATCCAAAACGACTTACATTTGAGAGTAAGAACAACACAAGCTACTTTAGCCGCTTTAACGTCCATACAGGGTGAAAGTGGAGGCGCTAGCTAGACGTCCACCAAGCGATCAGCAGATTTCAGCAAAAAGATGTTATCGGAAGAGTGCATGATAGTAGGGCTGGTATAAAGCGACGAGAGAACATGACTGTGGACAAGGTAGTATCACTCCGCCAGCAAGGGTTGTGGACCAGATAGGAGAACACCATAAGCTGGGGAGACATCCGGTGCACACAATAAGCACATTTCAGCTTCCTGATAAGAGCAGCATACAACACCCTACCCTGTCCCCTGTACCCGACACCCTACCCTGTCTCCCAGTGGTTCAGAAGTTAGGATAAGTGGCCTCTATGCAGCCAAGGCAACGCAGACTCACAGCACATCATGCCAGGATGTGAAGTGGCACTGGGACAAGGCACAACCAGGTCTTGAGGACCAGAGCTGTTAGAGAGATGCAAAGTGAGAGCTAACAGCGCTTCAGGTTCCCTTGGACTGGCCTTGTCATTCCTAAGGCCAGGAGAAAAATGCCATCACCCAGCAGCTAGAAGACCGGCAGACCTGCTTGCTTCTGGGAATCAATATAAAAATCCATGTAGACACTGAAGCCTTTTAATCCCAGTCAACATCCAGACATGATGTTTCAGGACAGTCTCAGCTGTCAGATTATGATATTAAAATTATCTAAAATAAATGTATCAACAGATATGTCAGCATACAGGCCAGATACACACTAACATTCCTGAGGAACTGCAATTATATTTGAGATAGAGCTTGGAGTCACCGGAGATCGAGTAATACTCTCCCTAAACATTTTACACACCCCAATACGGCCTCAACACTCCCCTACAAGTGGGTGGGTGGGTGGATCGATCCAAATATTGATAAACGGTATCGATATCTATCTCTACTAGTGTGATAACATCAGTTAACATCAATACTTTATTATTAGGCTTCAAAACTGTCAGAATCTTCATAACTAAGGAGGATCAAGTGGTTTTTGGTGGATTTGGTCAAAGCTGGGACAAAGCTCCTACATGCACAGAGTCAGCTTTTCTTGCAGAAATTATGTCAAATTCAGTTTTTATGGTATGACTGAGTTAACACTGTCAGTAACTACAGCAGAAGCTACAGCTACAGCCAGGCAGCACTAAAAGGGTGGGCAGAGCGAGTTTGACGACAGGTACGTTTATAACGACAATGTAAAATAAAGAATGACTCAGCATGTCTCTAGTTCCAGTTTAACTCTGTTTGCCATGTGTGATGATAGCGACCCGTGCTTTGCTGCGTCGGTCATGCTTTTAAATTACGTTGCATGTGAAGCAGAAAGGAGGAAAGTTAAAATGAAGAACATTACTCTCTGTCTTAGCTTTACTGGTCAGAAAATCCTAGAACGGGACTCAGGCTGTAGCAGCGGCTCTCTGTGGTGTTGTGGAGGTACATGAGTTTCAGACAATCTGGGACCATTATGTTTAAAATGCAGCTCTGTTAAAGACAACATGTTTAACATCAGAGAAAAGTGTCTCTGATTTTTGGTTTATATGGGTCATGACTTCATGGCCAAGAAAATAATGGAGAAGAGAAAATGTGTATCATTATATTGCTTCGATACAGAATACACCTATGGTCTAAATCTAAAGATAAATTCATCAGTACAAGTGGTGGCTGTATTAATGCTCCACAGAAAGAAAAATTCACAATACAAATTTAAAATTAAATAATTAAAATAAAAGTTATTTAATTTTCCCTCCAAAGACTGAGGATATTTCAATAGCTTGCTGTTGTAGTGAAACTGACATTAAATTTAATATACTTATGAAAGCATTTATGAATCCTGTGCATTCAGTTGCATGTGTGCATCTTCATTTGTGTCGGTGTGTGAATGTGTGCTTTCATATATGTGTCTGTGTGTGTGTGTGTGTTTGCCATCAGTGGAGTGGACATTTCCCATCGGGCTCAGTGGTAAATCTCCCTGACAACAGTGGAGCAGAGACATTAAACTTTAACATGGGGATCATTAATACACACACACATACACCAGACACAGAGACGTACACCCAGACACACACACACGAACTGTGCACACACAGACAGACACACACACACACATGCATACCCCCACACACACATGAACTGTGCACACATATGCACAACCACACACACAGCAGACACACACACACACACACACACACACACACACACACACACAAACAGACTGTGCACTTACACACACAGAGATAGGAAAGGCTTATCATTGTGGTAATGTTGGTTTAGCTAAGTGGCACAAAAGACTATTAAACATGAAACAAACATTGATTCAGACTGAATGGAATAGCACACAACCCTGCAGATACAAAAACATGCAAATAACACCTCACATTCAATCTAACATGGGAGTAAGCTGAAGACGAGCCATGCATGTACGAGCACACAGAAAGACCCCAGCTGAGATTTTAACCAGGAACCAACAGTGCTACCCACAACACCACCACACATAATAATACAGAAGGTTTTTACTAAAGTAAACCCTGGTGAGGTGTTGAGTAAAATGGGTTTAACTTCATTAAGCATTCTGGGACAGTCTTGTCAGCCTGTTGAAGTAGCATCCATGCATCATTTTAACATACAAATCATCTCAGGCTTTCCAATGGAAGACTGGAACCTCGTGTAAATCATTCATATCTACAGTGGAGGCTAGATGACTCACCAGTGCTGCTGGCCAGAGGAGTCGAATATCTGCACTGGCGGCCATCTTGCACCAGTCAGCTCACACACTCATAACATTGTTTTAATGGTGCATGCACTTTATAAATAACTATAACTTGCTCAATATTATAGCGATTTTAAAGGGTTTGGTTTGTTATAAATGCCAGAGATGTAGCTATGACCACACATAAGTAAGGGATAATGCCCAATGAGGTGCCCATTATCATAAATTAATGGAAGATGGTTGGCAAAGTCCAACCTCATCTGGCATTATCCCGCTTATACCACGGTCACTAAAATAAATATTAAATCAGTTTTTAATAATTAAATGTTGTTTTTTACCCATTAAACTCGTAAGTTTTTCACAAGAAGAGGCTGAGTGGGCTATTTTGTTGTGACACGTTGCCAAGGTAACCGGCTCTGACACAGAACCTGCAGCTTGGTCGGTCAGCTGTTGTATTCGATCTGATCAGCGGAGGGAGTTGATTGCTTAATCTTACGTGACACAAAGTATAATTTCAGAGGGCGGGTGCAGCTCTTACAGCTGGTGCGTGTCCAAAGGATGATGCAACATTTTGTTTCAAACAGTCAAAGTCCACAGATGGTTTCCTAAATCGTTTTTATTGCAAGAAATATTATCCACCATTCACTCTAATCTTTAAATATGTATCAAGTAACTAAACCTATCCTAAATCGTTTTTAAAATGTTATCCACCCTTCACTCTGTATCAAGTATGTAAGTAAGGTAATCAAGACAGAAAGACAGACGACGACATATTTAAAATTAAATGTAACATTGCCGTTGATCGTGACATTTCAAAGATACTGGTATGTCCATAGTGGTGTTTGAAGGACGGTTATATAATGTGAACTCTGACTGCTGCTAGTTTAACGTTTGTGGACTCTGACCTCTGCTGGTTTAACGTCTGTGGACCCTGACCGCTGCTGGTTTAACGTTTGTGGACCCTGACAGCTGCTGGTTTAACGTTTGTGGACCCTAACCGCTGCTGGTAGACCCTGACCGATGCTGGTTTAACGTTTCTGGACCCTGACCGCTGCTGGTTTAACGTTTGTGGACCCTGACCGCTGCTGGTTTAACATTTGTGGACTCTGACCACTGCTGGTTTAACTTTTGTGGACCCTGACCGCTGCTGGTTTAACGTTTGTGGACCCTGACCTTTGCTGGTTTAACGTTTGTGGACTCTGACCACTGCTGGTTTAACGTTTGTGGACTCTGACCGCTGCTGGTTTAACGTT
>JBAFSZ010000001.1:37591114-37604237 GCA_036919955.1 Melanotaenia pygmaea | reverse complement strand
GAGGGAGGTTGCAGGCTGAGTGGGCGGTGCAATAGGCCGGAGCGGCGCCAGAGGTGCGAGGGCCTTCATCGCTGCTTTCAGCTTTAATTTTCTTTGTTTCTTGTGGAAGCCCAGAACTTATCTGGTGTATTTTTAATTTCGATTGCTGAGTAAACTGCCTGTATGAGCTTATACCTGTAGAAGGACACTTTCTGTTAAGTTTTGTTTATTAAGTGAGTCTTAGTTTGCCGGGATTGGTATTTATTCCTGTTGTAGGACACTCTTTGTTCGGTTTAAATGGAATCTGTGGTACCAGACATTTTGTGTTTCATTTTTTACCCATTGTGAATAAACCACCTGTTTATATTTTACTTAGAGAGTCTGGCTCACTTTCTTACTGACCCTTCTGTACCCCTAGACCACAGGGCACGTAAAAAAATGGAGGCTTGTCTGGGAGATTTTATTAATTAAATTATAGTAGACTTTGTTTCTTTTATAGTCTGTTCTGTGTTGTATGAGAAGCAGAGGAATTTGATAATGGCGCACTTTGATGTAGAGAGGTTCCTGGCAGGTCCTACTCTGGATCAAGTGGAAATGTGTTGCAAGGACGACTTGGCTGTTACAGCTGCTCATTATGAGATTTCAATACCGAAGCAGATAAACAGGAAAGAGGGTTTTGGCGGTGGATGGTCTGGTGGAGCGGCGTGTGCTGTGTGTGGCTGATGTTGGTGCTGTGGGCGATCCAGTTGTGTCGCCTGTGGTGGCAGGCCCATCTGGGGTGGTGGAACCTAGTAAGACTGAGAAGGGGGACCCGCCTGTTTCGGACAGCTCTCATGGGAAGTTTATTCAGTTTGTCCCGGTATTTACTGAAGCTGAGTTGGACTGCTATTTTACAGCGTTTGAACACATTGCATTGGCGTTGCAGTGGCCTCAGACTGCTGGGCACTTCTCATACAATGCAAACTATATGGAAAAGCTGAAGAGGTAGTAGCTGCGTTGCCTCTTTTGGACAACCAGAGGTATGACATTGTAAAGGCTACGGTATTGAAGGCTTATGAGCTGGTGCCTGAAGCCTATAAGAGAGAGTCAACCCAAACTTACGTAGAGTTTGCCTGTGAGAAAAGTAATTTGTTGATCGATGGTGTTCCTTTTTGTGGTGTAATGACCTTTGAAGCTCTTAGAGAGTTGATGTTGTTGGAAGAGTTCAAAAAGCAACTTCCGGAGAATCTTGTGGTGAACCTGAAAAAACAGTGAGTAAATGCATTGTCTACAGCTGCAGTTATTTCTGATGAATGAGTTGTTTCAGCCTGTTGTAAAATCTACCACTAAAGAATGACCAGGGCCCGTAAAAGTTAACAAAACTCAGGAGAGGGCTTGGTTTTACTGCCACAAGACTGGCCATCTGATAATGAATTGCCCGAAATTGAAGCAGAAAGGCCAAACTTCACCTCCTAAACCAAAAGGAGTGTGTTTTGTACACGTTACAGGTAAGGTGAACGAGTTTCCAGCCATTCGTAATGTCTGGTATGGTGTCATTATCTGACCCCAGACTGAAAAGCATCAAATACGTGTACTGCATGACACGGGAGTTTCCCAGACTCCTATCATGTTAGACACGCTACCCTTTTCAGAAAAGTCTTTTGCGGGGTATAGCGTCATACTGCGAGAAGTGGAAATGGGATATGAGCCCGACCAGTTCACTATGTTCACTATATTTAAAAGCTGATCTGCTTACTGGGGTTTTTTCCATGGCTGTATGTACGGAGCTGCCAGTTGATAATGTGTCTTTACTTCTGGGAAACGACATTGCTGGATGTAAAGTTGTACCTGCCCTAGAAGTTTGTGATGGTCCTGTGATGAACAATATTACGACTACATGTGTGGAAAGATCTAAAAATAAATCAAAAGATCAGGATGAGATTGTGTAATCTGACAGCTTTTTGGTATCATCTCTTATAGATGGAGAGGATGGAGTGCTGCTGGAGAACGCACGGAAGGGGACGAAGGCTTCTAACGTAAAAGCTCGGAAGGCTCCATCACCCCCTGCTGACTCCTTGTGGTCGCTTACTCGTGCTCACCTGGGTGCTGTGCTGGAGAAGGATCGAACGCTGCGCAGCTGCTATAAGGAAGCGATAAGTGCTGGTCAGCAGACTCCAGTCAAGAGCAAGTTCTACATACAAGATGGATTATTGATGCGACGTTGGCACCCGGTTGTTCTCCCTGGGATAGACTGGAATGTGGAGACTCAGATTGTTATACCGCCGCCTTTCCATCATCGGGTGCTGTATTTGGCTCATGATGATCACTGGTCTGGTCATTTGGGAATAAATAAGACGGATCACCGTGTTCTAAAACACTTTTTCTGGCCTGGACTAAAATCAGACATAATTAAATACATCCCTAGTTGTCATGTGTGTCAGGCCATTGGAAAACCGAATCAGAAGGTTTCTTGTGCCCTCCTGCATCCGATCCTAATTATGAAAGACGCAGGTCTTCCGGTTGAGTGAACGCTCTGTCGCTGCTGCTCACCAGTAAAATTTAAAATATAAATAAAGCAAACGTTGTTTGGACAGCAGTGGATGGTGTTATTGGCCGGCAACTACGGAATTATTGGTCTTCTTGAGATATCGACTCTGGCTTTCTGTAAGCAACCCTACCTGTGGCAAATTTTTTGACCAATTCTTACCTGGGACCTCTGGCTCACTTTTTTCTTCACAAGAAGGGATGTAGATTCTCCAGACCAAACGTTGGTTTGCAGTCGGCTGGCTCCTTGTGTCTCTTGTTCACCTGCAAGCAGGCAAACTCCTCCAGTATCCTGCTGCTGCACTTTTAAAACTTCGGTGCCACACCTGCACCGCACAGCCAACACCTGGTCTTGACGTCCACCCAGACATCGCCTTTCAGCCCCGTCGGAGATACATTCACCGTGGATCACGCGGTAAGCTCCAGTACAATGACTCTTACTCCATAAACATGCCGTCATCCCCGTACTGCTGGCCGGGGTGTTAATCACAGAGTCCTGGCCAGCCTGCCTGGGTCGGCTAACTCTGCGGCCAAGAACAATTCCTGGTTTCCCACTACAACAACAATCTTCATACCCTTCTGAATACTCATGCTCCACTGAAAACCAGATCTGTCTCTTTCACCCGCTCTGCATCCTGGTTCACTTCTGCCCTCCGACAGCTCAAATCCCAAGGACGACAACTGGAACGACTCTATAACAAAACCGGACTCACTATACACAAAGAAATGAACAATAATCATGTAATGCTACACAAGGACAGTCTCTCCTTAATTTAATCTGCTTAATACTCTGGTGTCATTCAGTCCAATCAACACAACTCCAGAACTCTCTTCTCTCCTCACCAACATTACAAAGCCACCTGACTCTCTTCCCACCACATGCAATCCACTTCTGTAACTCACTCATGTCTTTCTTTGTCTCCCAAATCTCTGACATTCACCAGCGCCTGGCCTCGTGGGGACTCGTAAATTGCCAAAGCAATTTGGAAACTCTTATAATAATTTTGGATGCAGAAAAAGCGCTTGTTTGTTAGATGGACATTTCTATATAAAGTATTGGCTAAATTTGGTTTTCACTCATCGGTGATTGATATATTTGCCACACTGTACAACAAACCTACTGCCAGGATTAAAATTAACGGGGATCTGTCCAAAACTTTTATTTTAGAGAGAGGGACGCGACAAGGATGCTGTGCATTCCGCTCCTCTTCGCTGTGTTTATGGAACCCTTGAGTCAATGGATAAGTGAAAGAGCGGACATTAAAGGTGTTACAATGGCATCTGGCGAACAAAAACTGGCTCTTTTTGCAGACGACGTGTTGATATTTTTGACACAACCCACTCAGACACTTCCCAACTTAATGGCTATGCTAAAGGACTATGGGTCATTTTCAGGGTATAAAATTAATATTAATAAAACCCAGGTACTGAATCTTAACTATAACCCGCCAACTGAGATTAAAAACGCATACAAATGGAAATGGGACATAAAATACATTAAATATTTGGGTGTGGCTTTGACATAGGACTCATCTAATATGTTTGATGTCAACTATGGGCCTTTAATTTCAAAGATGAAGTCAGACTTACAAAGGTGGAACACTGTCCCCTTCCTGAACCTATATTCCCAGGCGGAATCAATGGATGAATATTCTTCCACGTATGTTATATCTTTTCCAATGTCTACCAATTCATATACCACATAAGTACTTTAATGAGTGGGACAGGTTACTGGCCAAATATATCTGGCTTAAGAAAAAGGCAAGCATTAAATACAAAGCACTGCAATTAAGGAAAGAAAAAAGGGGAATGGGCCTTCCTAATCTCCAAGAATATTACTTTGCTGCTCAGCTTAGACCTCTGATCTGTTTATGCACACCAACCTATTCTGCAGGGTGGAAAGATGTAGCGGGCACTACTAATGCAAAAGGTATTCCGATAATGGCTCTATTGGTGGATAAAATATTACAAAGCAGCATTAACATTACAGACGACTTTATGTACGATGCTCTACTAAAATCTTGGAACAAAACCATTCAAATCTGTAAATTGGGGGAATTGTTAAAAATTTTAAGGTGGTGTGCCTATGATTCAGACTTTGTACTAAATACACACGATAACAGATTTAACAAGTGGATCTCAAAAGGACTAACTACCTATTATTCTTTTATCCACAAGGGGACCTTTGTGAGCTTTGAGACGTTACAGAACAAAAATGGATTGGATCAGGAAGACTTCTATAGATATTTGCTGGTTAGACATTATTTCAATCAAAACCTTAAAGCAACATGAGAAAAATGTCACTTAGGTTTCTTACAGACGTTTTTAGCACTTACTAAATCCAGATCACAGAATAAAATCATATCTAGGTTGTATAAAGAAATTCAACAATGTAAGCTGGCTGACACAGAATACATTAAGAAGAGATGGGAAGGAGAAGGTGCTATGTCTATTTCTAGTGAAAGTTGGGAGAATATATGTCAACTACAATGGACCACTACAGGGTCCAACACATGGCGAGCGTTCTGTTGGAAGAATATTGTGAGGTATTTTATTATACCGATGCAGAAATGACATTGAGGTGGTGGGGACTCATGTTGGAGACTCTGTGGGGCTTCTGGGGCCAACCACTTTCATATTTTCTGGGGCTGTAAGATTTTAAAACCCTTTTAGACACAGGTATGAGGACATATAAATAATGTTTTTGGTACCAAGATAACCTGTAGTTGTGAAAATGTATATTTTGGTGATGTAAATGTAACAAATTGGAGAAACACAGATAAAAGGTTATTTGTGGTGTTACTGGAAGCAAGCAAGAAAGCCATCACAAGAAAATGGCTAAAAGCGGAGCCTCCCACCATAAAAGAGTGGGTCAATATAGTACAGGAAATTTACGTTATGGAAAAGTTTCTCTCTCAGGATGCAAAAGGACAAATTCTACAGTATCTGGACCAAATGGACCGAGTATGTAAAACCTATGAGGCCGGACTTTGTGTAAAATTATCGATTGTGGAAATCTGCTCTTACATATTGGATGATAGGAACTCTTCCCATGTATGTTTTACTGTTGAAAATGTTTAAAAAAAATAAAAATTATAAAAAAAATAATAAATTAAAAGCCTTCACAGACCAAAGTAGCAAAAAGTTAAAACATACCTCATAGTAGTTCACACACAATCACACACAAACTCACACACATATAAAGCGTATGTGCACTCCCCTCTAATAATAGAATAAGACAAATTTCCAAAACATACTTAAGTTGGAGCACACTGAAAAGTCATTAATGATAACCATGAGTTCAACATCAGAGAAAGCAGCCAGCTCACGCAGCCTGCAGAGGCATCATATTTACATAAAGCCAGTTCACCTGCAGCCAGGTGACCCCAGTAGAAGCTGTGACCTGGTACAGGGAGGTAAGGAGATCCAGGCTTTTTCTGACTTAAAGGAGTAACAGATCATGCTGCTAACGCTTCTGTAGCATCTGCTCTGTGTGTCTGCGCCTGTACCTGCCATCCTGCTTAAATGAAGACATTTTAGTTTTAGTTAAGAGGGGAAATACTTAAGTAGAAATGGGAGGAAGGTTTAAGTGTGAGCAGCAGTTGTGGTCAGGGACTTAGCTGTGATGGTTGAAGCCCAGGTGTGTCTCACCTTGACTGGAGGTGTTCCAGTTGTACTTGTAGATTCTCAGTTTGCTCCACCTGCTCATCCAGAGACCTCTGCAGCTTCCTTGTCTGGTTATGAGACTCGTCCAGCTAAACACACAGTAACAAACAAGCAGGACGCCTTTATTTACAACAGAAACAGTAAAAGCTTCCGCTTCACCTGCTCATCACTTTTCACAGCGAATTATACACTTCTCGTGAGTCCACAATGATGGCATTTTCCTCACTGGACACATAAACATGATGTGGAAGATTCCTCAAGAAAATACATTTTCCAAAATAATGATGCACCATCGACCAGCTCTTTATGCAAAAAGAAGTCAGATTTCCAGAAGTCAAACATTTTCCCCAGACTGCTGTTTCTCTTGCACTGGTGTAAACCCACACGCTGCCCCAGTGCATGCTGGTCCTTTACCCATCATCTTATTTAGTTTAAGTCTAGTTTAAGTTTAATCCCTACAGAATGAAACTTGGCTAAATACCAAAAATATTTTCTCAAAACAAAAAAAGAAAGAAAATAAACTGAATTATCCCACAAAGTTAAATTATTATGAGAAGAGATAAACAATATTTAAATTTATTAGATGTTACTCAGGCCTCATATTCATTTAGTAAACTCAGATTATCCAGAGGTTTGCTCCGTCTTCAGCTACCTTGTTTTTTGGCATTTTATCAGAAAATCTATTTGTTTGTTTTTGTTTTTTTTTGCTGAGACATGTGTCAACCTGGAGAGCCAACGTTATGGTTCATCCCTTCAGTTAGCTCCCTTCTTCAGGATGGAATGATTCATGTGTCAGTGGTTAGCAGCTTGATAAAAAGAAAAATAAATCATTGGACTGAAAATGAGTAAAAAAGTCCCAGAAAACAGAAAGACTCTCCGAAAGCTGGAGGACTTCTGATCAGGACCACTGAAAACAAAGTCTGGGTTCTTGGAAGCAAAACAAAAGAAATGGTTCAAGTTGTGGTGTTTCATTTAAAATGATTAAGATTTAAAATTCTGATATTCCATCATTCTTTACTAAAATAATGGCAGTGGGATGAAAACCAACCTGATTCAGATTGTTTCCTCAAGTCTGGACATCTGTTCACACATTCAAAATGAAACTAAGGATGCTTTCGATTACAATCCCGGTCTTTGTGCTGGAAAAATCACTTTGTTTGGGGATTCGGATCAAAGAAGTGGACTTGGCCCACATACAAATGCAGTTCTTGGTCTGTTTCAAGTGGACCAAACACAGGAAGCGGATTTCAAACAGAGTGCATTGTGGGTTTGGTGCACAGCATTGTGGGTAAATACAACCAAAACATCAGAGCCTGTAGGACGATAGGTGGCTCTGGACGGGAGAAGCGTCTCCCACTCAGGCGTGGAGGAACTCTGTAAAAGTTCTTATAGAAAGACCGCTAGGATCTGATGCAGCTCCATGTTTAACTGGTATGTACTAGAAACCAAAGTTGTTCTGCATCAGCCAACGGATGAAACAGTTTTCTTCTTCGTTGGTTTTCTCGTCTTCTCCTGCAGTAATTCTTGGTGCAGCGCGGTCTCTGGCGGAGAGTGGAATATGTTATTTAAAAGGTCTGGCTTGTTTGAGTCGTGCAGGGTGAACACAGTCTCTTTCAGTCCCATCTGAACCAAGTCCTCAATCGGACCGAATCTAGTGGACCATCCTGGTGGGAATGAAAAATACAGGTCTCTTTCTGTCTTTCAGCAGACATGAAGAAGCCTCTGGGTGAACACACTGTTTCCTCACTGTGTTGTGTAGAGGAAGTGATGAATTGTCCGTCATTTTCAGCAGCCTGAGCAGCATTATTCCCTGGACAAATTAGAACCAGGCCAATCTCCAGAAGAGACATGTCCAAGTTAAAAACCACTGCAGGACCACCTCCTTTTAGCTGTCTGCAACTTTGTTGTCTCAGTCTGCTGGTTCAGTCTTAAAGCAGTAAAAATACAAGAGTCCTGGATGTGTTCCTGCATCCATGTATGCTCTGTATTCCTTCTGTGCCCATGTTAGCGCTTTGAGCTTGTCTATTTCCCATCAGAGCAGTTAGAAAAATGGTTTGAATTTCTTCCTCTTTTCTCTCTGCCTTCCTCCGGCCCTGCATCCTCTTCGTTTCCTCTTCAACTCGTGTGGGATTTGTTGTGGTATTTTGCTAGTTTAGGATAGCTTAACTGATGTATCCAGCTGGTAAACAAGTCTTCTGTTGCCATTGATACTCATCATAACAGATCTTGAAAAGAGTTTAGTTTACGCAGAGAAACTACTTGATTGTGTAGGAAAACAAGTCCTCATGAAGGTAAATCCGATGATTTATGTATATCAGAGAACACAGAGGAGCATGCGTGTGCCCTGGTGGGATTCGACAGCCCTCACATTCAGAGACATGAAGATCAGGATTCCAGTCTCTCCAGCCTTGTTTTGCTTAATGATGATTCCTCTTTAAATTTGTCCTTCAAGTGGCAACCACCACACTCCACACAGCCAGTGGTCTGTGGCTCATGTGCATGGGGCCAGTGGTAAGACACTGCAGACGTGGGAGGCTGCCCATCGCTTAGAGAAAGGGTGTAGATTTACCAACCTTCATGTTTTTCCTTTTTATTTATTTTGGCAGAGACCTTGGGTGGGAGGTTCTTAGGGAGTCGCCACCAGGGAGAGTGGGAGGGATTCAGGGATTGCTTCATCCTCGATACCACACGGGTGAATTTGTATGTTTATTCTGAATATGTGGGGAGGGTGAAAAAAGGGGAACACTATGCACCTACTTGCATGGATTTAATAGTAAAATTAGCTTCTGACCAAAGAGAAGACTTTCATTCTGTTCTGTGACAAGCAGGAGTCAATCTGTCTGTGTTGTTAAGGTACTGAACTCTTTTTGGACTGGTGGACCTCGCCATGTTGGAGCATTATGCAGAGAAACACAACCTCTTCAGTCATGGTCCTACCTCGTCCTCTGCCTGTCCCAACTCTTTCTTGAGCTCCTCCACCCTCAGTCGAAGCTTTTTGACTTCTGCATCGTGGCTCTCCACCCTCCGATTAGCATGGGCGAGCTCTGCCATCTTCTCCTGGAACTGCTTCTTCAGCTTGGCGTGGACGTGGCGAAGATCAGCCAGCTCCTGTGGACACAGCAGGGACAGTGATGGTCAGAGATCATGGTTTCAGACGGTCACCCGGCTCTTCTCTGGACTAAAAGGACTGACTCAGCTGGTTAAACCTTCAATCACATATGAAATGAATTCATGAAGCAACATTTTTCTTATTCAGTTGTCTCCTGTGATGGAAGGTGAATAGAAACATGACACTGTGGAAGGGAAATCTAAATAAGATGTGTCCAGAAACAGACTGAGCTGTTTCACAAGCTACAAGAGCTTTTTAGACAGTCTGGATGAATAAATATCCAATAAATATGGTCAGGATGCAGTAAAGCCACCAAACGCTTCATCTGCTTTTCTAAGCTGTTTCATAAGGTCAACATCCCCTTTTTTTCTACCAGTGTATTTAATTGAAAGAGGAATCGGTACTTCAGCGAATGTTCACATAAATTCATTCAGACTGGGAAGAGTCCATCAACCAAATCCTTCAACGCCACCGAGATTTCATTTACTGCCTGATTCGAGCAGCGGTGTGAGTTAAAAGGAGGGGAGCTGAGAAGACGGGATGTGGAGACAGATGAGGAGGGGCGGTAGCTTTGACTGGATGATATTTTGTAGGACAATGAAGGTGAAGTCTGAACAAAGACAACTAGTTTAGTAAAGGGAAGAAGAGAAAAGAGGAAACTGAGATGATAACACGAGTGGGTGGTGTTATTCTAATATGATCTTACACAAAAACAGCATGAATGTATCGCTTCTGATTTCCCCGGCCTACAGGATCTTCCTCCTTTCTACATTTGAAGACAATGTTGTCTGGAAATGACATTAGTTTGTAAGGGAAGTTATTCAAAACATAGCATACTTGTTAGCTGGACTGAGATTATTTTTACAGCAGATTATGTACGCATCAATTTATCACTTAATTTTTCTTTTACAAAAACCGTTCATTTTAGGAAATAATAAAAATACCAATACAACTCATTTCATCAATAAGCATTTATTTTAACCAAGTAAAAATTCATCAAAGTAAAACATTAATCAACATCCTGTGGACGTCCAAAGCTTTCAACAATAAAATAAAGAGGAATAAAAAAGGATTTTCTGTTTTATTCAGAGCAAGCCACTGTGTGTTTTTTTTTTTTTACAGTAGTTTTGGTCGTTACAGATTTGTGAGGATGAGACCGTCTCTGGCATCACACTGAGGGGAAAAAGACTATAGAAGTATAAAAGAAAACTATTTCTGACCAGTTTGGCTTCATCTGTCTAGTTGTTTTGTTTTGTTGTGATTGTGTCTGTCTGTGAGGCCAACAGGAAATCCTGCATCCCAGCTGGTCCCCAAAAGTGCTGAAAACATGACAGACATAATCATCCATCCATCTTCTTGCTGCTTATCTGGGGTCAGGTCACGGAGGCAGCTGCCCAAGCAGGAAAGCCCAGACTTCCCTCTTCTGGGGTGAGCCGAGAGAGGTAGTCCCTTCAGCATGTCCTGGGTCTTCCCAGGGGCCCCCTCCCGGTGGGACGTTCCCAGAACACCTCACCAGGAAAGCATCCAGTGGGCATCCTGACAAGATGCCTGAGCCACCTCATCTGGCTCCTCTCGATGTGGAGGAGCAGCGACTCTACTCTGAGCCCATCCTGGATCACCAAACTTCCCACCCTATCTAAGGGAGAGTCCAGCCACCCTGTAAAAAGGAAACTCATTTCGGCTGCTTGTATTCTCTTCTCAGCCTCTTCACACTCGGCTGCAAATCGCTCCAGTGAGAGCTGGAGATCACGACCTGATGAATCCATCAGAACCACATCATCTGCAATGAGACGACACCCAATCCTGAGGCCACCAAACCGGATCCCCTCAACACCTCGGCTGATCCTATAAATTCTGTCCATAAAAGTTGTGAACAGAATCAGTGATAAAAGGCAGCCTCAGTGGAGTCCAGCTCTCCCTGGAAATGAATTCGACTTACTGCCAGCAATGCGGACGAAGTTCTGGCCCCGTTTTTCAGGGACCAGACAGCTCGTACAAGGGTGTCCAGTACTCCATACTCCCAGAGGTGCAAACCTTTAACACCTTCTCCAACTCTAAAAAGCACACGTAGACAGGCTGGGTGAACTCCCATGCCCCCTTAAAGACCCTGACAGTGTCTGTCAGAAACTGACCAATCAGCGGATAAAACATGCCAACCAGTCTCCACGAACTCCACTGGTCACTGCCACAAGGACATTGGTCCACATGTGGACAGGTTTGACTATTGCTCTTCTTCAGGAACCTATGAATAGACCTTACCAGGGAGGCTGAGGAGTGTGATTCCCCTGTAGTTGGACCACACTCTATCCCACTCTGTCAGTCCAGATCCACTGTCCCCGATGTCCACATGATGCTGCAGAAGCATGTCAACCAAGACAGCTACAAAGCATCCAGAGCCTTACGGGATCTCATCCACCTCAGGGGCCCTGCCACCGAGGAGCTTTTTAACCACCTCAGCTTCAGAGATAGGACAGGGTCCCCCAGACTCTGCCCCTCAAAAGGGCCCAAAAGGACTCCTTTCAGATTGACAGTATCCTTCACTGCTGGTGTCCACCAATGAGTTCAGGGATGACTGCTGCGACAGGCACCGACGACCTTACAGCCACAGCTCCAGCTGGCCGCCTCAACAATGGAGGTGCAGAACATAGTCCGCTCGGACTGAATGTCCTCACCTCACCAGGGACATGGTTGAAGCTCTGAAGGAGGTGAGAGTTGAAGCTCTTTCTGATGAATCAGCTACAAAAGCTAATAAAACATGACAATGATGTTTTTTTCTACTGTGGCTCAAAGTTTGTAATTTAGTCAGGCATAGTGACAGACAACATTTCTGGGAATCCATTGGTCCCCAGATGTCCCTAGATGTTTCCAAATGCCCCTAGATACCAAGAACAAGAAGATGAACCTGATTATTATTCTTTTTTACTCTGTAAAGGCCTGTTTAGGAGGTTTAAATGTATATGTAGATGGGGATTAATGGGTTAAACATACTGAATCTCAGGGTTGCTTTGTAGAATTCTGTTAAATAAAAACACGTAATTTGAACCCCACACTTCACTGAGCACAGAAGTAAATAAACACATTATCAAAACAGAGAGATAATATCTAATTGTGATTATGATAGCAGCACCATGTTTCAGCAACATGGAAACTGATTCACCTCTTTTTGTTCCGGTTAAATGTTCAGGAGCCAATAAGCTTTCTGTTTTCTTCTTCAAGTATTTCTGCTATTCAGCAGTATGCAGTGTATTTTTACTTTCTTCTATTTCACTGTGTGCCAAACGATTTTGATGGTTAACAGGATTTATTTACACAACGTCTCTTACAGTATTTGGAAATGAAAAAAAACACAACACATTTAAATGCCTCAAACAAAGCAGTTCCTCAGATGCTGCTGAATGGGTACATGGTATTGATTTATCCGTCCATCCGTCCATCCGTCCATCCATCCGTCCTTCCATCCATCCATCCATCCATCCATCCATCCATCCGTCCTTCCATCCATCCATCCATCCATCCATCCATCCGTCCTTCCATCCATCCATCCATCCATCCATCCGTCCATCCATCCATCCGTCCATCCGTCCATCCGTCCTACCATCCATCCATCCATCCATCCATCCATCCATCAAACCATCCATCCGTCCTTCCATCCATCCATCCATCCATCCATCCATCCATCCATCCTTCCATCCATCCATCCAACCATCCATCCGTCCTTCCATCCATCCAACCATCCGTCCATCCGTCCATACAACCATCCATCCGTCCTTCCATCCATCCATCCATCCATCCATCCATCCATCCATCCATCCATCCATCCATCCATCCGTCCATCCATCCGTCCAT
>JBAFSZ010000001.1:37208950-37221604 GCA_036919955.1 Melanotaenia pygmaea | reverse complement strand
CTTTTTTCCAACAAGGCCACCCCGTTTGGTCAATTTTTGGAAAGACCTTTGGAGGGAAAAAAAAAAAAAAAAAAAAAAAAAAAAAAAAACAGGACAAAGTGATTAGCAAAGATGAAAAACAACAGCCCCTCCCGGACCACCGAGCTTCTCACCCTATTTCTAAGGGAGAGCCCGGCCACTCTGCGGAGAAAACTCATTTCGGCCGCTTGTATTCGCGATCTTGTTCTTTCGGTCACTACCTACAGCTTGTGACCATAGGTAAGGGTAGGAACATAGATCCACCCGTAAATTGAGAGCTTTGCCTTTTGGCTCAGCTCCCTTTTCACCACGACAGACCGATGCAGCATCCGCATCACTGCAGATGCAGCACTGATCCGCCTGTCGATCATCCTTTCCTTACTCGTGAACAAGACGCCGAGATACATGAATTCCTCCACTTGGGGCAGGACCTTATTGCAAACCCGGAGAGAGCACTCCACCCTTTTCCGGCTGAGGACCATGGTCTTGGATTCGGAGGTGCTGATTCTCATCCCAGCTGCTTCACACTTGGCTGTGAATCGCTCCAGTGAGAGCTGAAGATCACGGCCTGATGAAGCCAACAGAACCACATCATCCG
Source organism: Melanotaenia pygmaea (assembly GCA_036919955.1). Taxonomy (NCBI): domain Eukaryota; kingdom Metazoa; phylum Chordata; class Actinopteri; order Atheriniformes; family Melanotaeniidae; genus Melanotaenia; species Melanotaenia pygmaea. Next base: position 37,220,988 of record JBAFSZ010000001.1, on the reverse strand, counting down.
CAAAGAGGAGAGACCCAATCCTGACGCCACCAAATCGGATCCCCTCAACACCTCGGCTGCACCTAGAAATTCTGTCCATAAAAGTTATGAACAGAGCCGTGACAAAGGGCAGCCTTGGCGGAGTCCCACACGCACTGGAAACGATTCTGATTTACTGCCGGCAATGCGAACCAAACTCCTCCCACACCCGTGTTTTTGCTCTGCATACCTATGACATGTAAATGGAGATGTAGAGAATAATAGAGCAGGAAATACAAAGACTAGACACCAATTAATATGTCACTCTGTACTTATCTATCACCTACACACATTTCTAGCAAAGCATAAGCATTCTTTGCCATGCATATCACATCCTATGATATGCATTTCCCACTTGTATTGAGAATCCTCATTCAGGAGGCAATGAAAAAAGCAATTAGATCTGCAACTGATCCGTAGAGCAAATTACAAGGTGGCTATGAGTCAAGAAGGCAGATCTGTGGACACACACTGTTGGAACACAAAGTGGGGTCTGAGCAACCCCATTGGATTCCCTGGGCAAGGGTGTCTGATTTCGAAAGACCCAAATCAGCAATTTTGATGCACAAGTAACATAGTTTCTGTGAGACAGCAGACTCAGAGAAGGCATGCTTTTAATTAAACTTTCATTCTATTAAGCAATCTTATTTAACCTAAAACTTTTCTTGAAGTAGATAATTAAAATTCTCATTACACTATGGAGAAAAGCAAAGAGGATTTCACCAGTCTGTCAGAGTTTACTGACGAGCGCATGGGCAGGACAAACAAAACGTCTACTCCCTCCACACCCTGAGCTGCTTCAAACTGAAAAAAGCCAGGAAGAGAAGTAAACTGGAGCTACCTCTCCCAGTGTGGACGACACTTTAGAGATCCTCACATCTATAGATAAAAATCTCACTAGCTTTGACGCTTGTTTGGACTTACTGGAAGTTCTCCACTGAGAGTTTCAGGCTACGGCAATCTCTGGAATTTATCCAACAGCAGCTCGAGTTGCTGGCTGCAGAGAATGCGAGCCTCAGAGAGTCAGTGAAATCCCTTACCAAGGGAATGACATGTCTCTCAAGAAAAAAAAAAATTAAAGATACAGTGATCGATCTCCAGTCGCTCAGTATGAGGGATTATCTGGTTTTTGAAGGAATCCTGGAACAACAAGAAGAGGATCCTGAAAAGGCAATTAAATCATTCATCCAAAACATGCTAAAACTCCCCAAGAACATGTTAAGGATAATCTAATTTCACAGAGTTGACAGAAGAGCAGCTGACCAAGACCGATGGTGGCGAAGTTCATGAGCTTCAAGTAGAAAGAGCCGAGGATGGGAACTGACCGAAACAGACTTCAGAGTCAACAACCAGTTTCCCAAAGAGATCCTTGAGAGATGTAAGGTCCTGTTTCCAATCTGGAAAAGATTCAAAGAAGGTTCCCGTGCCTAGGATAAATTATTAATTAACGAACATCTTTATTGTGACAGGTAATCATTGCTCATTTAGCTCACTATAGTTAATATGCATGTTGATCTGTCATAAACACACTAAATGTATTATTCCATAGTTGCACACCTACTGCTAGTCTCCATAACTTTTGTTTTTGATGGGTATTTGTTTCTATACATGTTGGATTGGATGTCTATTATTTTCTTCTCTTTTCATCTCTTTCAGTTAGCCTCTATTTCACTTTATTATACCATAATAACAATAATGTATAAGGCACACGCAGACGGTCACATGACACACATACAACATACCAACAACACAGGACATGTAAGCAAACATCAACACCCACAATTCATACTGTTACTGCTGTCAGTTTGACTGTGCTGGACCTTATTGTGATTGGTCGCGACTGCCAATGAGGACCCACCCTCCCTGTGTCCGGATTGATCCATACCTCTCTCGCTTCCAGTCTGCTTATCCAATCCTAGGGGAGGAGCTCCTAAAAAACAGCACCAGTCACCCTGATCGTGGCAACTGTGGACAGTGGGACACAGTTTGCCAGCCTGGTAGTGATTTCGGACTTGTATAGTGATTACGGATTTCCCTGTGTGCGCCTTTGTGTGTAAATACACTGAACATGTGAATACACTAAACATAAGCACACCTATGGGAAACATTACACACATATGGACCATTCTCACTGACATTTATGCCAAGTGTTCATTTACGGGTCATTGTTGATGATTAAATTGAACATGTTCAATATTTTAGAGCCGATTTCTGAGGAGCGCCGATGACTGTATTGTGACTGCGTGGATGGTCACGTGGTATGTAGCCAATCAGAGAGCGAGCTGGCTTGGGAACCAGGAAGTTAATAAAGTCTGTGGCTGTGTCCGAATGTCCATCTTACTCCCTAACCTCTCGATCAATACATAGGGCTGCACTATATAGCACACTGCAAATTGACTCATTCTCTTGGCGATTCAGACACGAAGCTGCCTAATTTTCCCTTGCCTAAGACCACATGACTACCAGCCATCACCATGGCAACCATAACATGCGTCAAGATGTCATTCCAAATCCAATCCAAAGTTGTGTAAATATTTTTATTTTTATTTCTTATGTTGTATTTAATTATTTGTTGCATATCTATTCAATAAAGAATGTTTTTTCGTCTTCTTGCGCCATGTTGAGCTTCTGCCTGAAATGCATTGTGGTCTATATTGACCCGTCTAGTGACATCAATGCTCACTACTTTTTTAAGATGCATTGTGGGTAATTTTGAGTGTCCTACTTTTTTCTCTCTGGACATTTGGACACCCCTACAAAATGGCATAACTCCTATATAGGGCACTGTGTAGGGAGTAGGGTGCACATTCGGACACAGCCTGTGTTCATACCGTCTCCAGTAGATCGGTTGCGGGACAGCATCATTATGCGTGTGTTGTTCTGTGATTAGATTTTCGGAGCCACCACACACATTATGATCGAAACTGTTAAATGCCTGATTTTATCTTCATCTGTGGGGTCTCGACCAGATAAAAAAAACCTCGTAAGATTTAAAAAAATTGTAACATGTGTACCAGGGTTTAGATAATACACTCATTATTGGAGGAGACTTTAACATGGCATTGAATTCAGCAGGAGTGGACAGACTGGGTACAACAGGAAGCAGTCAGGTCTGGCAGTCAACAAAGGTTGTGTCTTTTAGACTTAGACTTAACTTTATTAATCCTTTGGGATGACTCCCTTAGGAAATTCAAAAATACCAAAAATTTTACATCACATATCAATAACATAACCCGGTCAGCATATTTTCACCTTTGCAATATCAACTGCCTCTGCCCCTCCCTCACCCCTCACCCCGCCGCTATGCTCGTTCACAGCTTTGTCACCTCCCGTCTCGGCTACTGTAACTCCCTTCTGTTCGGTTTTGACCAAAAAGCACTTCATAAACTTCAACTGGTTCAGAATACAGCAGCCTGGGTCATCACAAGAACCGCATCCACCCATCACGTTACCCCTGTTCTGCAGCAGCTCCACTGGCTCCCCGTTACCTATCCATCCATCACCTCGCTCCTCCCTACCTTTCTGATCTCCTTCATGTCTCCATACCAGTCCGTTCCCTCAGATCCTCCTTTTCAATCCACCTCGCCGTCCCCCTAGCCCGCCTTGTTACCTTGGGGAGCAGAGTTTTCAGCTGCTCTGCTTCTCATCTCTGGAACTCCCTCCCCCGAGACCTCGGTGACTCTAATTCTGTACAACTGTTCAAATCCAAACTCAAAACACATCTGTTCAAATTGGCATCCTCACTGTAATATTTCACACTGATTTTTATTTTAAGCATCCTTTAATTCATGAGTGTATTTATTGATTTGTTTTATTCTTGTCTTTTATCCTGTAAGGTGACCTTGAGTGTCAAGAAAGGCACCCACAAATAAAATGTATTAATTATTATTATTATTATTATTATTATTATTATTATTATTATTATTATTATTATTATTATTATTATTATTATTATTATTAAACAGTATATGGAAGATTGTGGGCTTTGCAATGCTTGGTGCTCACAGCACCCTACTCTACTACTAGAGAGTACACCCTTCTTTCATCAGTGCACCACTCATACTCATACAGTGAATGATATATCGGAAACTAGAATCCATCCCATCACTATCAGTGACCATGCACCAATCTCATTTACTATAATTGATTAGAAAATTAAACCACCTTCTAGAAACTGGAGATTTAACACATCATTACTTAAAGATCCTGATTTTATCAATTACCTCAAAAGGGAATGGTCTTTGTATATAGAAAAATAATGACCTACCAGGGACATCAGCCTGTGTTCTTTGGGAACCAGAAACAAAAACAGTAATCAGAGGGAAAATAATCTTATTTTTATCACATAAGAAAAAGGAGAGTTCAAGAACATCTGAGCTAGAGCTTAGAATTAAATCTCTAGAAGATGCCTTTTCCAGAAGAACGCATGCTGAATAGTATAAGGAAAGCTAAATTTGAGATGAATTAAATGAATTACAATAAAACAATTTTTTTATAGCAAAGACTTTGCTTGGAGAACTTTGAACACAGCAAAAAATGTGGAAGATTACTGGCTAACCAATTAAAAGCGAACAAGGATAACAACCATCTCCTGTGTTAAGGATTCAGCAGGAAATATCTCCCCTGATCCTGACAGAATAAATAACCTTTTTAGGGATTTCTATAAAACATTATATTCATCACAAATTGATCCACCATGAAAAATTCCATAGTAACCTAAACCTTCCAACATTACAAGACGACTTTACCACCATGCACAATCTGGAAACCACAATACTTTCTCTAGATGCAGAGAAAGCATTTGATCGGATAAATTGGAATTTTTTTTTATTTGCTCCATTAAACAAATATGGGTTTGGCTCATTGTTTATTAACTGGATAAAGATACTATATAGTAATCTAAATGTATATGTTAGGACAAATGACCAAACTTCTCCAGGCTTCAATCTGCAGAGAAGCACTAGACAAGGCTGTCCATTCTCTGCCTTACATTTTGCCATCTTTATTGAAACCTTAGCAGCTAGTGTTAGACAAAATAAAGAAATTAAAGGTATCAATAGCAGAAATATAGAGCATAATATGAGTCTTTATGCTGATGATTACTCTTCCTCCAAAGTTCGCAGCCATCTCTTCGTCAGACAATCCACACTCAATAAATTCCCGTCAATTTCTGACTACTCCATTAAATGGCCTAAAACCACAGTTTGACCCATTAACTGCACTTTCCCGAATATCACTGATACTGCACTTCAATCAGGGAATATTAGATACTTAGGTATAAACATTTCTCCCAGGGAGTCAGAACTAACAAAGCTAAATTATATCCAGCTTCTAAAAACAGTTGAGGATGATCTCACACGTTGGAAACCCCTATCCATATCACTTATGGGGAGAGTTGCCACCATAAAAATTAAGATGCTACCTAAATAGAATGATCTGTTTTCAGTTATTCCCATTAAATCTTCCTCCACCTGGCTCAAGTCATTGGATTTACACATCACCTAAATTTCTCTGGAAAGACAAACCATCACATACTAGTTTAAAAACTCCACAAAAGACTAAAAGCAAGTGGGTTAGATTTTCCCAATTTTATCACTACTTCATAACAATCTGATTACAGTAAATCTCAAAATGGCTCAAACCTAGCCATCTAGATGATGAACCATAGCTCAATATAGAGCAAGCACTGTGTGAGCATCTGGTCATTTATTTATTCATATTATGCTCTGTGACCTGCCATTTATTCACTCAGATATCAGACACCGTAAATGTTTTAAAAGCATCAACATTTATTTATACTTAAACTTTATATGATTGAGACACTTCACAATATAGAATCAGGGTGACTGGGTGGGGTGGCTCGGTAGGGTTGTTTGGCGGAAGGGTGGATAGGTGGGGCTGTTGGGTTAGTGGAAGAACAGGTGGGGTTGGGGGCAGATGGGTGGGCGGTGGGGGAGGGGTGGGAGGTTGTTGTGTGGATGGAGAGTAGCCTGAGTGGACTGGGGAGAGTTGGTGTCCTTGTACTATATGGCGTGGATGTGGATGCAGGATGTACGGGTGATCATTAGAAGTGGAGGTGTGTATGGCTGTCTGTTGATGTGGCCGCTTGGGCTGCTCCCAAAGAGGTGGGTGGGAGGTGGAGCCTGGGGGCTGGATTGGATTAGGAGTATGGATTGGGATTGGATGGAATGGATGAAGTGGTATGGCAGCATTGATGTGGATGAGTAGATTCAAGTTGCAGCGCAACCCGGAGGTGGAATGACCTGCTGAACTCTGTCCAATCTACAGTCCTTATCTACTTTTAAGAGCAAGCTAAAGACTCAGAGCATTTCCACACCTAAGCTTAACTCTTCTACTCGTCACAATGAGTTAAAAAGATTTGTTCAGCTCTTGGCACAAGTCAGCACTGAATAAGGTGCGTGCACTTACGCCCAAGATGATGTTGTGTGATGAAATTGTGATCTCGTAATTAAACAAAGCACTATTTTAGGGAGGGGAGGAAAAAAAAAAACAAAACACACTGCCTCCAGGACTATATGACAGCACCTTGGTCCAACTGGACTCAGAGGAGTCAGACTATCACTAAATTATAATCCCACCTGTCTGATTTCTTGCTTGTGCTGGTCTTACTCTCAGATGTAAGTCACTGTGGAGAAATGATTGTAGAATAGACCATCATTCTGCTGTCATGATGCTGGACTGGACATATTTATAACAAAATTAATAAAAAAAAAAAAAAAGGAAAAAGAAAAACCTAAATCACCAAATGACCCCAGATTACATTACTGATTATGTGTCCCAGCACATCCGCAAGATATTTCATTCACCTACGAGAATTTCCACTCGCATGATTCTGTCTTTTTGTATCTAAACTCTGTCTATAAGATTTGTTTATTTGGAGTTAAAACGGTCTAGACTTCTTCCTTAGTTCAGTTTTTCTAAAAAAACAATAAGGTTTCTCCGTACATAAAACTATGCATAAATCATTTATGAGTGGATGGAGTTGTTTTTACTCTAGGCTAGTCTAACATATCTTCTTTGTAATGTTTGTCTTCCAGCTCCAAGCTAGTACAGGTAACTGGACCGACACCAGCTCCGTTTGGGCCACCATGTCTCAGCCTGAGATGGACAGCCTGTCCACACTTGTGTCAGAGATCTCTTTCTCAGGGCATCACAACAGCACCATAGCAACCATCGCCACAGCGGTGACCTTTAGCACCACCAGCAGGAGCAGCTCAGCGACCACCTACAATCACACAGCTCTTTTTGAGAAGAACACCCGTTCTCAGCAGGATCAGTGCTGGGAGACCTACGTTGGACAGGTTTACACATCTCATCTTCCTTTCAGAAGGACGAAAAAAAAAACAAAAACATTTTCTTAGTTGCTAGTTCTTGGTTCTTAGTGGTTATTTCCAAACTCTTTGATGCAGCACATCAACATGGCCTGCAAATTATTAAATACGTTTCCACACACAGATTATGTGAGTGTACAGAGGAGTTATAAAATGTGTGCTCAGTCCTTTAAACTCTGTTTCTTGTTAGCTGCAAAGAACAAAGATCCGTCACAGATTTTATCTGACATGAACATTAGTCCCTGTAATTACATTTCCACTGTGTCAGTGACAAATCATTATAATGTAAGCACATACATCATTAGGTTGCACGGTGGTGCGGGGGTTAGCACCGCAACCTCACAGCAAGGAGGAAAAACATAAAACTGACCCAAACGTGTCCGTCCATTTTTCATGGGTTATATCCATTATCATAGATTTCACTGGAAGATATCCATTGGTCGGGTTTGGTGATCATCCTAACGGGTTTGGGCGGGTGCAGGTTGGTAAAATTGGACCCGCGCAGGACTCTGAACAAACAAACTTTGCTGTATTGTCTGTACATGCCTCTATACAGAAGTGGGAGCCACTGCTCCATAAAAAACCATTGTTAACATTTATGCTCTTTTTTTTCTCAGTCTCCTACTTACATTCACCAGTTGGGCATAATTTTATTGGTTCAGAATCACTGGTGTAGACATGTGAAGCATCCATTTGTAACCATAAATACTACGCATTAGATGACGTTGAGTTGTCCTTTACGCATGCGTGTAACTTCAGGGCCACATACCATTCACTGTGACGAAGGAGGTCACATTGAAATTATAATGTGAACGGCCATGGAAAAAATATATATATATATATATATATATTTAAGATTTAATTAAGAAATCAGATTTAAGCATTAATACCAGCAGTGTGACCATAGCCTCGAATAAATTTCTTTATCAACCAAGTTGTAATTGCGATGTTACATTTGGGGTGTTAGTGAAATGGTGGGGTTGGGTAATTGACACCCATCAAACTCAGCTGCCTGTAGATAAGAACTGACTGAGCTAATGGTAGCTAACCAGCTAGCGGAGATAGGTGAGCTAAAGCTAAGGCATGCTGTTAGCCGGCTAAAAACCACGGTTGTGCTGCACTCTCCCTACGCCCCTGATTATGCCAAATTTCAAGATTAAATAAATTAAATAACATCCAAATGGATGAGTTAGAACCACCACCACAGTTGTCATGAAGGTAAACTTGACTTATTAAACCTAAAATGTTTTTCTGTATGAGCTGTTACCTTTTGATCTTTGATTTGATTTTAATTATTAGGGATGGGTTTATAAAACTTGATTCATTGATTTTAATCGATTCAAAGAAAAAAAAATACAATATTGATTCATTAAACTTGGAGATCGATTTTTTATGTAATTTCTGGTAACGTGACCCTAGTCTCACGTGATTTACCGAGGTTCAGCGAGACTTAGCCTCCGTCCAAAATCAGCTTCTCCCGCTGAAATAATGTCACTTTCAGATGTTTTTTTATTCACCAGTGTGAATTTCATTCATTTATAAAGTCTTTTGCAGCATATTACCATTCACACTAACAGCTAACACTAAGACCGCGCCACTCATATTAGCAGCTAATGCTAACAGATGGAAGTAATACACTTTGAAACGAATTCAACATGGTATTTTAGATTCACATTTACTCTATAACAGGTTTACACTTCGTCCTTTTATCAAACAGAAAACAGTCTAATGTTATTTATCTGGTTTCTATGACGATAGCTGATCTCAGTGTCGACAGCTGTGTGAACATACACATAGACATGTGTGCGCGCACACAGGTTTCCGCCAGAGGACAGATTGCACACATCGGAAAACACGTCAACCAGCTGGAAATCAGACAAAATTATCAGCGTTTTCTAAATTCTCTCAGGCAGATGAAGATGGAAGCATCTTGCTCCAATGAGGAGCAGATGGAAGATTTTGCCTTTTCCAGTGTTATGCCAATATGGTCACGGTCGTCATGGCAACGTACACAACAAAACAAGCCAAATCTACCATCACTGAAGGAATTTCTAAGTTGTATGACAGGTTCAAAAATGGATCCAGTATTGTTTGTAGGTTTTATTAACATCAACACATTATCTGAAGTTTAAGAATATTTAGAGCAGCTCCACTAAATGAAACGCGTTCATTTCATCAACTTTTTTCGGTCCAGAGGTTTTTTTTGTTTTGTTTTTCAATCACAGCATCTCTGACTGAATATGGGGAAACACTATTGTTCTGGTAGATCAGCTCAGATTATTACAGTAATCTGATTACTCCCAGATAACTGAGTTTGATTGTCAAGTTATTGTAAAATATTCAAGAAAAATAGGTGGTGTTACATAATTAGCTGTAAATGAATCAATATTGAATCAAATCTGATTTCATCAAAATCAAGTGGAAATAAGCTGTTGTAAATCTAACAGTCGATTCAGAAAATCAGTGACAATACCCAGCCCTACTAACACGACCAATCATGTCAGTGTGAATAAGTAAATGTGTGTAAAACACCTGAACACCTGACAAACTACTGACAGTAAAACAGATCCAACTGTGATCATGACAGAAGTGATATCTTGATTTTAGTCCTGAATGGACTCATTAATATGCTGTATTTGTTCATTAAGATAATAAATTAATAATATTTGGTTACCGTCCTGATGAAAACAGAAGAAAAAAATGTTTTTGTTCATACTCTTGATGCAGATGAACCATTTCATTTCTGATTTCAGCAGTAAATGAATTTATCAGTGTATCATGTGTTTGTACTTTTATGTCATAAACTCAGTGCTGTGTTGTGTGTTGTGTGTTTATAGGAGATGCTGAAGCTTTCGATTATTGACATGATCTTCACAGTGGCCAGCATCTTGCTCATTGACTTCATCCGAGGTCTTGTGGTTCGATACCTCAGTGACTGTTGCTGTTGGGATTTAGAGAGCAAATTTGTAAGTTTTTCACAGTCAACATCTTTTAAACTGGTTGTTTTATCACCATTACAACCACTGAATGCAGAGCCTGAGGCTAACACACTGATAATGTAAAATTATGAATTTATAGTTTCCTGTAGGAAATGAACACATGAGATGTTTTTTCCACTGCTGTGAAACACCTGCTTTTATCTGTAGGTAATCCAGATTCTGAAATTCTGCTTTAATACCTGAAGAAGAGCTGATGCATGTTCAACATACAGTATTGAGAGGGATTTTCTAGCCTAAATATGTTCTTCAAATGGTTTTCTTCAGGCCTGGGTTGGGTTGGTTTCTGTTTACCCTATTTAAATATGAATTTATCCATTTGTATCCATTCATTTTTGATGTCCCAGCTGCTCATGGAAATTTTATCCATAAAAGTTATGATCAGAATTTGTGACAAAGGGTTAATCATACAGACCATACTCTGACACCAGTCATTCAGGAGCGCCCCATACCAAGGTGTTGTTCTCCATAATCCTGAGACACTTTCCACTGGAGTCCCAGGTGACATGCTTGAACGCCTTCTCCAAGAAATAAATAATAATACATTTTATTTGTAACGTACTTTAAATTAAAAACAAATACTGATGTCTACAGCAATAAGGACTACAAATAAATAAAAATTAAACAAAACTTAAATAAAGAAAAATTAGAAATCCACAAAACACATAGAGCCTTGTAAAACTCCGGACGGACTCATACAACCCTGAAAGTTAGCCCACTCGGATTCAGTTTTTACCGCCTCACTCAGTATATGGTTGAAGTTCTGCTGAAGGTAGGAGATGAAGCTGTTTCTGACCGGGGTCTTAACAACACATTCCTAGCAGACCTTCACAACATGTTTGGGCCTGCCAGACCTGACCGGCATCCTCCTCCACCAACCGAGTCAACTCACAAACAGGCAGTGATCAGTTGACAGCTTCACCCGATTGTCCATGACATCTGGCCACAAATCCGACGACATAACTACAAATTCGATCATTGAACTGTGACCTAGAATTTCCTAGTACCAGATATACATGTGGACACTCTTATGATTGAACATTAGCAAATGCTTCAGTGTAAAAACGTCTGGTATTTTTCAAAATAAAAGCCCCCATACAAATTTGCGCTGTTGAACTGTGTAACCATTACCTGTAATTGTTCAGGGTGTCTCAGTGTTTTTCTTATTTCATCATGGATGATGAGACATTTATCCTGGTAGTGGAGAATCACAAAATTCTCCGATTCTCCTGTGATGTTGTGATCTCGTGGATCCAGTTTGCTGGACGTGGGTTCTGGTGTGGATTGACACGTCACAGAGGTCGGAACAAAACCAGGGCGCATCTGGAATGCAGCGCAAACACACTTGGTGTAAAGTAGGCGTTATACTCAAGCTACGATTTATGATATGTTGACTGATGTTGAGGCAAAAAGTTACTCTGTCAAGGATGAGGAGTCTGGTTCTAAAGTGAAAATGATTACAAGTTTATTGAACACAGAATTAAAATTCAAAGAATAGAAAGAATAGAAAGAATAGAATTGTAATTTGAGACACGGTTCAGAGGTCTGACAGCACAGAGATCTGAAGAGAATCTGATAAGAAACATACATGCAGCACAGAGGTGGGAGATTGTGCCATCATCAAGTCATCTCCATGCCATGAATTAGTTCTGCCCAGCCATTGAAGCAGGTG
>JBAFSZ010000001.1:37191305-37203421 GCA_036919955.1 Melanotaenia pygmaea | reverse complement strand
TTGGCCCTGGTGGCGGTCGTCATGTCCGAGGCAGACGTGCCGTTGGCCCCGGTGGTCGTCATGTCGGCGGCAGACGAGGAGACATTGACGAAGACGAAGACATTGCTGGTGAAATTTAGATAATGTGACTGGTAGTTTGATAGGAGCATAGTTACACTTTAAAACAAGGGAAAGACCGCCAATCTGATTAAATATATAGTTGGGAGTAAAATTTTATTGTGCAATTTTAATTTAATCTTTATATCTTGTAATTTGATCCTGGATTACACCTATTGCCAGTAATTCTGTGAACAATACAAATAAGAAGGGGGAGATTTGGCATCCCTGCCTAATTCCACGTTTTATTTCAAATCTGTTTGTTGCATTTTGGTTGATTATTATAGAGCTATTTATGTCTTTATAAAACATTTCAATAATACCAATAAAAGGGATGCCAAAGTCAATAATTTTCAAAGTATGGAGAAGAAATGTGTGTTCAATTGTATCAAAGGTCTTGTAGAAGTCTGAAAAGAGGACAAGAGCCTTTGGCTGCACTGTATCAGAGTAGTCTAGTAAATCCATCGCCAGCCCTTACATTGTTTGTTATATGTCGATTTTTTTTTTATAAAGCCAGATTGTGTTTCTGAAATGATTAATAATGTTTTGCAAGTAAATTCCCTCATTATATTGCTTATATATAGAATACAGAACTGGTAGTTACATTAATGCTTGCTCCATAGAAAGAAAAAATTACAAAGCAATTTAAAATAAATAAAACAGAAGTTATTTTATGTGTTATGGACAATCTGTAATGAGCACATCAGGAGCGTCTCAAAGTGAAAGAGAGGTGACATTCTCTAGAGCTATCCTTAAGCCACCATCTGATCAGCAGCTCGCTAGCCCCTTCCCAAGACTTGGCTCCAGAGGGGGCCCAGAGACCTGTGTCTGGGCAAGGAAGAGTTAAGTCCATTGGTATTCTTCATCACAGGAGGTCATTTTCCATGTGAGGTGAAATAAAATGAAAAAAGATTTTTTTTATTTTAATGTGCACTGTATAAAATACATTACACAGTTAATTCTGTGTATACAAGGCTTGTTTCTTGTATAAGAACAGTTTTATGTTCCTACTGTAAAAATAAGAATCTGCAGCAGCAGTAGACAAATATTTTCTCCACATCAGTCATGGCGTTAGAGGTTAGCTTTGATGTAGAAAGTAAGGGACAATGCCTGGAGTTCATTTCATGTTTATTTATCCCAGATGAATTATACATTTTATACTTAAATATACACAGATATGTACAGATATGGAATTAAAGGTGTAGCACTTTCTTGCATCAGGAGCTATTTGGAGAACAGGTCCCAGTTTGTCCACATTAATGGTTCTGGTTCCCAGCTGCTGACAGTGGCCTGCAGCCTCCCACAGGGGGCAGCGTTGGGTCCTTACATATGCTTAGTTTTAAAAAAGTAAAATTTTGTCTTATTTGCTGATGGCACTAATACACTTTGCTGTGGTCAGACCTTAGAAACATTGATAGATACAGTCGGAAAAGAGTTAACACAGTTAAAAAAAATGGTTTGATTGAAATAAATTAACTTTAAATTTAAACAAACTAAATTTCAAACTTTTGGAAATCATGCCATCAGCGTAGATAGAAAATTAGTAATAAACAACACTAATGTAGAACAAGTGAATAAAGTAAAATTCCTTGGAATAATTATACAAAGTAAACTTAGCTGGAAACCTCACATAAAGCATATTAAGGCAAAAATCTGTAAATGACTGGCAATTATTTCAAATGTCAAAGAGTTTTTAAAAGAAAAGAATTTCCATCTTTTGTGTTGTTCTCTGGTTCTCCCCTACACGACCTATGGCTTAGAGTTGTGAGGAAATACATATGAAACCAACCTTAGCCCAATCTGTATGGTTCAGAAATGAGTGATTAGAATAGTTTACAAAGCGGCCCATAAAGAGCACACAAACCAGCGTTTTATTCACCTAAACGCTTTTAAACTGAAGGACTTGGTCGACTTTACACCGTCTCAATTTATGTATAACATAAAGAAAAACAAATTACCAGCTCAGATTCAGGGATTGTTTGTAGTTGTGTATCATGTTAGAGGGGGTGAAGTGTGAGAACAATGAGAAGCAGCTTGTTTTTCTGTTGTTGGGGTTCTTGTTTGGAGGAAGCTGCTGGACCCAGAACCAAAAGACCGTCCAACATTAATTCAGTTTAAAAAATGTTTAAGAAAAACATCAAACCCTGTGTTGACATGGAAGGCTGATTGCAGGTAAAAAGGAAAATGACTGAATATTGTTTGCGCCCTGGTGAATGTGATTTTGAGTTTGTATAAAAGTATTGTGATATATATTGCACAAGTAGTACTAGTATTACGAGATGTGATCTATAAAAGCTATTCTTCTGTTAATGTACTGGGGTGGGCTAAACAAGCTTAGGCTTCTCCTTTTCAGACATTTATGTGGTGGTTATGTATTAAATGGATCCCTGTTAGGTTTGTTTTTATTGATAAAAAACAACATGTTGGTTCTGGCTGTTTTATTACACAACAGCCATGGTGGGCCTGTTTTAGTCAAGGAAACAGACTAAAGTGTTTTTGAAAATGTTTTAAAATTTAAAAACTTAAATCTTGATTTTCTGTCCTTTCTCAGCCTGAATATGGAGAGTTCAAAATAGCCGAGAATGTCCTTCACCTGATTTATAACCAAGGAATGATCTGGTAAGTCTCGATAACACCTGACTCAGAGCTGATAGTCTGCCTGGTTCTCACCGGTCACCATGACCGTGGTTGGATGAACTGGCCGAGCGTCTCATTGCACCTCCGTGGTCAGTTGACTTGTCGTGTAGCGATAAGCATAATGAGGTGAAACGGTAAAACAGAGTGTTTTCTTGTCAGGATGGGAGCGTTTTTCTCTCCATGCCTTCCTGCCTTCAATGTGCTGAAGTTGATCGGTCTGATGTATCTGAGGAGCTGGGCCGTCCTCACCTGCAATGTTCCCCATCAGCAGGTGTTCAGAGCTTCAAGGTCAGAGACATAAACACACACAGTAAGAATATATTTGCTAAATAATAGGAAGATATTTCTTGTACAATTGCAGCTCTATAAACTTAATGTTTAACATTTTCCTTAAAGTTCCAACTTAAATGTTATTTAGGAACAGCAAACATCTCAGTTATTTGTACTGTTATTCATTATTCATATTCCTCTCACAACTCTACACTTGTGCTAGTTCTGGTCTGAAATATAGATCTGATTATTAACACCATGTGCATGTTTGGGCTTGTAAAAGTTTAGCAGTGCACCTAATTTTTGACTGTGCCTGTGCAAATATACTATCAAGCATGATGATCAAGGAGATGTTTGTGTCCCCATTGGCCAGTACAGATATATTTGGATTTTCCAGAATGTTCTCCAGTTAAATAAAGATAAATTTGACTGGGAATAAATTTGACTGTGTCGTATTAGTGACCGGCGTCCTTCAGCAGTGTTAAAAACAATTGATCAATCCAGAAATCTTGGTGTCATTTTTGATTTATGAACCAAACTTCTTCATCTTTTTTTCAGTAGTCTTGACTACTGTAATAGAGCTTTTAAAGGTCTCTAAAGTATATACCTGACAACTGATAGCACTCCAGAATCCTGCTGCTCTTGTCCTAAAAAAAACTGGAAAAAGTGAATCACTCTAGTTCTCACATCTCTACACTGGTGCTGGTTCTGGTCCAAAATATATCTGTTCTGCTGGCACTACAAGAGCCACCCAGAGCTCTTAGTTCATCTTGGTCAAGTTTGCCTTCCATCCTGAGTGCAAACTTTTTTATTTTTCAACTTGTCCTGTCCAGCACGGTGGTGGCAGAAGGATGGTGTGGCTGCTGTGTTGTGCCGAACAAATTAACTAAGGGGAGCTTTATGGGTATAAGCTCATCTTGATAAACTGATTTTTTTTCTTTTTTTAAAAACCTTATTTATTTGTTTTAAATTATGGAATTTAGGTAACCTTGCTGGACCTGACTGGACGACACAGAAGAAAAAAAGAGAATAGTAAACATAAGTAAAAAGGAGAGTATAAAAAATAATGAGGAGACAAAGATGCAACAGACAGAAGCAACAACCTTTCAATCAGGGCTCGAATTACACTGGGGCGTTCGGGGGAGCCGTATTCTCACACATGCACCATGACTTCACATGTCACGTGCACGCGCATTTATATAAATGCACATAGCGCAGTCAAAAAATATGGTTACTATTAAAAAAACTACTGCATGAAGCTTGTTTAATCAGAAACAGTGACGAAGAGTTCTTTAACCACAAAAAGAAGCACATCGGGTGGTTGTGTGGAGGCTCACAGCACACAAGCAATGCTGCTGTCCACCGTGCTGAAGGAAACAGAATGGATCATCCGCATTGTTTGGAAGATTTTTAGGGCTCCCCAAAAAGTATCTCTTTAGGGTAGTTCCTCTGCCTTTCAAGGGAGCCAAGCTCCCCTTAGCTCCCCCGTAAATCGAACCCTGCCTTCAATCTAACCTAACACCAGACAACCAACCACCACACCTGTACAGAAACACAACAGAGAATTTCTTATGGCTTTTACAGGAAAGCTTTAAATGAATGAATGAATAAACAAATAAATAAAACAGAAACATAAAAGCCCTAAACCAAAGTATCTCTTAGTGTATAAACCCACTGGATGACTCCGTGACCGTCAACATGCAGATGATGAAGAATGAGGAGGATCAGAGATGTGTGCTCCTGCAAATGTAACAAACACCTCTACAGAGGCTAGAGGCAGAGACCTTGGCCATCAGCAGCAATCCCGGTGCACGAACCCAAGCCACCCCACCACGAAGACCACCCCAGACCCACCTGCTGGGCATTGTCCACCCAGGGCGGTCAGAGCACAGGGCCCCAAGACCCTGGAAGCAGCACCCACCCCTCAAGGCAGAGGGGTGGGTGCTCCTCTTTTATCCATTCCCGTATATCCCCACCCTTGCTCCTCCACCCACCCACCTTGTACACCCATTCATCTATCCTGTAACCCCTCATTCACAGGCTCCCCTGCACCGTAACCACAAACACTCACTCTTACACACCCACATCACACTTAACTCTCCCACCACGCCCTAAGGGAGACACCCCCAATGGACCAGAGGATAGTGAGCCCCAAATCTGGCCTGAGGGTCTATAACCACACTGTGCTGGGAGCAAGGCCACACAAGCAGCCCCACCTGCTATACACTACATGGCACACCCTCCAAAACTTGTTTGTGTGTTGTGTTCTCATGTTTTGATGACTAAATGTGATTAAAACTGAGAGGTGAGTCGCCACAGGGTGCAGCCAGTGAGGCTACTTAGATTGTAAATGGTAAAATGGTAAATGGTATGTACTTATATAGCACTTTTATCAAAGCGCTTTACATTTACGTCACATTCACCCATTCACACACACATTCACACACTGATGGCGGAAGCTGCCATGCAGGGCGCTAACCACGACCCATCAGGAGCAAGTAGGGGTTCGGTGTCTTGCTCAGGGACACCTCGACATGAGCTCTCCGGGCCGGGATCGAACCGGCAACCCTTAGGTTACAGGACGACCACTCTACCCATTGTCCCCTCCACCCCACCCAGCATGACGTGCACGCTCACCAACACCCTACAGGGAGGAGAGGGGTCCGGGAAAGGAAGTCCAGAGGGAAGCGAACTTCTCTCCAGAAGGTGAAGGGCTGGTGGAAGTTCCCTTGGAAGGCCTCTTGGAGCAGAACAGGCCAGAAGCATCTGCCCCCACAACCCGGACACACACCAGCCACAGCCATCGACCCACCATCGACCCCAGGAAGCTTGAGTGTTAGATCTAAAGATTTCGTTTTTATGCTCCTGATATCTGAAGCAAATTACCTGAAAACCTTTAGTCTGATCCAAACCTAAATCCTGGAAAATTAGACCTGAAAATATTTTTATTGGACAGCAGTTTTAATTTAGATGAACAGTTTTTCTTTTTGCATCTATTTTCTTGAATGTGAACACTGCATATGTTTTAAAAATGTAGCTCAATGTCTGTATTCCTCTGCCTGAGTGTTTGTTTTGATCATAAACTAGACATAGAGTTGTTTGATGTATGAAATGTGCCTCACAATTAATTAGATTCAAGTGAACTATATTTGTAAAAGTACCCTGACCAGATTTATTGGTGAATTTTACAAATAAGCTGAAAAAGTGGGATTTTAACTCAGTGCTCTCTTTACTCTGCTGTTCCAGATCAAATAATTTCTACCTGGCCATGCTGCTCTTCATGCTGTTTCTGTGTATGCTGCCCACCATCTTTGCTATAGTGAAATACAAACCATCTCAGCACTGTGGCCCATTCAGGTAAGCACATCCTGGAATTACCAGGATTTTCATTCCCCCCTCCCTATACCACATTTAATCATTCATGATCTGTAGCGCTTTGTCCATTACGGGTCGCGTGGAAGCTGGAGCCTATCCCAGCGTTTTAGCAGGTGAGAAGCAGGGTACACCTGGACAGGTCATCAGTCCATCGCAGGACCACATTTAATCACCTCACTAAATTATCTATTGTTTTCAGTCAGATTCTGAACTTTTGACTGAGCTTCAGAGAAATGGTTACTTTGGCTTTACCTTCAGTTCAAATCTGTGTTGATGAAAATGTGTTTGTGCTGATGCATTTAACACAAGAACTGCAAAAACTCATCACAAAGCCTTGCTGGTCCCTGACTTCTCCGAAAACTATGTGAATTTTTAATAGAACCAGTTTTAATAGGTAGTATGTAAAGAATAAAGTATTTTACCTATTGCAACCACAGGATTTTGTGGCTGTTCTTTTTTTAGATTTGTGATACTCTGGATCAGATAACGTGTAAGAATTCTGTAAAGGCTGGCATGCAGAGATGGATCAGTGCTGGACCTTGGACCTTGTAAGAATAAATGTGCACATCATCAAGTGCACTGGAACCCAAACAACTCAAAGGGGTTTCTGCAGAGGAACATCTAGTGGATTTTATGAAGGAAAACATTATTGCCTTCTCTAGCACCATCAACCACATGTGGCATGTGCATGTGGAAGCAAGGCAAGAATATTTATGCTGTCATGACAATCTACACTAGGGGAAATAAATGCACTATTTAGAATTGACATCCAGAACAGATCACATCTCTTCTTCTGCTGCAGCACCGGGCACAGCTTTGCGTATGTCCCGTCAACTCTCCTGGAGGCTCGGCCGCTCTGTGAAATCTTTCCGTTATCAGAGATCAGAAGCTGCTGATGATAACATTTCCTTCAGTGCACTCAGTAAAAACATTCTCAACAGAGACCTAACTAAAGGTCAGAAATGGTGGGGGTGGGGGGCTTCATTCAGGAAAGTGCTAATGGAGAATGTGCATCTGATGTCGCCGCAGCTTTTGCAGCCATTTTGGGGACACCAAGCTACCGTTTCCATCTATACTTTCAGGTTTCTCTAGAAACCTGAAACCTCACAAGTGAGGTGAAGAGTTGTTGCAGAAACACTATTTATTAATAACTTTGATCAATACAATTTCACAGATGTCAGCGTTTACCTGGTGTTTGGTGGAAGTTCCTACACCTGTCAACAGACGGGTTAAAACCTGGAGGTCCACATACTGTTAACGGCAACTGTACAATCACCTATACAATATGTTAGACAGTTATTGTTCCAATAGTTTGATTCTAAAATAAAACAATTTCAATAAGTTAATATATTAATATATTCTCTGTGTTAGAAAAGATAGACATATTTTTAAATATATAGGATTAATTTATTTAATAGCCTACGTCTTAGAAAAGAAGCAGTAAAAATATAAACATAGTCAAAAGGAAGTCATTTTATTTATTACAAGATCTACTCTGAAACATCTGAAAAGTGTGAACAGTCCTAAATGGTGTGATTAAATGTTTGACAGAACAACACTTCTAATCACAGAACAAAGAACTGTCACAGCCTGGTGGAGGAAAGTGACGTTCTACTCTGTTCATGTGAGTTTAATCCAGTTCTCTACCGCTGTATTTAAAATCACATACTTTTTGAGTCTGTAGCCAGTCACACTTTCCACATAAATTCTCAGGTACCACCTTACCTGTGAATGCAGCCGTCTTTACTTCTACTCACAAAAAGCCCAAACTGTCCTTTATATCCAACCCTTGGTCAGCCAAAACCAAACCACCTGGAAAGGTCTCTGTAGAAGTCTCTGCTCTCTGCACTGCACCAAGATGAAACGAGAATGAATTATTTCCTTTTGTTGTGCTGATCACAAAGTTGCTGCTGCAGTCGAGGACACAGCTCAGAGAATAATGGCAATAAGATGAAATGTTCATCAGAAGACGGGTAAAAATGGCAATTTCTCCCACAGTTTTGTGTTGATGATGTCGGTGCACATTCTCTATTAGGCATTTACACGAAAACACGTAGTTGCTAAGGAGTGAAATTAAACTGCAGGGCGCTTGGATCTTCAGCCTGGAATTCCAGTTCACAAACACAAACCACAAACTTTCTGACCTGATGCAGTTCACATTTAAATCTGCAATCATTTGAATGGAAAATGAATAGAGACTGTTTTCAGAGAATGCTTCTTAACATCATGTAAGAAGGTGTTCATACCACAATTCCAAGGAGCAGAGATGAAAAAAACTAAATTAATCAAAAACAAATATATACTTCCCTCATCCTCCTAGGAAGCAGATTTCTTTTCCAGAGTAGTTTAGTCTGACTTGCCATAAACACTTTGAATTATCCCATATAATGCAGACATTAAGATAAAAGTAAAATGACTTTGTGATCTGGGAAAGGAGTTGAGTTTCCCTGGTTCTCATGTTTTTATACTTTTGTATTTAGTCACATTGAGTTAAATTATTTTTAAAGAAACCCCGGCTATTAGCACATTTTGGGCTTAATATGTAGTTATTGACCTTTTATACTAAAATAATTTTTTTTTTCTGACACGTGAAAATTACTAATTACTTTAAAAAGGAGGTCGATTACGTATAAAGGTGACTCCCCCAGGGACTCCTGTGGGGGGTACTCTGGGAGTATGGAGTGCCGGATCCCCTTACACAAGCTGTCCAGTCCCTGTACGACCGGTGTCAGAGCTTGGTCCACATTACCGGCAGTAAATCAGAATCATTTCCAGTGCGGGTTGGACTCCACCAAGGCTGTTCTCTGTCAACGATTCTGTTCATAACTTTTATGGACAGAATTTCTAGGTGCAGCTGAGGTGTGTAGGGGATCCGGTTCGGTGGCCTCAGGACTGGGTCTCTGCTCTTTGCGGATGATGTGGTTCTGTTGGCTTCATCGGGCCGTGATCTTCAGCTCTCACTGGAGCGATTTGCAGCCGAGTGTGAAGCAGCTGGGATGAGAATCAGCACCTCCAAGTCCGAGACCATGGTCCTCAACCGGAAAAGGGTGGAGTGCTCTCTCCGGATCGGCAATGAGGTCCAGCCCCAAGTGGAGGAGTTGACATATCTCGGGGTCTTGTTCACAATTGAGGGAAGGATGGAGGGAGATTGACAGGTGGATCGGTGTGGCGTCTGCAGTGATGCGAACGCTGCATTGGTCTGTCGTGGTGAAGAAGGAGCCAGATGAGGTGGCTTGAGCATCTGGTTAGGATGCCTCCTGGACGCCTCCCTTGTGAGGTGTTCTGGGCACGTCCCACCGTGAGGAGGCCCCAGGGAAGACTCAGGACATGCTTGAGGGACTACATCTCTCGGCTGGCCTGGGAACACCTCAGGATCCCCCTGGATGAGCTGGTGAATGTGGCTGGGGAGAGGGAAGTCTGGGAGATGCCCCCGTGACCCGACTCCGGATAAACGGCAGATAATGGATGGATGGACGTATAAGGGTTGCACTCTAGACTAGAACACATGCAGGCGAAGGTAAATGCTACTTGTTTGTGGCAAGCTTTTCTACTTAAACCGTGGACTTACATAAACAATGCGCTTGGTGTCAGTTTCCCATCTGTAGTAGATTTAATGTCATTAACTTATTAAATTAGTAATGTTTATGTAAAATATTTATTAACCAATATTTAAAATTAAATATTACTATTAATATATTTAATCTTCAGGGCACCATCAAGCATTTTCTCATAATGGAAGCAGGAAAAACCATCTAAGTTTCAAATTAATTAATTAATTAATTAATTCAACTTAATTAATCAGTCTCTGGACACCAATTATGTAAGTTCTTGTCCGAAGTACAAAAATATGATTCAAAGGAAAAATCACAAACAACAACTAGTTTAAATAAATGCAAATATTTATTAACTAGTCTACAAACTACATAAGATAAAAAAAAAGGATAAATATTTACAAAAGGAAAGGGAAGCATAAATCACATAGACATGGGCAGGAAATATGCCTGTAATGTTCAGACCGGACTCTTATGGCAAAGCAGTGTAAAATGTGGAGCGTAAACGAAACAGAAGGCATTAATTAAACTAATGTTCAAAAAAAGATGCTGAAAGGATTTCTAAATCTTAGGGAGCTAAACTGCATCGTCTGTTTACGACAGAAGCTCAACTCCTGAAAAAGCCAAATTAGTTCACTGTCAGAGATTCTGTAGGACACCAAACACACTTCTTAACTGTTTAGTGGAGAGGAGACTGGTCATTCTTGTCCGGTTTTATTGGGTCCGAGTTGGCCTGTTGACGACCATTTCTAGTGAACAACTTCGGCGCACAGAGGTGGATGTAATTCTGGCTGAGGCCAAAGGTTCGTCACTCGTGGTGGTCCGCCGGTTTGGTCTGCAGTAGTTTTCCTCTCATTTAGTCTCTTCCCAAGATGCTACTGCTGGTGGTGGCATCAAAGATAGTTTATAAAAAAAAGTCTATGCTGAGTAATTCAAAAGATGATGGCAAGAAATCAAAAAGTCCAGCTTTGGGACCGGAAAAGGGAAAAAAACTTAATAAACCGGTACTGTAGCATAAAAAGCATGCAGGCTTGATTTAACTGGTTACCAAAAATTTAAAAAGAAAAATGTGAAACTAAACAGAGTTTAATAGCTACCAAAAAAGATAAAACGGAGATTAGTTATGTGCAAAGATGAATCCTCTGCCTCTTGACTCTCACGTGCCTTTTCGTGCTTGGGTCCTCTGGAAGGCATCTTCCTGCATCGTTACAAAACCTGATTCTTCTGCAAACTCCATTCTCTGTCTTTCTCAACTTGACTTGTGTGTAAATCGTGAAAAGGGAGAGTATGGAAGAAAAATGTAAAACTTCTTTGTCTTTGGAAGTGTGGTTACTGGCTCAGCCAATGACAGCAGGCTCCCTGCAGCTTGGCTGGTCTATGAAATCAGGTTTATAATCTCTGGGAGTGGTTTAGTGTTACATTTCTGACTTCTTTTATCAAAAGTATCATATTAAAACTTCTGTGAACCCATGTGTAAGTTAGATGATAAATAATGCACATTGAAACTGAGCATTGATCAATCATTTCATTTTTTTTCGTTTTGTTTCGTTTCATTTATTTCAAATGGACAATACATATTTATGAACATATAAATGTAAATATGCCAGAATTAGCCCGAAGGCTACTTTACATCCCTGGCAGGTCAAAGAGATAAAAAAATCATATGACATTACAACTTTGCACAACATACAGACTAAGATCAAAATATTAACGACAATTTATAAGACATTGGAAAAACATTCACAAACACAACAAAGTGAACACAATAGGTGATTATAAACAAGGCTTATGAGCAAAAGGGTTTAAGTATGAATGCTGGAAATGTAGTTTAGTTCATTCTAGTGGGTATACTCTAATCACCCCCCCCCCTCCCCGTTTCAGAAAGCGGGCTCAACAAATTTTTGAGTTATAAGCACCAGATAAACAGATAAATAGGAGGCCTGTCTAATGTATAAAGGCAGCTCATTCCACAGTTTAGGTGCTACCACTCGGTCCCCTATGAGCAGAGTGCGAACCATACGGTGGGCTTAGGGGGAGCCGCTTTTTTGCATTTCCTATCTTTTTTTAGGCAAGTAAGACCATGATGCCAGCTGATTTTACAGCTTGCCCCACAGAACGTAGGCGTACCAATACATAATGGTTAACAACTCTTATGCAACAACAATACATAACAGGTGCAAATGTCCC
>JBAFSZ010000001.1:37175065-37185875 GCA_036919955.1 Melanotaenia pygmaea | reverse complement strand
CAAGTTTTTGAGCCTCCATTAAGGCAATTTCCAACTGTTTTCCGATCACCAGAGCACTTGCCAGAGTCAAGGTGTCCAGCTCCAATAAAAGTCTCTCTCTCAACTGGTTGCATGACGTTTTCTCTAATAACTGATCAACCAAAAGTCCGTCCTCCAGGACTCCAAAGTCACAGAGTCTAGCCAGCTTGCGTAGAGCAGCCGCGAACTGGGCAACGGGCTCACCCGGCTTCTGGACCCTCTGACGAAACTCGAACCGGTGCATGCGCCGGCTCCTCCTGGGGCCGAAATGCGCCTTCAAAGCGGCCGTGGCTGTGGCGTATGTATCATCCGCCAGGGTGAGCGTGGCGAAGACTCGCTGCCCCTACTGCCCGAGACAATGGCGCAGGAGCGCGAACTTCCTTGCTTCCGCTAAGTCAATGTGCCCGAACGCCAGCAAATAATCCTCGAAAGACCGCAGCCACCTCTCCCAGGGCACAGCTGGGTTGCCGGGAACAGTCAGAAAGGGCAGAGAAGGCGGTAAAGTAAGTTCAGACATCCTCGTTCGCCAAATATTGTGTCTTTATCGGAGACAATGACCACCACGAGTTGCACTGTTAGTGGCGTTTATTGAACTGCCCCACACACACACTTTACGACACTTGCCGTACAACGTTATCGTCATTCTTTAAAGACGCAGTGACAGACTGGCGCATTAAGGAGAACAGCAGCCTGTTATGAACCCCACATTTATGAACACCACAGATAGATGGATAGATGGACAGACAGACAGACAGATAGATTAGAATAGTTCATATAGAAGTATATACATTTAAATAAGGATGGCAAGTAGATAAAAGCAGCAGGTTAACCCTGTTGTCTAAAGGCCCATTTATGCTTGACACAGAAGACAAATACGCAGACAGATGGACAGTTTCGTGTCTTCTGCGATGGTTACGTGCATAATTTAGTCTGTTTTAAGAACACAATTAAAAGCAAGATAAAAAAAATCTACAATATGCAGTCTATCTGAAAAGAATTCTTATTCCCATAGTCATTTTGCAGCAACTCTGGATTTTAAGAAGCGCTTCTCATTTTCAGCTCGGAACCGAATGAGCTGTCTAGTTTTGTCTGGAGTCCCTGAATAGATAGCCATAGGGATAACTGTTGTTGAGAACTTATATAAACCAGTGATATTGCTTGCAATTACTTTTGTTACAATATCCATGTAACAAATGCGTAGCATCAATGCGCGCAAACTTCAATTTCATGCATCAACCAGGTCACAAACACACTGATTCAATAAAGTTACAGGGTTAGCGTTACATTCGATTTGTTCATGACATTCCTACATGTTGTATCCCATGATGTCCTCAATGTAACTGAAAAGCAGCAGTAAGGTTGCAGAAGTTGTTGATAATATTTTCACGGTATATTATCAGGGCTGCCTACAGTGCACTGCTATTGTTCAGCCTGCTATATTACTGGAGCCTCAACATAGAGCGATTTTTTTCTGTTTGCATTTTATTAAGAAAAAGACCATTACATATTGAAACGATGTTAAAACAACGTTTAACTATATAATACGATGGTTGTCACAATTTATAAAAACTTTATCAATAAAGAAAATACTTACATTTGTGAACATCTTTTGACTCGATAGCAGCCATCTTGCCGGTGATTCACTAGGCATTCTGGGAAATTTTTCATACCTCTCCGTTTGTAGTGAGCCTCTGAAAAATCTTCATTTGAAGGGGTATATAGCCCTAGCACTTACTGCTGCTCCTCTGTCCTAAAATAAATTGGGACACCTCTTCTCCTACACGTGAACATGCAAAATGGAGGGGTAGGGCTAAGTGGTAGGGCCAATGGGGCAAATGGGATTCACCCTTACTTATAAACCAAAATTTACTGCATTTTTTTTATATTGTCGGTCTTATTTTAAAGGAAAGAGATATATTGTGTTTAACAATGCAATTAATCGCAATTAATCGCAACATGTCATGCAGTTAAATTGCGATTAAAATTTTTAATCGTTTAATCGTGTGTGTAAAACCCTAATGACTGGGTATGCTCCTGATGAGATGGTGGCTGTTCTTCTGAGGGATCTCATCTTAGACCTGAATCAGGGCACCAGTCCACCCCTAGATAGTATGTGGTGAGACATGGTGGCGATGGATGGAATGGGACATGATGTCCCAGAGGTGCTGGATTGGATTCAGGTCTGGTGAACGGGCAGGCCAGTCCATACCATCTATGCCAGGGGTGGCCAACGTTGGTCCTTGAGAGCCACAATCCTGCAGGTTTTCCATGAATCCCTTCACTGACACACCTGACTTAAACTAATGAGTCATTGTGCAGATCCTTATAGGCTGTTGGATCCATTTAATTTGAGTCAGGTGTGTTGGTGCAGGGATGCATGGAAAACCTGCAGGATTGTGGCTCTTGAGGACCGACGTTGGCCACCCCTGATCTATGCCTTCATCGTGCAAGAATTGCTGACGCACTCACACATGAGACCGAGCACTGTTGAGCATCAAAAGGAATCCGGTCCCACTGCAGCAGCATCTGGTCTGACAATGGGTGTGAAGATCTCATCTCAATACCCATTGGCAGTCAGGGTAACTAGCTAGCACATGGAGGTCTGTTGGGCCCTCCGTGGACTTGCCTCCCCAAACCATCACTGACCCACTGGTCATGTTGGAGGATGCGGTAGGCAGCAGACCGTTCTCCACAGCATCTTCAGACTCACGTCTGTCACATGTGATATTTTTTCTCTAGCAAATACCAGTCAGGCTGCATGGTGTCGGGCCTGTTTCTGACAATTTGAGCTGAAACATGCACATTAGCTGCCTGCTGGAAGTCATTTTGTAGAGCTCTTGGTTCCTCCTGCACAAAGGAGCTGATAGCGCTCCTGCTGCTGGGTTGTTGTCCTCCTACGGCCGCCTCCATGTCTCTTGGTATACTGGCCTGTCTCCCAGTATTACCTCCATGCTCTCAACACTGCTGGGAGACAGAGCAAACCTTCTTGCCACAGCATTCATTGACCTGCCACTCTGAATAAGCTGCACTACTTCAGCAACTTGTGTGGGTTGCAGACACCGCCTCATGGTACCTCTAGTGGTGAGGGCACTGGCAAAATGGCAACGTAACCAAAACTCAGCCTGTAAGGATGAAGACAGGGAAATTGTCCTTCATAGGGGTGTTCTTGCTAATTGCCTCATTTCCACCTGTTCCATCCATTTGTACAACAGCAGGTGAAATTTACTCACAATAATAAATCAAAATCAAAACTGTAAGAAACAAATTATGACAATATCCGCTTCCTGCTATCATAAAATGGAAGAACCATCTCTGGACAGGTGCAAATGGGACAGAGCATTCAGTGAGAGAGAGAAAAGAAAAGAAAACTAAACTGGAAGTCGCATCCATGAAAAATGCACTTCAGTATAAACAGGAAGAATATCTAACTGGAACACAGTAGAAGGTGATATTCAAATATTAACAAAGAGAAGAGGTTTTACAGACATACTGAAGAAAAAAGAAATAAATCTTGACAGTACAGCTATATTTAAATCATATGTAAACAATTTTGTTGAAATTGCTAAAAAATCAAAATTGTGTATTTCAGCGGTCAAGAGAAGATTTATGACATCATCTCAGAGACGGTTTCCAGTGACTTCCCCCTGTGGTTCAGTAAAGCGATGAGTTACGTTACCAGTCCAGTTGTGGTCCTTCCGGCTCTGCTGCTGTTGTTGTAAGACTAAAGAAACACACATTTACACACACATCACCACCACGCCTCCACCCTTACTTTTCATTCTGCCTGTGTGTTTCAGTATGCTGATTTACTATCTTCAGGCCATCGCCAGATCCCTGAAATTCACCAACAGCCAGCTGAGGATGCAGCTGCAGACGGCAAGTTTCAGTAGAGACAGTAGAAACAGAGTAGAAACAAGAGACTGCTGTTGTCTACCAAAAGAAATTTTTTAAATGGTTATGTGCAGGATTATGACTGATCTGCTCTGATCTGGCTGATCAATCTTCTGAATTCAAACAACTTTATATACCATGGGAATTAGCTGTTATTGTGAAATCCATAAAATCAGATATCTAAATTTCACAAAGTTTTATTCACTCAACCCAGACAGAGTCCAAACTGAAATTAATTTTTTTAAATGCATTTAGATTTTAAGCATCAACTTTTCAAGACATACAAAAAAACAATATTTCTAAAAAACTTTTTTGTATATGGCAAAGTTCTTCTTTAGTGCAAAAGGTATGATTTCTTAAATATTTTTAATCTCATGTCTCAGTTTAGAGCAGAGATGTTCGCAAGTCCAAGTCAACCTGCCATGCAACGCAAGTTTTTGTATATTATAATATACAAGGAATCTCAAATATATACTTACAGTTGATCAGTCAATATTTTAGACAGCACCTCACTAATGCTCTGTCCCTCTCCTGTGTACAATTTCTTTGCTTTACTGAATTCGGAACTCCTGTAGATAAACATGGACATTTATTCAGATTAGTAAATATGTCTTACCATAACTTTTAGGTTTTTAAGGTGAACCAAAATCCATCTGGACCCACTGATAAATTTAAAATACTAATACTGTAGTACATAGCATTTTCTCCTGAATGTGGAGAAGAGGGCCAATATGTTCCACTTTAGTGCAGGATCACCACCTGTTGTGCAGGTATTAGACATTTCCCTGCAGCAACATACCTGGGCCTGTTCCAAAAAACACTCATAGTCATGTTAACCATGAGTGTCCAGGAAACACCCGGACCACTAACTTTTATTGCCCAGACCCGAGACATTACGCACATGCACATCTCCCAGAAGTGACGTCTCACTGTCCCAACCCATTTCAGTGTTGCGCACAGCCATACACCACGTTTACTCCCTTTTTACTAAACCGAACCAACACAACTCCAAAGCATTTCAGAACCTGAAGGAACTCAAACTGACTGGGTAAACCTGGTAGACTGCTGATTTACCCACATAGCCTTGTGGAATATTCTGCCACCTGACAGGCTATGCACTGACTAGTCAAACACAATCATTCAAAAGTCTGTAACGTAGTCACTCAAATAAGAAGGCCTCTGGTGGTTCCATGCAGGGCAGTGTCCTGGCTGGAGAGGTCTACCCAGCAGGTTAGGTTCTGGTGGGCACCCAACCGGAACCTCAAACCACTTGTCCAAGAAATCCCAGTTGTCTCCCAGGGGACCCAGGTCAGATGCAACTGGTTGGTCTGGGGGGAACAGTAATGCCACCCACCTAAGACAGCTAGCATGCAAGCGCGAACCATCAACCTAGTGGAAGATGGCTGGTCCTAACTGCTGCTTTCTGGTCTGCTGTGGCACAGACCAGAAAGACAATAGTTTGTGGGATCGGTTGAGGAGAATTTGTAGTGTGAGGTGTGTCCTACAGTGAAGAAGGATGTTCTGCAAGGTCGCAGCCCTGAGTCCATTCTTGAGTAACCACCCTGGTGGTGATGGTTCCGGCAGGCAGCACTTCTGGCCATTTGGAGTGGAGGTCGTAGACCACCAGGAGGAAGCATTGATGTATGCCATGGAGTTCACCACAGATGTCAAGTTGAATATGAGTCCATGTCCTAGTGACCAAGGTGGGGACTGCAAGGTAGAAGATGGGGGCGGATCCGTCTTGCCCTTTGTCAGGAAGGCTGAGCAATCTTTTACTATTGTATGAATGTCCTTGTCAATGCCCAGCCACCAAACCAGACTCCAGCATCATTGCTTGACCTTGACAACACCCAGGTGACCTTCATGGCCATAGCCAAAACGTGCGCCGTTACAGGCACTCAGTACCCTGTTGAAGTTGGGAAAGGACAGCACCAACTGCAGCATTAGAGGCATCGCAGGTTATGAAGGTCAAACTCAGTATGTCGAAATGGCCGAGCACCGGTGGGGGGGTGAGCTGGGATTTGAGCTGGCAAACTGCAGCAGAGCATGTGGGGCTTCAAGATTTGGAGGTATCTTGTCTGAGAAGGGCATGGAGAGGTGCTGTAGTTTCAGAATAGTGTGGGAGAAAACATCCCCTCTGATCTGAATCCGAGTGGTGTTTTGTTATTGGACTTCTGTGCTCGTCATTGATTGTCCATAACGAACATCATGTTCAGGCATAAAAGTGTCCACATGTGCACTTGGCATCAGGAAAGTCTTGGCTCTAGTTCGATGATCGACTTTGTAGTCGCGTTGTCGGACTTGCGGCCGCATGTCCCGGACACTCGGGTGAAGAGAGGGGCGGAGCTGTTAACTGATCACCACCTGGTGGTGAGTTGGCTCAGATGGTGAGGGAGGATGCCAGTCAGGCCTGGCAGACCCAAGCGTGTTGTGAGGGTCTGCTGGGAATATCTGGCGGAGTCCCCTATCAAAAAGAGTTTCAACTCCCATCTCCGGCAGAGCTTCAACTGGGTGAGGTGTGGGACCTTGAGTCTGAATGGAACTGTGTTCAAGGCCTCTATTTAAGCAGCTAACTAGAGCTGTGGCTGTAAGTGTTAAAGTTCTGTTATGGTTACTGGGTTTTTGTGTTTCTTGGTTTATTATGCTCTGATTATAGTTTGGGTTTCTGGGTTTTTGTCATGTCCAGTTCTATTTTCCTGTTTCCCCTCATGTGCTCTGGTTTATGTTCCTAGCTCGTTACTCTTCACGTCACCTGCTCCTTGTTACTCCCAATGTCTATAAATGCTGTTGGTTTTCAGTTTTGCCTTGTCAGATCCTTGTGTGTGGTTCCTGCATCTGTATCGTGTGTTTCCTGTCCCTGAGTTGAGTCTAATAAATTCCTTTATCTGCACCGACCTGTCTCCTGCCTCGACTGCCTGCCTGCAAGTGGGTCTGCACCTCCGACAACACACGCATAACAGTGAGGTCGTTGGTGCCTGTCACAGCAAAAATCCCTGAACTAATTGTTGGACACCAGCAGTGAAGGATGCCTCTGGGAGTATGGAATGCCACACCACCTTGTATGAGCTGTTTAGTCCCTGTACAAGAGCTTGGTCTGCATTGCCTGCAGCAAATCAGAATCATTTCCAGTCAGGGTTGGACTCTGCCAAGGCTGCCCTTTGCCACCGATTCTGTTTATAAGGTTTCTGGTAAGAATTTCTAGGTGCATGCGAGGAGTTGAGGGGATCTGGTTTGGTGGCCTCAGGATTGGGTCTCTTCTCTTTGCGGATGATGTGGTTCTGTTGGCTTCATCGGTCCATGAGCTTCAGCTCTCGCTGGAGCGATTTGCAGCCAAGTGTGATGCAGCTGGGATGAGAATCTGCACATCTAAATCCAAGACCATGATCTTCAGCCAGAAAAGGGTGGAGTCCTTTCTCTGGGTCTAGAGGTCCTGCCCCAAGTGGAGGAGTTGATATATTTTGAGGTCTTGTTTACGAGTGAGGGAAGAATGGAGCGGGAGATCAACAGATGGATCGGTGCAGCGTCTGCATTGATACAGACTCTGCATCGGTTTGTCGTGAAGAAGAAGCTGAGCCAAAAGGCAAAGCTCTCAATTTACCGGTTGATCCACATTCCTAACCTCACCTATGGTCAAGAGCTGTCGGTTGCGACTGACAGAACAAGATCGTGAATAGAAGCAGCCAAAGTGAGTTTTCTCCTAGGGTGGCCAGGCTCTTCCTTAGAGATAGGGTGAGAAGCTCAGTGATCCGGGTCAGAGTAGAGTCGCTGTTCCATCCATTTCGAGAGGAGCCAGATGAAGTGGCTCGGGCATCTGGTCAGGATGTCTCCTGGACACCTCCCTGGTGAGGTGTTCCAGGCACATCCCACCAGGAGGAGGCACCGGGAAAGATCCCAGGACACACTGGAGGGACTACATCTTTCGGCTGGCCTAGGAACGCCTCGGGATCCCCCTGGAAAAGCTGGTGAATGTGGCCGGGAGAGGGATGTCTGGGCTGCCCTGCTTAGGCAGCTGCCCCCATCACCCGACACCAGATAAGCAGAAGAAAATGGATAGACGGATAGACGGACGGACGGACGGACGGACGGACGGATGGATGATAATAATAATAAATAATAGCCTAGTTAAGGGAAAAAAATCTTGACTTTGATTCAATCCCCCATCCTGAGCATCCAAGAAGCAGCAGTGGAAAGGAAACACTCCCTTTTAACAGGAAGGAAAAACATCTGGCAGCACCCCTAATTACAAGATTTATCAAAAAGTAAGGTTTGACGCAGACAAAGACAAATCAAACAGTTGGCAGCAATTTTTATTTATAATTAATTTAGTCAGATTCAAGTTATTTCTGTGACCATTGTGAGTTTTTCTTTTATTAATCGAAGGGTACCAACACTTTTCTCCACATGTGTAATAAGCACCATATGGCATAGAGATCTGCAGATGATGATTAAATTCATCCTGCATCAATGATGCTGGATTAAAAAAAAGATCTTCCAATTTCTTTTTCAACTGTAGCCAAAAATGAACCTCTTCATCATCTATGTGAAATTTAAAGACATTTACTGATCAAATTCTGCATATATCTGAAATTATAGTGATATTTGTTAATCAGGATCAGCAGTCATCAGGTGAACATAGATGGTTTGATTCCTCTACACAGCATAATGTTTTAGGGCAAGCTGAAATCCAGCCGCCACTGCAGGCGAAGCTTACATGACCAAATCTGACCTAGGAGCGGATCTCGGGGCCGGAGGACCAAAACAGCCCAAGGAAAGTTTTATTTATCCTTCAGTCTTACCATGCAATCATTTATGGCCTACCAGCACAGTATTAAGTAGTTAACTTTCTGACCTTTAAATCCCTCATTCCGGACTCATTCGATGCCACAATAACATTTATTATTTGCATTTCTGGAGCCTGGATTAAGCAAAGAAATGCAAGAAGACATTGGAGGAAAAGAGAGAAAGAAAGGGACAGAGCAAGAGAAATAATGACATTCAAGAAAAGACTGTCTTTTACTGGCTAGAGAAAGCTCACAGTACAGGTAGGAAACACAATGGATGCTGGATTAGCCGTCGCATCACTGAGAAAATCTGTAAAAGGTCCTTAGTGCCTCTTTAAAGTCCAATAAAAATTTCCATCCAGCCTGTGAAAATGATCCTGAGATTATTTTTTACGGATCACGATTATATATATTTTAAAAAGTTTTATTTTTCTATGATTTTACCAGGAGCGGACCGATGACAAGAAAAAGGTTTTCCAGCTGGCTGCAGGTATGGTTAATCTTCTGTTTAGATGAAGATGGGAGGGGCGGTATGACTGTGTATGGGTGTGCACATTTGGGTGTGTGTGTGTGTGTGTGTGTATTTTTTAAATGTCAACCACTGTCATGGGAAGAAAGGATGTTAAAGGAAGAAGACAAACCAAAAAATTTGGCTTTTAAGTTATCAGTAAAAAACTTTATCGTGGAAGGTGTTTTCCAGAAAGGTTTCTATGGACACACAGTTTGCATATTAACAGTGGACACAAACACACTGAAAAATCTGCTGGTAAAAAAGTGTCCATGTTTACATGCACAAGGCTTTAGAAACATGGAAGATGGGCACAGAAGAAGGCAGGATTTCTGGTTTATAGTTCCTCTCTGGACCTGGTGACATTTGGAAGAGGTCTATGATGCCTTAATATGGACAGTGAGTTGTTTGGAACTGGGCATGATGTTCTAAGAGACGGGAAAGTCATAGTGAGTATCTGGAAGGTGGAAACAGTATGACTATGTTATCTCCATGTTATTTTTTAGTACTCCACTCAGTCAGGGGGTTTGAGCCTCTCTCAGTCCTGTTATTATATGAAAATTTTCATCAGCACCATGAGAGTGAGACCTGGATCCACAATGTGTGAAAGTGATTCAGCACTGAGTCGCTTTTGATCACCATTGTAGAAGGTAGCATGCAGGAGGAACAAGGTTTTACTGCTGATAAGGTGTAGAGTGCTGTTTGCAGAGGATCTAAGCAAGCTGGTACCAAACTGGTATTTGCAATTTAATGTGTAAAATCACACAAAAACTCCTTATAGGGCTTTATGTTTTATTTATTTATCTTTTGTTGCCAACACAAAATAATATAACAACATAAAGTAGCCATGAAGTCTGTAAACAATAAATAAATCCTCCATATTAACTCTGGATTTCTCTCAGAGAAAACTGTTGGAAAAACGAGCCCTCTATGTGGACTGTAAAAACTGTTGCTTTGTTCTAAGTTTAAAAAATGAAGGCAACATTTTCCAAGCAATTTCTGAAGTTTAGTGAACTAACCGGTATTTTGAGCTTAGAACAGTTTAAAATATTGACTTCTCTGTATCTTAAAAATAGGACAGTTTAATAGAAACTATCTGAATTAAGCAATAATTTGAGTAACACCAATTTTAAAAGTGCTCTGGGCCAGTTTCAGAGATAGAACTTAGAGTAAATCTTTCTGATCGCGGTTTAAAGTTGTTTTATGTAGTCTGAGAGAGTCCTGGATTAAGCTAAGTAAACCTAGTGACAATAAAAACCCAGAAAGGAGTCAAAAACACATTATATAAATGTAAATCTGAAAATAAAATGAGATTAAATTAAAAGATGTCATTCAAACAAGTGCCAAGCTCAGCCAATTATTTAAAAACTTTAAAACTGCAACTAAAAAAATAAAAAAATTGGAAAATTTGCTGTAAATATAACACAAATGAAAATGTATACTATGACATAATTTCCATTATATTATCTTTCTTTATAAAGTAAAATTGAAGAACTCAAAACTGCCTTTAAAGACAAAAACCAGAAGTGGTTTACTTTTTTTTTTTTTTTTTTTTTTTTTAACCTGTCTTGTCCAGCATCTTTGCAAAAAGAATGATTGTCTGGCTGCCGTC
>JBAFSZ010000001.1:37023364-37035346 GCA_036919955.1 Melanotaenia pygmaea | reverse complement strand
CCCCCCCCCCCCCCCCCCCCCCCCCCCCCCCCCCCCCCCCCCCCCCACAACAAAAAGCAGGGTGTTGTCAGGATATGGTGCATATCGTGCAGTTGGTGTGTGTTCATGTGAACTCCTTTCACATGAACACACTGAGTCCAAAAAAAGATAATGAAGCTGCCGAGACCCAAAGGTCAAAGGCTGCTGTGTGAAGAGGTCCAGCAGCAGATGGCTTCAGGGACTAAGATCTAAAGATAAGATCAGGTTGTATCAGATGACGTCAGGTCTGTTCCTCCTCCTGTTTGCCTGCTTCACCCTGGGCTCACTCACTCTGAGAGAATCACCTGTTAACATGTCATTTCTTCTTCTTTTTTTTACGTGTATATTGTGTATTCAGGGAGAATATGAAGGAAGCAGGACATAGAAAAAGGCTCCAACCAAGACTGCATGTTCTATATTCACCCTCAGAGTGAGTAACCCCAAAAAAGACATAACAGGTTTAGAAAATGGATGTGTGAACCGGCTTGAACTTCATCGTTCCTTTTAACTCATCGTCATCATGATTTCAGCTCCTGGCTAAATCATCTGTCGTCTTCCTCCAAACCCGCCACCAGCTCCTTGACTGCAGGTCTGTCCTCTGGTCTTTAAACCTTATTAAATCTACATCAGACATTCATCTGAAGTCCTTCTATAGAATCCTTCACTTGTTTATTGCAATTCCCTCTATATTTCATTAACAGTGTGATTATATGAAACCACAGGAGATGAGAGCTCTGGTCTCACATCACGACGTGTCCCCGTCCTCTTTGTTGGAGTTACATCAGCATCATTTGCTCAGCTCAACCAGAAATAATGAATAATTCACCTCGTGGATCAGTTTGCTTCTCTCAGGTTTCCACAGCTCACAGAGCAAACTCACCTGGCTCATCTCTTCCTCTCCCTCTCTACTCACATGACGTTCAGGATATTCAGCTTCTGTTTGACGTCAGAACCTTTTCAGGTCAATTTTATTTGACTTTCTCTAAACCTGCACATGTACAACGAAACGACTATGCTGTCCAACAGGATGATTAACCACAAAAAAACAAAACACAAAAGAAGTATCTGAACCATGAATGAACACCTAAATGTGACTGTACGGTGGCCATCAGTGGTCAAACTTCTTCATGCTGAGTGGATCCGTGGCCTCAGGTGAGGCGAAGACTTCAAGCTGCCATGTATGCGGACCCACAACGTGTAGACATCCATGGTTGATTCTAAGAGAATAAAAAGATAACGGTTATTCTAGTAAAGTGATTAGACACCAGTAGAAACCCAGTTTTTAATGATTACATTTTCCTGTCTGACCTTTCATCTCGTTACTCGCTGCAGCTGTAAGAGTTACCATCACGTATGATATCAAACTTACTTTTACATTTTCTGAGTTTCACCTGAAAATTAAATATATCCCTAACTTTAGGTGTGTGTGTGTGTGTGTGTGTGTAAGCTTTATATAAAGTTCATGTCTATGATTGTGGTGATGAATGAATGTCAGTAACTTTGTGTTTTTGTCTCTATGCAGGATCAGAGAATTTTTCTCATCTGCAGGTGGTGACGCAGCAACACACACACACACACACACACACACACACACAGCTCACTGTGAGTTATTTGTCTGTACATCAGCTGCTGTTGGGTCCTGTGAAGTGACCGGAGCTTCAGGTCGTGGTGGCTCTGTGTGGGCCAGTCGGGCGTCCTCCGTGCTGCCGGGATGGACGCTCCCTCAGGGAAAAGGACTGGCCAGTGTTTCCCTCCTGCAGCAGGAAATGGGCGAAACCTTGTAGAAAATAACTGCAGCAGTTTGCAGTGCGAAGGAAGCCACTCCTGATAGCAGCAGCTGGAGGCTTCCTGTTGTCAGCTCACTTCTGGCTTCAGCTGGATGGTTTTAGGAGGCCTGAGAAACGCTGGAGTCATTAAATCATTAACGTCTTCATGACGTAGAACAACGTCAGCAGTTTGGGTCAGTCTCTCTCTGCAGGTTCAGTCCGATCATTCAGCTAGCTGATGGAGAACAACGTTTACAGATGTTCTGTCTGAAACAGAACTAATAAAACATCTGGACGTTTCATTAACTAAAAGTTAAACTCAGATCAGCTGATCAGTTTTTCTATGATTGGTTAGCCTGGTTAGAGCCTTCACACTGTTAGCACAACACACCCGATCATCAGAACACTCCAGACCTTCTGTAAAATCAAACCTCTTTGTAAAAATATTAAATCAGAATTTATAAAAGCTGTATACCAATCAAATTCTGATTTCCAGTTCATATAATCAGACTCTTTTTTGACCTCTTTCACACCGACGTGATAAACCTAAAACCTGTTTCACCACTTCTGTCAGTGAGTTTCACGGAGGAAAGAGGAAAATAAATTCAGCAGGAACTGAACAGACCAGCGCAGCAGACGCATGAAAACATGGATTTATTACCTCGTACAGTAATTCGACATGGAAGCTCCTCATGTCCTGACTCATTCCTGACGTTTATCCTCTGAATTTCTGTCGCAGTTCCTTCCATTTTTGATGATTTAGGTTGTTCAGACAGACCTGACGGACGGGAACTCGTCTCGGACTTTCTCAGTCCAACAGCATCACGGCAGCTTTTCTCTGTTCCTGAGTGAACATGGAGCTCCTTCCATGCTGGTGTTTCTGACCCTAAATCTGCCATAAACCCAGAAAAACTGCAGTAGCTTCAGTAAAACGGCGAGAGGGGAAGCAGCAGCGATTTTTTATCTGAGTTCTGTAAAACTGAATGACGAGGCTGCTGTAGACCTACGGAGACCTGTGTCTGCAGACCTGGTTCATGTGTTTACCCAGCTGGCTCATAGATGGTCTCTGGAAAAACCAAGACAGGAGATAAATGTGTTTGGTGCAAAGCGTGAGGCTGACGTGTTTCTACTTGTGGAAACCTGAGTTGGTTCTTGGGGATTTACAAACTGTGAGATCCTTTTTATTTTAGAGGGTAAATCATAAAAACTGTAGCTGGAGCTCTTCTCCTTCCAGACATCACTGCCTGCATCCGGTCCACATTACACTGAAGGAGCCTGATGGACCCTAAACCACATGTTGAAATCCTTAGTGTGAGATTTAGACCTGATCCTTAAGTAAGGAGTTAAAACTGACGCTGACCTTTCAGTGGTTGGTAAGCTCATCACATCTGGACGACTTGGAGGACGGGTTTGTCTCCTTGAGATTGGGTCTGTCCCTGGAGGACGGGTCTGTCTCCTTGAGATTGGGTCTGTCTCCTGAAGCAGTGATTCCCAGCCCTGGTCCTAAAGACCCACTATCCTGCAGGTCTTAAATGTCCCCCTGCTGCAACAGCCCTCAGGTTTTATTACTTTAATATTCTTGTAGGATCAGGATGAAGAAATTCGTCATCATTGTTTTGAATAAAGATTTTTAAGGAACTGCTGTTAATTTCTTATATAAACTGAATTTAAGGAGCAGCATCTTCAAAGAGACGGAGCTGAACATTATATCTTCCATTACTGCCACCAGACCAGAGTCCATTTAGCTGCGTAGAAACCCGACTGGTACCAGCACCAACCCAGATCCACCTAAAGGACTTAGTCCAGAACCAGAAGATGAGAAACAACATCTTTAATAACTGAAATAAATACTTTGTTACATGCAAAGTCAAAACACTGGAAAATACTATGAGAATTCTGGTAAATAGTGTAAAACTATGGCACACACTCACAGCAGCTTAACAATTCAGATTCACTCAAACCAGTTCTGATCGGGTTCTACACCTGGATAGAGGTGGTGGCTGAAAACTGAGGGAAACCTTCAGGGCTCATGCTGCAGTGTGCTGATGGAAAGCCAACAGCTGATCCTGATCAGATCAGATCAGCTGTCCTGGATTGGATCAGCTGACCAGGATCTAAACAGATCAGCTGACCCGGATCGAAACAGATCTGCTGACCCGGATCGGATAAGATCAGCTGACCTGGCTTGGCTTAGAGCTATCAGGGTTTCAGTCACATCCAGCGCAACGTGAACCCTGCAGCTGGTTCAGACTCACTATAATGGGCCCAGTCCACCTGTCCCTCAGTCTCCGCCTGACCTGGCCCGGACCGGCCCGGACCAGCCGCATAAGTCTCTTTGGTGGTTCCTCCTATTAAACTAATTCACAGGATGGGAGTTGACCGGCGGTAGCGTCCGGGGGGAGGAGCGCTCTCTGAGGGCCTGGGTGAGCAGCGTGCAGCCGTCTGACACAGCGCATGCCGAGTTACGCAGCCGCTCCCGGTAGTCAGCCATTTTTGAACTGCTGTCGGGGTGCTGGGCGACGTCTCTAAGGCCCTGAGTGAGGAGAACACAAGCGGAGACCACGCTCATGGCCCCCCCTAACACGGCAGTCTGGACCCCCTTCCCTTCAGCCGAGACACTGGCAGGCCGTCCGAGGAACTGGGGCTCCGTGGCAAAGCCAACCAGGGCGCTGACGGCCTGGACCAGGGCAGCGCTGAAGAGGACGCAGCGGTTCCGGGTTAGCTCGCTGGGCTGGGTTTTCACCTCCTTGACACAGGCCAGGAAGGCGGTGCCGCTGGTGCTCATGCTCTTCACACTCAGCTTGAACTGCTCCTTGGCGAAGCGGTCTCTGGACCTCTCACTGGCCAGCGACGAGATGTCTGTCAGAGTCTTCAGGTTGGTGGAGATGTTCTGGGAGACCTCCAGGAGTAGCTGGGGGGTGAGGTCCGATAAGGCCGTGACTCGCAGGATGTTGCAGCTTTGCTCCACCTCATGGCGGCAGCGGGTCACCTTGTAGCGGTCCACCAAACCCAGCTGACAGGGCTGAGACCCGGGGCTCTCCACGGCCGCCAGGTAGGCAGCGTGGGCGGAGCACTCCGTCAACGACACCACCAAGTCCGCCATCTCCAGCAGCCGGTCCCCCACCTCCGTGAAGCGCCCCATGTTAAGCTGGCTCTGGATGTCGTGGGTGAGGATGGAGAGCTCCTTGGTCCGAGCGATGACTGTGTCCCTGCACTGGTCGAAGGTGTCGGCCAGAGCCACTCCGTCAGCAGTCAGAACCGGCCGGGTCTCACTGGACAGCAGCAAGAGGTCGGCCACCAGCTGGACCTTGGCCTTACAGGCGTCACAGATGGAAGAGAGCCGCTTCCTCTGCTGCAGACTAGCACCGAGCGGGCTGCTGGACCCGTCCCTGGCGGACTTTCCAGATCCGCCACTCGCCATGATGAAGAACTTCTGGAGGATTCACTTAATTACTCTTTCCTGCTGCTGTGCTCCATTTTTCCCATTAAGACATTTTAACTTCTGAGTTTTCTAAAGATTTAAATCTCAACTGGCCACAGATGTCCTTAAATCCTTCAGGTCAGCTGATTACTACATGTGACGTCATTTCAATGTAAACAATCACTGACTGGCTTCATTCATCAATCACACCCTGACCTGGTTACGACCGACAGTCACAGTGTGTAAAGATCCGAACTTAAATGCCCTGAACGCCACAGACTGAGTACGTATCTGAGCCGTTGTCCCGGTTCCTGTGGACCAGAACTTCATTAGAACTTTGATCCTGTCAGGATCGTCTAGAGTCCAACAGAACCTCAGTGTTCTTCATCACCTCGACATTACAAACAGGATATTTGAGTTCTGGATGGATCTCAGCACATCATCATTTTCTGTTCACAGCTAGTTTTGTAAAACTGCGCCGCGATCCAGTCCTGGTTCCCGCACACCCAGACCCGCCTGCTCTGCTCATGCTGGTTCCGATCGATACTCCGCCCTGGAGGCTCTGCTGGACAGCGTGAAGCTCCATGTGTCCATCCGGAACCATCCTATCATCATTTATAACGAGTTTACTCCATCGAAGGGGCGCTGGTCCGACAACACAACCGAGCCCTGGGTCCACTTGTGTCCTGTACCGTTTTAGACAGCCCGGTGGAAGCGGCTCCTCCTGCGCGGCTCAGCCCGGGACTGGAGAGTGTGGAGTCCCGCATATCCTCTGTAGCCGCTCACTTTTCAGATTCATACCGGTCCGAGCGCTACCCGTCACCGGCTGACCTGTTGTGGGTTATGAAGTCCGGGTGGGAGCAGGGATCCGGGAGGCTGGACTGAGGAAGTCGCCGTTATTCCCGGAGATTCAAAGTAATGCTGCGCGCTCCCGCTGCATTACTATGAGGAAGCGGGGAGGGTGTGGTCCGCTGAGCAGCTGCTGGACCGGGTACAGCAGCGACGGTGGGACGGCTCCACAAATCCTCAGCTTTCCACCGACATCTCGCGGACACCGGGCATTCCTCGCATTCTCCCACCGCAGAAGCCTTTAAGAAAGTCTGTAGAGGTGCAGTCAGAGCTCTGGGAGCGCTGGAAGTTTGCGAACTGTCCGCGGCGGCGCTGCCATGACACTCTGATGCGCGTCAACGAGTTGCTAGCTTAGCTGCTAGCTTAGCAGGCTAACAAACCGGAAGACGCAGCTTTCCAAAATAAAACCAGAGCGTCCAGGGGAGGGAGCGGGATAAATGTTAAGACTGGGTTACAGTCATGGGCAGGTGGAAAAAATGTTTGGAGCAGGGTGGGGTTACAGATCAGGAAAAAGCTGGCTCACGTAAATGAGACTTTAAAGCAGTGGTTGGTTCCAGACCTTTCCCCTCCCTCCTAATCGGCAAAAATAATGTGAAATTGT
Source organism: Melanotaenia pygmaea (assembly GCA_036919955.1). Classification (NCBI taxonomy): domain Eukaryota; kingdom Metazoa; phylum Chordata; class Actinopteri; order Atheriniformes; family Melanotaeniidae; genus Melanotaenia; species Melanotaenia pygmaea. The sequence continues at coordinate 37,028,691 of JBAFSZ010000001.1, read as the reverse complement.
TTCCAAAGTTATCAACAGGTTTGTCTTTGTGTCCAGGATAAGAAGTTTAAAAGTGGGGTTGGAATGCTAATATTTTCAAACATCACATTGTGGTCTGGCTTCATTACTCAAGCCTAGTGCAAGCCTCTCAAGCCTCTTCGTGTTTTTTGTCTTCTTTCTTTTTTTTTTTTCCTTTTTTTTTTTTTTTTTTGGTTGGGTTAATCAAGAACAACATATAAAAGTATTACATGCTGCATTCACCTAGTTGGACATTTGAGGTTTACCCAGATGAAGGTCATAGAATCACTGTGGGCCCCTGAGCAAGGTCCTTAACTGCCACCATTGGTGCCAGAATCTGGACTGGCAGCCCACTGCTCCAGTTGTATGATGGGCTAAAAGGATGGGTTGGATACAGCACAGACGGAATTTCCCTGCAGGAGGCTTCAGTGGCTTAAAGTCATCATTTAGGGCCAGTTGTTCAAAAAGTTTAACTTTTAAACTTAAAGCTATCCAGATACGGGAATCCTGTTTTCCAGAATGGTGGATCACGTAATCCAGCTTACTTTTACCCCGGTTGTTCAAAGCAAAATGGGATTGTATCACCCTGATCCAGAATCCCATTTTTCAGGATCACTAAATCCAGATTTCCAGCATGTCAATCAGTGGCTAATTAACAGACTTGTGCAGAGCTTGTCAGAGAGCCGTTTAATTCGAATCAGGAGACATCTAAGACCTAAATGGGAATGTAAAATAATCTGATATGTTAACAAGTAATAAGGAGATGTTTGTTACTAAGGTCAGCAACAACTAGATGTCTATTGTCTCAGCTAACCTTCACTCAAGTTTTTTTTTTAAACCACTGGCCAGAAAACATCTCATCATTTCATAGATGCATTTTAAAGTTGTTTAGAGCCACAAGTCATAAGAAATAGGAACAAATTCAGCAAATACCTGAACCAGGACCTGAAAGATGTATCTGGTCCTTCACTTGATCCTTCAGACCTTTTCTTGATAGGAAAAGGTCTCCATGGAAGGGTGGTAGTCAAAAAGCCATTCCTACAGAAAAAAGGTAAGAGGCTGCATCGTCTTAATGCACACTATGCTTTTGAAAGAATCTTACACTAAAATACACACTACCTTATGTTTTTTCTTGTCCCAATGTTTAACTTAACTCAGCAAAGGTATAACATCATGAAATAAGAATCATTACCATCCGGCATTTCTAGATGTTCATTACAGAAAGAGAAGAGATCCTAAGTTGCTGACGTAATGTGTGTTTCAGTCATCAGCTCTGTCAAATATCAGTAAACTCCTGGTGTCCCTGCTGCTTTATTTCACAGGGAAATTCTTCTCATGGTAGAAATCTGTATCTTCAAAGGTTCTCCATAGTACCCTGTTTGCTGAATGTAGTGGTCCTTAGGTTATGACATAAGTTGTCATATTTTAGATGATTGAGTTGACTTGTGAATCCCCTTGTTTTAAATAAAAAGAAGCAATGAAGATGGGAATTAATGAGAAACAGCTGTTTCAGTATTAAAGTATTCCTGTAGAGAGCAGAACACAAGGCAGTGAAAATCCTCATTTCAGACTGACAGAAGAGATGGTGGAGCTCGCTGTGATATCAGCGGGAGCTGCAGCTGCACATGGCTTCATGTCATTGGGTGGAGTTGGTCAGAAAGGAAACAGCTTTACACTGTAAGTCAGCTGGCTGTTTTCTGATCGCTGCTGGCTTTCACACAACCCCATCTAACAAAGACGCATGCAATGTGTCTAATTTGTCTAAGCATTAATATTGTCCAAACATGGTTTAAAACAACCTCTGCCATTACCATGAACATAAAAGCAATTATTTGGACTTTTCCCACAGACTTGGTTCCAAATGCTGCTTTTCTGTCGTTTCATAACATTACCGAGTTTCTTCTGCCAATATGCAGATTTATGTGAGCCGTTTGGCCGAGCCACAGACATGAACCTTTAAAAAAAAAATAATAATAATCTCAGAAAGATATAGAAAGGATTTAAGTCAAACTTTCACAGAAAAAATGTTTTACTCTGAGAATTAAAGATAAATTTCACAGTATGGACTCATCAGATGTCAAGTCTGTTGATCCTTTTTATGATGCAATTGTGGGCGAGTTTCAGTATTTTATGGTAAAAAGTTAGAAAAAAAGGCAAAAAATTATTGTGACAAAAACTCTGATGAAAAAAAATATTTTCATGTGAATGTGTGACATCCCACATGCAACAACTAAAGGTTCAAACTTAATGGAGTAAATAAAGGATCTTTAACAAAAGTAATGTCTGAGACGTTCACTGACCAATCTTTGCCTTCTGAGATGTTTACTGACTGATCCTGCTGTGTGACATGTTCATTGACTATATACTGAGCTCTAAATACTGCCTGTTTTCTGATGTCTGAGATGTTCACAGACTATTTTCTAAATGTTCGCTGACAGTTTTCTAAGGTCTGAGACGTTCATTGACTGCTTTCCGAAGTCTGAGATGTCCACTACGTTACTGTGTGACTATTTACGGTCAAAAAATGTTATTTTGAAAGTCCCCGTCCAACATGGCAGTTTCCGGTTCGCCGTTTCACGTTTAGAACATTAATATTTTCTGAATAATAACTTAATAATTAACCGAATAATATTATTTTCATGTTAAACCACGCATAGAAAATAATACGTCGACGCCGCATTGTACGTCAGCAGCGCCGCCATATTGGTCCGGGCAAGTTATTAACTTTTCAATGGGCACGATCACCAGGAACTACTTTTAATAGAATGAACAAACGTGTTTACCGTGCCTTTTCCCTTTGACAATACTTTTCCCCACCCATCATTTATCTTATTTTTATCCCAATAAACAATCAATTGATCGGCTATCAGTGATTATTGATTAACAATTACGTTACAAGTAAAAATTTTTTCACCATGACTCAAATATAAAAAACATTTTTAAAAAAATAATCCAGTTGAAACTAAATACGTCTTGTATTAATCTAATAAGTTCGCTTGCTAGTACCAAGATGGCGGACGCGTTGACGTGTTGCGCTGACGGTCAATGTAGCGTCAACGTACATGCGCCTATGAAACCACGTCCCCAGTCTCGTGACCGGCAGATTTTCCAGCCAATCACAGGGCACCATCTGGAAGCATGGCGTCGGACTGGAAGTGGAGATGTTCGCTCCTTCTTCTCGGCTCTTTTCTTCTTTGTGTCGTTTGTTCTGACAGCAAAGACAAACCAAAGAAAAAGAAAGACATCAGAGACTACAATGACGCAGACATGGCGCGGCTCCTGGAGCAGTGGGAGGTCAGTCATTCACTGCTAATCGCTGCTAGCTGTTAGCTTAGCCAGTGTGTTTGTCCGGGTTTGGATCGGCTGCAGATTCTGATAGTAGTCTGTTTGTATTCTGGTGTATCAGCCCGGATAAAGCAGGTAAGCCACCGTTTGGTCAGGTTCAATGGTAGCCTAACAGGCTGGAGTTATTCTCATCATTCAGAAACATGGTAGCTGATGTGTGTCAGGAAAGAGGAAACTTAGTTTTATCTGCCTAGTGATTTATTTACTCAAATTTCTGTCTCACTTTTGTCTAAAACAGCATTTGTGTAACTGTAAAATCACCTGCAGAAAATGTCCAGCAGCTGTTTTACCTTCATCAGATCCAGAACCTAGTGGACATGTCCTCAGACCTGTAGGAAATGAGTGAAACTACAACAGCTGACCACTTTCAGACAAAATCCGGCCTCATTGTTCCACAGAAGGATGATGACATTGAAGAGGGGGACCTTCCTGAGCACAGACGGTCTCCTCCTCCCATCGATTTTTCCAAAGTCGACCCGTCCAAACCCGAAGAGATGCTGAAGATGTCCAAGAAAGGCCGGACTCTGATGGTGTTTGCCACAGTGTCAGGAGATCCGAGCGAGAAGGAGACAGAGGAGATCACCGGCCTGTGGCAGGGCAGCCTCTTCAACGCCAACTATGACATCCAGAGGTACCAACTCAGTTAATCAGCAGTTAAATACCTGGTTATTATTAACTATAAAAAACCAAGCGACAGGCCAGTTTTTGAAAGTCAGAGTTTTATTTTGTTTATGTTTAAAAGTTTATTTGTCAGTAAAAACACAAAACCCAGACCAAACCGAGGAGATGCTGTAGCAGTTTAAAGCGTTCTGGCTAATTTCCATCTGACAGGCAAAGAAAAAGATTCAAAGGATTAAAAGATGAAAAGAAATAAAAAGTGAGAACGCAGGAAAAGAGATTAGAGACCGGTACATAGAATCCTTTACAAACGTGTTTGGCTCAAAGTGTCGAAGCTCATTTCATTAAAGTTACAGCGTGCAGATGCAGAGATGGTAACAAAAACATAAAAACTCAGACTGTGCAAAGAAGTAAGGAGTCAGTGAGGTGTGTTCACAGGCAGGGCTTTAAGATATATTAAAGAAGTCCATGCTGACAGATTTAAGTGTTTTTGTCTCTCTGGAGATATTCAGTTCTGTTCCTTATCAGCTTTTGAGGAAAGGCTGGTTGTATCAAAGCAGATTCATGTTTCAGCGCCATCTAGAGGTAGTTCTGGTTACTCTGGTTATTCAGCGGTCAGGTGAACAGAGAACTGAAGGGGTGGAGGTGTACTATAAAAACCAGATGCATGTCTGCAAACCCGATCGTGTTTTCACAGCTTGGCGTCTTATATCTGCCAAGTTCATGACTTGGGTGATTAGGCTGTGTTTTCTTATCTAGAATTTGAAGAGCGTGTTTATACTGAGACTCGAGGGGCTTCAGAGTTGCTTGATTAGTTTGAAACAATAAGTGACAGGTATTTCAACTCATTACATTTGTGCATCTTTTCTCTGTTTGCCGACGCGTTGGGACACAGGAACGTCACATGGCGTTGAGATTTACCTCACATGCCAGCAAACAGATATAAACACACCAGCGCTTCGAACGTCACCGCAGTTAATTCAGCAAAGACACGACAGAAACTTTACTGGAGGAAAAGAGAGAAAGAGATATGACGAGTGTGTGTTTTACTGTCGGGTGAGATCTCACAGTACAGGTAGGATGAAGATGGATGCTGGATGAGCCTCACAGAGAAAATCTGCATGAGTTCTGGGGTTCATTTTCAAAGGGGAAATAACTTATAATGTATCTGAAGGTACCAGGAAATTACACCCCATCAGTCTGTCATGTCCCCTTTGAAGCCCCGTCTACGTCCAGCACAAGGTGTTTTACTTTGTGCACACACCTGACTGTAGAGCTCATGTGATATCCTAACTAGGGCTGCCACAAACGACTATTTTGATAATCGATTAGTCATCGATTATTTTTTCGATTAGTCGACTAATCGG
>JBAFSZ010000001.1:36983356-36995110 GCA_036919955.1 Melanotaenia pygmaea | reverse complement strand
GCTTCCAGTTGCAGCGCATCAGATTCAAAGCTCTGCTTCTGGCTTACAAAACAATAACCCAAACGGCTCCGGTCTACTCCATTCCTTAATCCAGAGCTACACCCCCTCTCCACGTGGGAGCCCCATGCCAATGAAAGACGCCTGGTGGTACTGATTCTAGACTCTTTTCCTCTGTTGTTCCCCAATGGCGGAACAATCTACCGAGCTCTGTCCAATCTCAGAGTTCTTATCTACTTTTGAGAGCAAGCTAAAGACTCAGCTGTTTAAGGAGCATTTCTGCACTGAGCTTAACTCTTCTACTCAACACAATGAGTTAGAAAGATTTGTCCAGCTCTTTGGCATAAGTCAGCACTGAATAAGCACTTACGCCCAAGATGATGTGTGATAAAATCGTGATCTTGTAATTAAACAAAGGACAATTGTAGGGAGAGGGACGGGAAGAACTGCCTCTAGCACTACATGACAGCACCTGTGTCCCCCTGGACCCAGAGCAGTCTGACTACCACTTAATGAGGACGTCACATCCTGGTTGAATTCTTGCTTGTGTTGTTCTTACTCTCAGATGTAAGTGGCTTTGGAGAAACGCATCTACTAAATGACTGTAGAATAGAATAGAATAGAATAAAAAAAACATGAACAGCAACAAACACATGAGATATTATATGTGTGTGTCTGCATGTGTGTGTCTGTGTGTAGGGATGTGGGTGTGTATGTAGGTGTGTGTACTAAACATTATGTGCCAGGCTCCCTCCAAGGGTCAGAAGCAGACCGAGAGGGCCCCGAGCCCCGGGCAACCATCAGCCACCACGGAGACCAGAACTGAGACAGCCCATCACAGGAACGGCCATGCAACAACTGCAGTCAACAAACACTGTTTACATGCTGGAAGAAGAGGTGGAGGTGGTGGAGGAATACCAGCGCCTTGGCATTCAGGTGGATAACAGACTAGACTGGAAATGCAACACAGAGGCATCATGAAGAAATGACAGCGCAGACTCTACTTCTGGAGGAAGCTGAGATCCTTCAAGTTCTTCACCAATATGTTGCATCTTCTATTTGTCTGTTGTGGAAAGTGCAGTGTGCTTTGTATCATGTTGTAGCAGCATCAGAGTCAAAGACTTAAAGAGACTGAACAAACTGATCAAAAAGGCTGGTTCTGTACTGGGTTTGGAGCCACTGGTGCTGACTGAGCTGTTAAACAATTTTTCACATCCTCTACACAACACTGAATACACAACTGAGTGTGTTCAGTGTGAGGCTTTGTTCAAGTCCAGAGCAAGACTGAAAGGTACCAGAGGTCATTCCTGCCATCAGCCATCACCATCTGGAACAAGGCATTATTATCTTCTAATTAATTATTATTGTTTTAATAAAAATAAAAAAAAAACTACTACAACATTGCAATTTCCCTCTGTGATTAATAAAATAATTTTAATTTAATTTAATTTATCTGTATAACAGCCGTCTCATTGCTTCAGATCCCTGGATTCAGTCTCTGGTTTCTGTGTCTTTGTTTGGTGGTGGTTGGAGAGGTTGTTCATGTGGACTGGCAGCCATGTGTCCATCAGTCTGTCCAGCTCTGCTCGTTTACCATCTCCAGTATGAATGATTAATGGATTCAGTGCGGAGCACTGAGAGCACCTTGAATATCGCTGCATAAATCTGATCAATTATTATGAACAGATTTAAAGCTCTGTATGGATTATATTAACCTCCTGACACACTGCTGAGTTTAACGTCCCTCCAATCCCATCCTGTTATACACAACCCTTTAATTCCATTTCTGTGCATCCTCAGCAGATCTTTACAAGGTGAGTTTCCCATAAAGACCAACAGACAGCGTGAGCAGTAAATACAACAGCACCATGTCATTTCTGTTCATACAAACAGGATTTAATAGTCTTACCTTGCAAGAGTGAGGCCGATCCCATTATCAGCAAATCTGTGGAAGAGTGAATAATATGAGCACAGCAACAACCTCCAAGTCTCTGAGGAAAACGCCAGCATGCACACCATCAACCAGCCACGACTTAACACGACTTTTCATTGATCTGTATGTTCTTCTCACAGAATAACCATAACGAGGGTCCATGATCGTCCATGTTTTCTGGTTTATCTGCACAGCCGGGATGATTTATTACCACCTTAACCGCTAAAATAAAACAAGAGATGTACACATGCTTTAGTATTTGTAATGAGAAGGAACTTTGTTTATCACTCATCAGACTTTTTTATCCACCTGACCGCTGTCACCTCATCGTTCAGCTTTTTGGGAAAAAAGAGATAGATGTGTTTTTTTTTTTGGGACGTCCTTTCACCTCTGCACAGCTCCCTGTCTCTTCCTGTTGAAGCTGTTCTAGCACTAATAGGACACGAGTCAGAACCTGAAGCTGTGAAGCCATCTCATATCTCTGTTGTGTTGTTGTCAGGTTTATGAACAGATTTTAGACTGAACATCACGCATACACTGAGTTTAAAGTTAGCTATAGGAGCTAACAGACCTGTAGCTCATTCTCAAGCAAACGTAATGGTGTTGTGATTCTGGTTCACACGAACGTCAGTTTTATTTTGTCAAAGCAAACTAAAGATACAGAGGGCGGGATTGACTGTGTTGAAGCAGTATTAGACAGAGTTCCTCTTGTATTATGCAATATATATGCTCCCAGTAAGGGAGCATGGTGAAAAAAAATATTAGGAGAAACTCAGGGTGAAACTTTTCTAGCTGGGAATTTTAATGAAGTTATAAATCCAGTATTAAATAGGAGTTCGTTCAGACCCCCTCTTGTGACTAAGGAGAAAGAGGCCTTATGTAGCTCAGGTTACTCACTGGAGTATAGAATTTCCTATTTTTTCATGGTCAGTGAATGCATCACAGGGATGTAGAGTGCCAGAACTTTTCCTCTTCTCTCCTGTTGTGCCGAGGAAAAACCTGCTGCTCTCGTGTCCTCCACATTTGAGAAAGTTGGGTATGTTGAGATGAGTTACTGCAGATAAATTAACAAGAAATAATCGTGTTTATAATTTAAAAAGAGTTTAAATATGTTGTTAGAGTAAGAAGCCATGTGCCATGAAGCTTTGTCGAACCCGACTGTTAGTCGCCATTACACAGATCCTTCTGGCGAGCTAGCTTCCACTACAAGTTTCCTTTGAATGTTTCGTGTTTATTGCGCTGCAGTGAGGAGTTTAGTAAGCTCCTAAAATGCTAACTGGCTAGCAGCGATGCTAAATTTGTCAGTATGTGTGTTTGTAAAGTCTTTAGCAAGTCAATTAGCTGATTGCTAGTGGTTAAGCAGGCCTGGCTGTAGTTTTAATATGGCGTCAGATGTAAAACTGACCACAGAATGTACGTGGTTATCTTTTTTCTTCAACAGCATTTATGTTCTATTTAAGGTCCATGAGCTGTATTTGTTATGAGAATACAAGTTTCTCTTTTTTATGGCTTTTTGACTGTAAATGAGCTACTGAACCTGCAAAGTGGAAAACCACAAAAGTTTAACTCTCCTGCACACTGTAGGCTGGGTGATTTTTCCTTGGGTTTCCGGTTCCACTGGAAACCTTCTGCATGTCGGTCTTCACTGGATGACTCAGCTGAGCCATTCCGCCTGGCGGGATGTGATCGATCAAGAGGATTCTCCGGTTTGCTGGATGCTGAATGTCACCCTGTTCCCAGGGAGCAGTAAGAACAAATCTAAGCGCCCCAACCTTGCATTTTAATTTCCCTGCGCTCAGATTGCCAGTGCCCTACTAAGATTCTTTTATTTTTTTATAAATTTAAATTTAAATGGCCTGGCCCCTCCTTACCTCTCTGAGCTCAACCACCCCTACACTCCTGCTCGGTGCCTCAGGTCAGCTGACCTGCTGCTCCTGGACGGACAGAGGTCCAAACGGAAGCTCAGAGGGGACCAAGCTTTATCAGTTCCCAGTCCAAACTGTGGAATGAGCCTCCACATGAGACAAGCTTCTTTATTGTCCATTTTTAAATCTTAAAACCGGTTTTTATTCTTTGGCTTTCAGCCCAGTGTGAGACTGTTCCTGTTTTAGTGAGCTGTACTTTGTGTATTTTATTGGTTTTATTTGTTTTTTAACATGGAAGTCATTGAAGGAGATGACATTAGCAAATGCTGTTGTCTTATTGGTTCAGTTTACAATATATGAGCAAAACTCAAAGAACGGATACACTATGGTGTGCCATTTTTTCACATGTGATGACTTTTTCTTTTAGTGTTTTTCTTACATTTAAATCAGTTTCTTTTCTGAAGTGAGCTTTGTGTTCGTTGCAGGCTGGAAGTCTTAATTCTGTCTGTGTCATTAGTAAATCTAGTTTCTAATAGAAGTTCGACACGTTTGAATTATTTGAAAATCTTTGCAGATGAAACTGTGATTTTATGTTTGAACGTTGTAGTATAGATACTGATTTAGCTGGTCAAGAGTCCTGATTTCGAAGCATCAAAGCTTTGGGACGAGTACAGATGTGTTACACTTATGTTGAATAGAGACGCAGGACTAATACACTACATTTTTCTTTCTTAGCTCACTGCCATAAATAGTCACTACTTCTCAGGTAGACAATGTGGCCAACTGTGATATAAAAGCAATTTTAATTACAGATCATGCACCAGTTGAAGAATTAAGGCCAATCTAAAAGCTGAAAGAAGAGGTAGGTGGAAACTAAACATTAGATTAATGTCGGACTCAACTTTTAAAAAGACAATAAATGAATATTTAAAAACCTTTAAATAAATATTGTGTGGGAAGCTGCTATATGGGAGGAGCAAAAAAAGAGAAAATTATTATCTAGACGGAGGAAACTATTTTTGCTAATACAAAATCAGTTATAAAACTTGGGGGATAAACAATTTTTGCTGCTAAAGATATAAATAATATACTGTATTACAACAATATCTCCAAACAGTTTCTTCTTCACATCGGTTGTATCTGAGCCTTCCACATCCTTCTCATTTCCGGAAAATCCAAAAATGGGCAAAAAGGTGGAGCTGAGAGGGGGACTGTGAAGGTGGAGATGGATGATTGACACCCATCAAACTCTGAGCTGCCTGTAGCTAAAAGCTAACCGAGCAAACCTGGAGCTAACAGTAACTAACCAGCGGACTAAGGCTAAAAAGGTTAGTAGGATAAAAACCGCGGCCGTGTTGCACTCTGTCTTCTTGCCACAGGTATTGATACCTGTCAACCAAAAGGACACACCCCTAATTATGCCAAATTTCAAGATTAAACAACATCCAAACAGATGAGTTAGAAAAATAATTCACCCCCCTCACAGTTGTCATAACCTATTAATCCTAAAATGGATTTTTGTACCAGGCTTATTTCTGCTGTGAAGTTGGTCTTTTAACATGGGAGTCTATGGGGATTTGCTCTGTTTTGGAGCCCCTAGTGGATGAGGGGGGAACTGCAATTTTTTGCACTTTCCGGCTTCACATTTCACTGCCGGAGGTTGCTGCTTGATGTGTGTGCAGGTATGAATGTGTTTGTATTTGCTTATATATTACCAGTTTGTGAATGGAGAAACATATGAGGTTAGCCAATTAATCAAGCCTTTGAAAAGTTCAATAAACAATCATGCCAGGTCCACTTTAAGCTAAACCAGACTTTCCCTCGATCCTGAAACCATCAAAAAAGCTGGCTTGCTTCATGAGACTCATGAACTTCAGTTGCTCAACAGATGGAAAAACTTCCCTCAGATAAGTAAACAGTCTCTCAGACATTTCAAACATTCTGCAGAGTTCTGGATGCATATGAGTGTTACTCACTGGCAGTCATCCAGCCATACATCGCCTCCTCTCAGCCATGCTCCGTGGTCCTGGTTCTTGTAGGCCACAAAGTGATGGATGAGCGCAGGAACTCTGGGTTTCAAAGGGTCTGCATCCTGGTGTGGACCGTATCTATATGATGAGGAGCAACACAGAGTTAGCGTAATACCAGTGGTTATTCATTCTACAGCTTCATGTATGAAGATAAAAATTCATCATCAGCAGGTGGATGGATGTAACTAACTTCTCTTATCAAAATAATGTGGTCAGTATGTCAACAACCACATCTCTGATTCACAACAAGCACATCACAGTGAATCGCAGCAAGTATGATTCAGGTTTTCTTTTATAAAGAGTGAGTTCTGACCGGGCGCCAACAAGAGACAGGAAGGGCCTCTTGTCCTTGTCGTTGGCCTGAGTAGTCTTTACTCCGTTATCCAGGATCATTCCAGCCTGGAACAGAAGATATTATACAATGTAAAAGAAATCCATCCGTCCATCCATTCGTCCATCCGTCCGTCCGTCCATCCATCCAAACGTCCGTTCATCCATCCGTCCATCCATAAATCCATCCATCCATCCGTCCGTCCGTCCATCCATCCATCCATCCATCCATCATCCGTCTGTCCATCCATCCGTCTGTCCATCCATCATCCGTCCGTCCGTCCTACCTTCCATCCATCCATCCGTCCGTCCATCCATCATCCATCCATCCATCCGTCCTTCCGTCTGTCTGTACATCCATCTGTCCGTCCGTCCGTCCATCCATCATCCATCCGTCCGTCCGTCCATCCATCCATCCATCCATCCATCCAGCAATCCATCATCCTTCCATCCATCCATCCGTCCGTCCATCCATCATCCGTCCGTCCGTCCTACCTTCCGTCCATCCGTCCGTCCATCCGTCCGTCCGTCCGTCCATCCATCATCCATCCGTCCTTCCGTCTGTCTGTACATCCATCCGTCCGTCCGTCCATCCATCATCCATCCGTCCGTCCATCCATCCATCCAGCCATCCATCATCCTTCCATCCATCTATCCATCCGTCCATCCATACATCCATCCATCCATCCGTCCGTCCATCCATCATCCGTCTGTCCATCCATCCGTCCGTCCATCCATCATCCGTCTGTCCGTCCTACCTTCCGTCCATCCATCCATCCATCCATCATCCATCCGTCCTTCCGTCTGTCTGTACATCCGTCCGTCCATCCATCCATCCATCCATCCATCCATCCATCCATCCATCCATCCATCCATCATCCTTCCATTCATCCATCCATCCATCCATCCAACCGTCCATCCATCCATCCGTCCATCCATCCAACCGTCCATCCATCCATCCATCCGTCCATCCGTCCGTCCATCCATCCAACCGTCCATCCATCCAACCGTCCGTCCATCCATCCGTCCGTCCATCCATCCAACCGTCCATCTAACCATCCATCCAACCGTCCATCTAACCATCCATCCAACCGTCCATCAATCCATCCAACCGTCCATCCATCCAACCGTCCGTCCATCCATCCAACCGTCCATCCATCCATCCGTCCATCCATCCAAAAATCCATCCAACCGTCCGTCCATCCATCCAGCCGTCCGTCCATCCATCCGTCCATCCATACATCCATCCATCCATCCATCCGTCCGTCCATCCATTATCCGTCTGTCCATCCATCCATCCGTCCATCCATCATCCATCCATCCATCCATCCATCCGTCCGTCCATCCATTATCCGTCTGTCCATCCATCCATCCATCCATCCATCATCCATCCGTCCTTCCGTCTGTCTGTACATCCGTCCATCCGTCCGTTCGTCCGTCCATCCATCCATCCATCCATCCATCCATCCATTCATCATCCTTCCATCCATCCATCCATCCATCCAACCGTCCATCCGTCCATCCATCCGTCCATCCGTCCATCCGTCCATCCATCCGTCCATCCGTCCATCCATCCGTCCATCCGTCCATCCATCCAACCGTCCGTCCATCCATCCAACCTTCCATCCATCCATCCGTCCATCCATCCGTCCATCCATCCAACCGTCCGTCCATCCATCCAACCGTCCATCCATCCATCCGTCCGTCCATCCATCCAACCGTCCATCTGTCCATCCATCCAACCGTCCATCCGTCCATCCATCCATCCATCCAACCGTCCGTCCATCCATCCATCCGTCCGTCCATCCATCCAACCGTCCATCTGTCCATCCATCCAACCGTCCATCCATCCATCCGTCCATCCATCCAACCGTCCGTCCATCCATCCAACCGTCCATCCATCCATCCGTCCATCCATCCAAAAATCCATCCAACCGTCCATCCGTCCGTCCATCCATCCATCCGTCCGTTCATCCATCCATCCTTTTTCTTATACCAGCAGTTACCAGGTGAGAGTTAGGTACACCTGGACAGGTCACCAGGGCCAACACAGAGAGACAAACAACCGCTCACACTAACTCCGAGGGAGAATCTAGAGTGACCAATCAATATGCATGTCTATGGAAGGTGGGAGGAAGCTGGAGAACCCGGAGAGAACCCACGTAAATAAACACACTCACAAATAAATCTGCAAATGAATGAATGTATGCACACATACAAAATATGTGTATACATAAATAAAAACACTTATGTATGCATGTATAAATAAAGGTTTTGATTATATAAATATAATCAGTTTCAGAATTATAAATTCCTAGATGTAATTATTTTAAATAATTATTTTAATTATTTAATTATTAATTATTATGGCATTTTTGTTTTTGTTTATATTTTGATGTTATGGCAGATATTACAGCAGATTAATCCGACTGAATCTGCCCATTTTCCCTCTTCCTGTCCGTCCCTCAGACTCACCCTGTAGTTGGAATGAGCTCTGTTGTTGGAAAACTGTCCCAACGGTGTGTGCTCAGTCCGTCCAGGAGAGTAAAGGCCCTCTGATGGGCCAGTGGGTACATGGTGGAAAATAAACCAGAAACCAGTTTCCTGTGGATTTACAAACAAACACACACACACACAAACACACACACACACACACACACACACAGAACAATAAGAACTTATGAAAATCAGCTGATTTTTGTAACTACCCATTGAACCACGTGTATATAGACAACCCCAAATCTGAAAATGTTTCTGTGTAAAACATACAAACAGAATGCAATGATTTCCAAATCTCACCAAGTCAAATTTTATTCTCAGTATAAGATAAATAACAGAAACTGAGACATTTTACCATTTGATGGAAAATATGAGCTGATGGTGAATCTGATGGCAGCAACATGTCTGGAAAAAGTAGTTCCAGGGTGGTGTTCAGCATGGTGTAAAAAGTAGTTCGTTGTCGACAATAGTCAACAATAAAAATAGTCGACAACGAATTTAGCCGTCGACTATTGTCGGAAAAAAAAAAAAAACTACAGAGTGAGACATCGTCTTCTAATCCTATCTCTGCTGAGAGTTGCACATATGCAGTAAAGTCTGCCAGGGGAAAAATATGTTGGCGGTCCAGGGAGGAAAACAGCAGTGGAGAACGTTAAAAGTCTGGGATAACTTCATGTTAAACTTACCAAATAAATTAAATACATGTGATATTAGTAAAGCGGACCTTGTGTACCACGGAAGTACATCTGCAATGCTCAAACATTTAAAGAGGAGGCATGTCGGACTTACTTAACAACCTCATGCAAGATTTCAAAGCTGAAAGTGAAATAAGATCCATTTATAATCATCATGAGATACAAAATCTGATTGGTTGACTAGTCGTTTTAACAGTCGGTGACTAATCGACCATCATAATAGTCATTAGTTATAGCCCTATTCAGCATGGTGTAAAAATTACTTCCATGGTGTAGCATCTCCTCTTCTTCTAACAACTGTCTGGAATCCTGTGGGAAGTGTGGAGGCCAGCTGTTGTTTTAGCATCCAGTCTGACCTTCTGCACGTGGCCTGCTCAGAGGTCCTGAGGATAAATGGGAGCAGTGAGCACATAATTTTTTTGAGTTTTAGAAGAGAAATGTTGTCCCAGTCTGGTCTGATGTAGGATTCCAGCAGCTCAACAGTCCTAGATCTTCATTGCTACATTTTTGCTTTCATGATGCTTTGAGAAGACGGTGGTGTTTCTGGATCCAGTTCACATCTGGCTTCTTTTTTGCATGATGGAGCTTTAACCTGCATTTGTGGATTTCAGGGTAAACTGTGTTCACAGACAGTGGTTTTTGGAAGTCTTCCTGTTACCATGCAATGGTTTCCAATAGAGAATCATGTCCAGTTTTAATGCAGTGCTGCCTGAGGAGCCCAAGATCACATGCATCCAGTCTGACCTTCAGTCTTGTCCAATGCACACAGAGATTCCTCCTAATTCTCCAAATCTTTTAGTGGGACACAGTTCATGGTGAGATCTTCAAAATCTCCAGAATTTTACATTGTGGAATGTTTTTCTGAAATTGTTCCACAATTTTTAGAGCCAGTTCGTCTCAGATTGGTGACCTCTGTCCATCTTTCCATCTAAGAGCCTCTGCCTCTCTGTTACTGTCATGCCACTGACCTGTTGCCGATTAACCTGATTAGTTGTCCAATGCTCCACCACAGACACAGTGTTGCTGCCATCAAATTCAAAATGAGCTTATATTTTACACGAAATGATAAAATGTCTCAGTTTCATCATCTGATGTTGTTTATCTTCTACTGGGAATAAAATATGGGCTGATGAGATTTAGAAATTGTTGTTTTCTCATTTATTTATTTTCCATTTTACACAGCGTCCCATCTTTTTTGGAGTTGGGTATGTATTAAACCATGCTGCACACGTGATTATAGCTGTTTTACATGTCAGCAGGTTTGTTTCTGTGAAACAGGAACAGTTTTGGCAGTAAAAAGGAGACCAGTTCTGCTCTAATTCCTCTCCCTGAAACCACAGCCTGAGTGGCCCTTTATCAGTGTGAAAGCATTGGGGACTGGAGTCGTTAATCTGATATGTGGGTGCGGATGTGACGGGCAGCTTGGTTCTGGTCTGGACTCACCTCTGAGCCTGCAGCAGCACAGTTGATGAGGTTGTTATTGGGGTTGGCAATCCAGAAAGTTGAAGTTGCACTGTTGACAGAGGAGCACAGAGGGACTGGTTATTGTGCCTCACAGCAGGAATGCATGATTAGAAAAGCACCACATACATACAGCCTGTTCACCATCTTAAGCAAAAAAAAAACAGAACTTCAGGAGAAACCAGCCAGTAACTTCACAATATTCTGTCACAGAGGACTGAACATGTTATCACTATTAAAGGAACCACATCACTGGTTTAAGTCATATTTATCAGATCGATTCCAATCTGTTTGTGTAAACGATGAGTCTTTCACACATAGCAGAGTGAGTCATGGAGTTCCTCAAAGCACTGTACTTTGACCCTCAGGGACTTTGTGAACCCAGTTTGGACTCTGGAGACAAACACTTCAAAAGTAGATTTTAACCCTTCCTCTGGTAACCCTGTGTGGGTTCTGTAAAGGTGTGCTCCATGTGTGGGTTCTCTCCAGGTTCTGATGAGTCTGAATGAGTCCAAATGATAATAGGTCAGGTCAAAAAGGTACATTTTGACTTCTTTTATAAAAGACTAAATGTCTTTTGAAAATAAAGGGAACACATAATCATTGGAACATAACTCAAAACTTCTGGGATTCTGTCCAGTAAGAAAGTAACACGGATTGTAAAGGAAATGTTGAGAGCATGGAGGTAATACTGGGAGACAGTATACCAGGAGACATGGAGGCAGCCGTAGGACAACAACCCAGCAGCAGGAGCGCTATCGGCTGCTTTGTGCAGGAGGAACCCAGAGCTCTACAAAATGACTTCCAGCAGGCAGCTAATGTGCATGTTTCAGCTCAAATTGTCAGACACCATGCAGCCCGACTGGTATTTACCTGCTGCACAGATCACTGCAACACCTGGAGGTCAGCGGAAGTGCTGTGAGAGTCATGTTTTTCGACTTCTC
>JBAFSZ010000001.1:36835119-36846155 GCA_036919955.1 Melanotaenia pygmaea | reverse complement strand
CATCCATTCATCCCTCCATATATCCATCCATTCATCCCTCCATACATCCATCCATTCATCCCTCCATACATCCATCCATTCATCCCTCCATCCTTCCTTCCATAGTGGTGAAACACTGTGTTCAGACAAAGGACGGTACAGGAGGTCATTCCTTCGACATTTATACGTAGACGACCCATCGACCACTTCAGCTCGCTGCTGCGACACGTCAATGTGTCCGCCATCTTGGTGCGACACAAAGTTCATTAGATGAATACGAGTGAACGGTTGTTTAGTTTAAAATGGACTCAATAATAAACGTTAGTAAAATTTCAGTTGATTGTGCTTTTAGATTTGATTTATGGTGGAAAATTTTTAAATTGTAACGTAATTGTTAACCAATAATCACTGACAGACGATGAGTAGAGTGTTTATTGGGAATAAAGTGAGTTAAATACATAATGGGTGGGAAAACTTACAGCCAAAGGCAAGTGTTAGGAGTTGATGTGGGTGTTTTTTTTCCTAACATGTAGATATGTATATTACAATCCTCTGGTTTAAAAAGTGTCCCTATGTAAAGTAGTAACGCCTAACATTTACAAATTAAATGGCTGAGCTCCCTCATCCACACGTCATTCAGCGCTGCACAGGCTGGTAACGAGGGGATGCCTCTAAAAACTGCAGGTTAGTAGGGCTCGTGGACCAGACGTGTGCAGCTCTGATCAACAATATAGGCTAGGATAACAAGTGCCTGAAATAAAATTTAAAACTAAAGCAAACAGTTGTTCGTTCTTACCACGAAAAGTAGTTCCTGATGATTGTGCTAAAAGAGTATTATGGTTTGTTCAGCCCCAAAGTGCAGAAGATCCAGGTGTCTTTCCTTCATTCAGTCCTACTGTAAATCAATAGCTTGCCAGGACCAATATGGCGGCGGCGCTTACGAAGTGAAGACCAAGGTTTATTTGTCTCTGGTCATTTCTGCTAGCCTCAAGAACAAGAGTTTCATTTTTTTTACTGACAATTAATTTGAAATAAATATATAAAACTACAAAAATATTATCTACTTTCAGAAATTAATGAAGTATTTTTCCATTTTAATTCATTTAATTTTATCCAGGTGATTAAAATCTAACGTCACAGCTTGTGTGTTTATGTACACAAATGGACAAAGGTCCATTTCCATCCAAATCCCAGCTCTGCATGATAGTGTTATTCTAACTTCTTGTGGCTCTGGATGAGGTTCAGCCCACGGACATCCGTCAACAGATATGACAGTACATGTCTGCCCCCTGCTGGACACTGTGTGTTCAACAACTTTACAGCCATCAGCGTCTCAAACTAAAATGAAACCAACATGAGACAAAAAATGTTCCCTGTAGCAGCCATGTCTCCAAACCCTGGACATACATGATAGTAGACGCTGCACTGGTCTCCACTTTGTACGTCAGCAACGGCGCCATATTGGTACTGGCAGGTTATCAATTTTCAACAGGACTAAATAGAGGAAAGAGGCCTGGATCTTCTGCAGTTTGGAGATGTACAAACCAAAACACTCTTTCAACAAGTTCACCAAGAACTACTTTTCATAGAAAGAATGAACCACTGCACTTTTGTCTGCTTGTTTTTATTATTATTATTATTTCAGGCACTTGTTAGTCATGGAACGTTATCGCATCCTGTATTGTTGATTATATGCCTTTAGTCCCACTTCAGACAAAATGTGACATCATCTGAATGATCCTGGAACCTTTTCAGTACCACAGGGGTTATAACAACATTCATTACTGTTACGGTGGTTCAGGGGGTTCACTGGTGCAACAGTGGTCGTTCACATTATGATGACCAGAAGTTTCAAAATACTGCGTCTACATTCTGCGCCATTTATTAACTATGTCATGATAAATCTGATCTATTTATGGATGTAATAATATACAACTAACAGGCTTTATTGCTTTATTTAGGGATGTCGTTTAAACCAGGGAATTATACTGTGAATAATACCTATTGTGTTAAACAAAAAAAAAAACAAACCTGGTTTTACCTTTTCCTTTGACAATAATAATCCAATAAAGTCCATAGTGTCTATAATTTTCTACAGCTGATTTAGTTCTTATGTTATCAGACACTTATCATCATCCTACCTGACATGTTTCTTCATCAGAGGTGTTACTGGATGCTGTGTGACGTGTACAAGTCAGTTGACGTTCATTGAGGTGGCGCCGACCCACCGATATGGCTTAATGCCGACAGGTTGATGCTGCCCCCTGCTGATGGCTTGCTGCTGGAGTATGTCGCTCCAGGTGTGGGAAAGCAGGAACGCTCCCTCATCCCGGTTCATGGCTGTGTGGTTTGGCTCTCTGAGCTCCACCGCTGGTGTGGACTGTGCTCCGCGCAGATGGCTTCGGCCTTTTCCCAGTTCAGGATGTGATTTTCCCGTTTGCAGTGGTCTGTATTTGCTGATTTCATGTTTTCCTGTTGCTCCTGTCCTTTCCTTGATCGTGTTTGTCTGTTTTCAGTTTCTCTTTTGCATTCCTTTCTTTCTTGTGGATGTTAAAAGGGCATCCTGGTTGTCCTCTGTATGTTTTATTGCATGAACGACGGTATTTCGTAAATGACGTTGCATTTATTGTGGTGGACGAGCTTGTCTTTGGGGTGCACTAGGAGATGTCTTAGTTTTGTGTGTGGTTTGGCCAGGGTGCTGAAGTGGTGTTTGTTCATCGTCCTTTGTGTTCGTAATGCCTTGACGTATGGTGATGTGACCATTCTTTTGTTTTCTGTCTGTTTTTATTCCGTTTGTCCTGTTCTCTCCGCTCCACCTGTTCCCGTCCGTTTCCGATTATCCATTGTGGACTCTGACATCTGGTCAGCACATTTTGAATGTTTTCCTTCTTCTTTTCTGTCCTCCTCATGTGTTACCAGTTTGGTTCGATCATAATGTTCTAACTACTGACCATTTGCTGGTGGTGATATGTTCTGAAGTCCATAAAAGAAACTGGTCTGTGTGTGTTGATGTCCTGTGAATTTTATTTTTATACTGCCATCATCTGTGTGTGTATGTCCAAGAAGGCAACGGACCATTTGTTTCTACTTCGAGCGTGAATTTGATTTTTCCCGTGTAACCCATGGTATTGAGGTGGTCTCTGATCTGTTGTGTACATCCTACTTTTACCTTTTCCAGTATGCTGTCTCTGTACCACTTCCATAACGCTGGTCGGGAGTGCTCGGGTGTGGATGTTACGGCTTTTTTTCTCTAGCTCTTCCATAAAAAGCCGCACATAATGGCTGACAAAGGGTCCCCATGGCAAAACCTTCCTTTTGTCAGTAAATGGTGTTTTGTGTGTTTTTTTAGAGATTCATCTGCCAACAGCTGTTCATAGACTATTTATAATGTGGCTTGAACTGGGGTCCGGGTGAATAGATACTACATCGTGTGAAATGAATATTTCATTAGCTGCAACTTGTGTACTTTTTAGTTCCTTTGCTAATTGTTTAGAACTACTGCAGTGTTGATCTGTGTTGCCCAGGAGGGTTTCAAAATGTTGGCTAAGGCTTTGGAGAGATTCTATGTTATTTATACCACCTCATTGGACATCAGCCGATTTGTGCATGTCACACAGCATCCAGTCACACTTCTGATCAAGACGGTCAACACATGTCAGGTAGGCTGATGATACAACTAAGTGTCTGATAACAAGCTTTGTCAGCTTTGACAATAATGTTCCCCACCCATTATGTTTAATTTACTTTAATCTCAACAAGCTATTGATCGTCTGTCAGTGATTAGTTTAAAACTTTTTTCACCATAACTTAAATAGAAAAACCCAACTGGCTGGAATTTTTACAAACATTTAATATTTAATTCAGTTTAAACTAAACAACCATTCACTTGTGCACATGTAATGAGATCTCTTACCAGGACCAACATAGCAGATGCGTTGATTTATGGCAGCAGCGGGTTGAGGGAGTTGCTGTGGTGTCTATGTATATATGTCTATGGCATGGACTGCCTCGCTTTATCAGGTTATGTTTTCAGGATAAATAATGATGATGAGCAGCATACTTCTTTCAGAATGATTTCAGCTGTAGGCCTACGATTCACTGCAGAGCAGGAAAACTAGACACGGAGATGGGAATTCTTGGATCTCCCAGAGAGCTGACGGGAGAGCTTCCTCTACCTGTCATGGAGTTCTCCGACGTGCTGAGCTGTTCTCTCAGTTTGTCCACGTCATCCGGGTGAACCTGCTCATACAGCGTGCTTCCGAACCACTCTGATTGCGGATGATTCAGAACTGGTGTCACAGAGTCCGACACGTAGATGACCCGGCCCGTCTCCGCAGCAACCACAAACAGGAAACCATCAGCTGCCTCCAGGATCAGGTGTTTCAGTTCCTACAGGGATCACAGGAACAATCACATACAAATAAACATACTGCTGACTTTAAATTAAGCGAAGCTAATGCTGGTTGAGCTAGCTCAGCTGTGGAAGCTAATGTTGGTTTGGCTAGTTCAGTTGTAGAAGCTAACGCTGGTTGGGCTAGCTCAGCTATGGATGCTAACGCTGGTTGGGTTAGCTCAGCTGTGGAAGCTGGGCTAGCTCAGCTGTGAAGATTAATGCTGGTTGAGCTAGCTCAGCTGTGGAAGCTAACACTGGTTTGGCTAGTTCAGCTGTAGAAGCTAATGCTGGTTGAGCTAGCTCAGCTGTGGAAGCTAACACTGGTTTGGCTAGTTCAGCTGTAGAAGCCAACGCTGGTTGAGCTAGCTCAGCTGTGAAAGCTAACGCTGGTTGGGCTAGCTCAGCTGTGGAAGCTAATGCTAGCTTGGCTAGCTAAGCTTGCTATATCCTTTCTTAACACTTTCTACCGTGGATTGGTACCTGTTCAGTGAGGAAGGACGGCTTGTAGGCCCCATCTGTGGACGTATTACCGGTACCCCTCATGGACTTCATGTGGGACACCGCCATACGCAGGATGGTCAGTTTATCAGGCTTTCGGGCCAGAGCGCTGCAGGTAGGAACCATGTCTGACAGCTCAGTGATATACTGGGTCATTTTGTTGCGCCGGCGCCGCTCAATCTCACTGTGGTTCTCTCTAAAAGAACAAAAAACATCAGTCAGACTCTTGGAGGAAACAACCAGGGACCCATCTGATGGTCCTGAACTATTAATCCACTGCGGGTTGTTTTACTCAGAACATCTGACAACAAGAAGAGCTAATATGACAGATAGAATGAGAACTTTTCCTCCAAACAGGCTGGTGTTCCTCAGCTTGCATGGACTTCCTCACAAACTTTGTCTTAGGACTGAACTTCTTAAAACCTGTTAAACGTGTCACTGCACCTTTCTCCTCATCCAGTCAGCTCTTTGGATAGCTGAACGGTTGTTTTCCATCTTTATCAGCATCAGTCTGACCAACCTCACTCTGCTGACTGATAAAAGCCCTGTTCATAAAGGTTGGTGATGATCTTTGGTTTGTCAGCAATTATTAAAGTGACCAGTGCTGCAGACACCTGTACACCTGTACTAATCTTGATTTAAGCCTGGATCAGGTCAGGTGTACAGTGTGTTGATCCATGATGGAGAATCCATTGAGGGCACTGCTGGCTCAGCCTACCTGGCATATCTCTCCTTATCCCCACCAGGAATCTGATCATCATCATACCTACAGAAAGAAGAGGAGATGGCATGAAACTCAGGTGAAACTATCTGCAGCAGCTTCCTCGTCCTCCATCATGCGATGATCACCACAAATCAACATATGTCAGCAGAAGGTTGATGATAAGCATCATGCAGAAAACTGGAATTCACAGGCAGTAATGGTGAGTGCTGTTTGCATCCAAGGACAACATGACAATACTGCTGAACTCAGCAGGTTTTACACTCAGACTGACAATAAATAATATTTTTGAGTATAAATAGTCTAAATCTAAAAAAAAAAAATCTAAAAACTGAATTTTTTTTTCTTGTTTTTTCTACAGAAGAGGCTTCTTTACAGGCTGTGTATTAGACCTGTGTACCAGGGTAGTTCAGAGAATCCGTTTGATTGTCTGGGGATTTCTGAAAAATTTCACACCTTCCTTTGGTTGGGTTCACACTGCGCTTTACTCAAGCAGACCAGCTTGAGCAGACTCAAGCATGCAGTTACGATCTGTTAAATTTCTAATTTAAAGAAATTACTTTTAGACTTTAATGTATACTATTGTTGTTACTGTCCTTCAATGGCCTTGCATACGTTAAACTATAAACCATGAATTAAAACATGTTGAAAATATTGAGTAGTTAAACTCAAATCAAAGAGTTTTTTATTTAAAAAATCTTGGAATTGTTTTCCATGAAGGACAGGAACTGCTCATCCAGGACAATAATATGTAAAACTTTATTTCTGTGACTTTCTGGCTTTATTTGGCTAATTTCTCACATTTCTAAAAGCATTTGCCGCTGTTTTTTGTGCTTTTCTTTAAGGCAACAGACTCCTGGCGCTTTTCTAACGCTTTATAAGGTTGGTGGTGTTAAATTCCTGTCGCCTCTGGAAACTTCAGTCCTGCATATAAGGCATGTTGCTGATTTGCTAGTAGGATTTTCTAATGAGTAATAATGCCAAAATGCTAACGCTAATGCTAAATGTTAACACTGACTCACATGCAGCAGCTTCTCCGCCTACCAAATCAAAACAATCGTAACACAAGCTTGTCTGACTTCCTGTATCTGTTGTGTTGTTGGTGGGGTTGGGCAGAAAAAAAAAAGACTTATGATTCCCTCTCTGGGTATCGGATTGTGTTTAGACAGTAAGGCGATTGCTTTGTGGCATAGAGTGTTTGAGATGTTAATATCAGTACTGGCCCAACTCTACTGAACACTTTCTACATCCTTCCTAAAACTCTCCATGTTCACCCTGAACGTTCTCATCTCATCTCATCTCTCTCTGTCCAGCAATGTCTATGGCCAGGTGCCTTGTGAACACCTGGTGGAGGTGTCCCCACCATGTGATGCTACTGTCATGGATAACAGTGCAGTTTCTTGTGTGGCCAGCAGAGAGCATCTCCTCCTTCTCACTGCTCAACATTTCTACATCACACACAGAACAGCGTGAAGCGGGACAAAAACAAAAACACTGATATATATCAGCTGAGACAGGACAGGTGAGACGATGACATGTGAATATAGTATACAGCACTCTGAGTACCCCAATACCATGAAATGTGGATATTGCAGAGCTGCATCACCTCTAGTCACATGACTCCAGTGTATCTGCTCCGATCAGTAAAAATTACTCATTCACATTAACTGTTGAAGAAAGACCAGCTTGAAGAAATCCTCCACATTCATGGCACTTGTGATGAATGTCTTCCCTCATCATCACACCTCTACCTGTGTCCAGTGGTGGGACAGTCCATTCGCTGTGATTCTGCTGGTCGGACCAACACCACGCGTGAATCTGAACCAAACACATTTCTGCATGTTCTTTAGGAGCGCCTCATCCTGGGACTGTGGGCCACAGCGGGAGCGATACAACCTGAAATCATGTGAGGTGGACCTCTGCTGTATACTGTACCCAACACACTGATGGATTCATGACGGGGGAAAATTAAAAGTGAATGATGAGCCGTCCATGTTACAGACAGATACAGGGCATCGGTAGGATCATCAAAGACAGTTTTCTGAAAAGTTTTGATGTTACCAAAAATCCTTCAGCCACTGAAGATCAAACTGAATGAAACCTGGTTCAAGTGAGAACATGGCTAACGTAACATCAGCAGTTAAAATTCAGACAACTTGTCAAATACTCTTGAGTTCAATCACTTCTGTTTGCTGCTCCAACCGATACCCTGCAACAGCAGCAGCTTCTGGACCTGAAAGAGTCCTGGCAGCTTTCAGAGCTCTCACCTTGAAAATTTGCTTGGTCCTTCTCCATCTTCATCATCAAAGTCCATCCTGAAAGACACCAACAGGAAGCAGAGTTATGCCGTTGGTTGAGGTCTGCTGCCACCACGTCCTGCTGATCATCAACACTCACAGTTTAGTTTACAGAACTGTTCAGTCCTTCACAGCTCAAAGACCCAGCTCGCTGCTGCCGTTTCATGTGCTGACACAATGCTGCTTCGTCTCGGGTTTGGAGATTTTCTTTTCTATTAATTCTCTCTGAGCTGATTAAGGATGAGGAGGACCTGGATGTTGATGGAGAATTGGATTGGAACTGGATTTTTCATGATCAGCTGGAGGAACTTTGACGTGAAGCTCTATTTTCTGCTGATCTCTATGTTCACTTGTGTTCATCTAACATGCTTACTTGCCACGACCACTTTAGCAGATGCACTGACATAAAAAACAGAAAAGCCGCGTAGCACCACCTCTGGGAACGGGTAAACATAATTTAAAAGGTCCATGTGAAAGTGGACTGGACCGGCTGAACGTTGTAACCTCCATCCCACCTTAACGGAACTGAGTGCCATTTCCAACGTGGTCTATTAAATCAGTTTGGGTACCATGCAGGGCTAGTTTTTGGTCATTTATAAGTTAGAACTGTTCAGATTTGTTCAGCTAGCCAGCAGTCACCTTTCATACACACCAAAGAGCGTATTCACTTGATCTTAATGTAATTCTTTATGCATTTTGTTAGAGCATATGTTCGTTTACTCCTAAAACACACAAAGGGTTTTAAAACGATGTTTAATGAAGTAACTTACCGCAGGTTGGTGCGCCATAGCGACAGCTGCCAAGAGGTCCGACAAGAGAAACTCTGGAGACATTGGTCTCACAACCATTCACTCTGATTGGTTAAGCCCCGAACCCCAACCCACCCCCCTCCTTTGCTCTCACGTTAGTTTTGGCACAAATATCTCGCAAGGAACGAGCCAGAAGTCAGACCACAGTTTTACCTTGCTGTGACTCGTGAGAGCACATGTGTGACTTGCAGCAGCAGATTCAGGAAGTTGTAATCACTAAGTTGAGGTTGTAAAGCAAAATGAACACTTGAAAAAAAACTAAGCAAACTATGGAAGATAATTTGTCAGATGGACTATTTTTTCTCTGTAACTTCAAATTCAGTTCACGTGTGTGTGAGTTTTCTTTACAGCAGAATATTTTGACATACAAGTTCAGATTTTTGATGCTGAACTTCTCACATTGTATTCTACAAGATTTCACATCAAATCTACAAGTTCGTTCAATTTGGCACATTTTTACCTTCATACTCAAGTCTCAGGTGACCAGCCTCAGCTGGCAAAACTCAGGTACAAGCAGCGCATTGAGGAGCTCTTCAATGACTACAGCAAGACCATCACAGAGTCCAAGCCCTGAGACCAGCAGGTCAGCTCTGCCTGACACCTGGAACAGCTTCCTCCAGGCTTTGACTCCAGCAGCGGAAGTCCTGT
The DNA here is from genome assembly GCA_036919955.1 of Melanotaenia pygmaea. Taxonomy (NCBI): domain Eukaryota; kingdom Metazoa; phylum Chordata; class Actinopteri; order Atheriniformes; family Melanotaeniidae; genus Melanotaenia; species Melanotaenia pygmaea. The sequence continues at coordinate 36,836,810 of JBAFSZ010000001.1, read as the reverse complement.
TCACCCTCCACAGCCAGAGGCAGCACCAGCCTCTCACCCTGCAGCTGCACCGTCACCACCACCCTGAGGAGTATCAGCATCACCAAGGCTGCGGGTCTAGATCAGGTGTCAGATCAGACACTAAAGTCGTGTGCAGACCAGCTGGCAGAAGGTTTTCTGCAGCTTTCCATGGTTTCTGTCATTTCCTCCATCACTGTGGCCAAAAACCCACCATTACCTGCCTCAACGACGACCGCCCGTCGCTCTCACTTCAAAAAAATCAAGTGTTCGGTGTTATATTTCTATTTTCTCATTTGTTATGGCATGGGACTCCTCAAAATTTCTAGCATAATGACAATAAAGATCTTGAACCTCTTGAATCTTTTATTATATTTTAGTTTTTAATCTGATTTCTTTTATTCTTTTTACTGTTCTTTTTAATGCTCCTTCTGCACCTGCTGTGATGCTTTAATGTTTAATGTAAAGCACTTTGAACCGTCTTCTTCATGTCATGTGATGTATAAATGAAGCTGCCTTCCTACACAGAGGCCGTAGGATGATTTCTGTCATATGTTTAAGCTGTAGCAGCTGGTTGTCTGGTTTTTTCTATTTGGGTTGTACAGTTATTGCTGTTCTTTTCGTCTTTGTCTTCTTTTCTTTTCCTCACACCCTGCCAGCTACATCATTTACATGTAATTTAGCAATTACCAAAATAAAGAATAATACTCAAGTATCAAAAAGAGTTTAATATCCACAAAGCTCCTCTTGGCAAAACAAGATACTCACCCTCCAGATCTCCTCTTGCCCCCGCGGCCCGAAACGGCTCCTCCCATCCTCCCCTGACTGGACCCGACAGCTCCAGGCATGGCCACCGTTCCCGGCAACTCGCTGCCCATCTCTGGAAGATATGACCACAACCAGCACGTGAACACCAGAACTCTGATTTCCACAAACATCTCCACACAGTCCTCAGACATCAGTCTTTTTCACCGTCTCCATGACAACGTCTTCAAATGCTGCTCCACATCTGGAGCTCAGGAACTGATCCAGAACACGTCTTATGGTTAAATTGAGAGCTTCATTTTCTCAGCAGCTGAACAAAGAATGCTGATGGAGATCAGTGACGTGCGGTGGGTTCATGGCTGGTGAGACACTGACTCCTCTGGATTTAGAATTGTAAGAACCGAAAAGAGTTTCTTATTTCACTATTCATCCAGCAGTGTGCAACTACACCCCATTGAGGTGAGGCAGAGTACTGCCTGCCTCTCCTGACCGCACGTCACTGCTGTATAACATGTACTGGCCCTGCTCAGTTTATTAATAACCCAACAGTCAATATGCATCATCATATTTTGTGAATATATTAACGTGTGTGTGAGCTACATTAACTCTGTTCCATCAACAGCAGCCTCTTACCTGCAGCAGGTGGAAATAAAGAACCAGAACATGTCTCAGAGTGGGAGGTTTCTTTGTAGAAATGTGTGTGTTCTAAACGTGTTGAGCTGTAAATTTGTTGCTCTGTAGATACCAAGACAACGTCAGAGACCACTGCTACTGGTGGTCCTCCCCCTGAAAACTGTGGTCTGGTGGTCTGAATGAGCTTTGAATGAAGTGTGTGCTCTCTGCAGGGTCATTAATAAAAGACCAAGCCATGGTAACCAGAAAGGAACCCTGTCTCTATCTATATCGTTCTCCGTCCATCTCTTTAGACC
>JBAFSZ010000001.1:36790209-36800244 GCA_036919955.1 Melanotaenia pygmaea | reverse complement strand
GTAGTAGTTACAGATGATGTTGCTCAGTTGACCAGTAAAAGCTGACAATTGTCTCACTACTTATCAGTTTAACCATTAAACAGATCACCTTAGTCATCATCACAACAATTGCCCCCCCTGAGAAATTTGTCAGGAGCCGCCACTGATCAGAACTGAAGCAGTGATGGATGGAGATTCATCCATGGAAGTTCTAGAAAAACCTGTTTAATTAGGGACAGAGGTCCACCTTCCGGCAGGACAATGACCTTCATCATCCTGATGAAGACTAGGAGAAATGTATACTGGGTTAATGGCAAGTTAAAGACCAGACCTCCGTCCATTTGAGGATCTGTAGCAGGACTTAAAGACTTTAAGTTGCCATAAATGACTATTTTCTGTTGAATATTCACATTAAATTGTTCCCAAAATGTAAATTACAGGGTGTAACAGAGAAAGAGAGAAAAAAGAAAACGTCCAGGAGGATCAAACTCCTGAAAGCTAACCTATTGTCTCACTTTGAAAATGTTAAGGTTTTCTAATAGTTTTCTATCAACCTTTTGTAGTTCTTCGTTGAACAGTTTATTGATAGTAAGCGATTAATGAAGTTTTACTAACAAGATTTGGTTCTGGTTAAATTTACTGAAGACCTGCTGATAAATAACCAGTAAAGTTTATTCCTGTTTGGTTTTAGTCTCATCCCAATAGGGCCCTACTGGTTGATAATTGGATCAGTGTCGTTACTACAGTTAATGATGGCTCCCCTTTGATCCGGTGATTGGTTTACAATTAATTTTTTTTATCCATTAAGCAGTCCTCTTATCCCTAACAACATGAACTCTCGCTGGGTACCAACCTGTAGAGAAACTGTTTGCTTCTCTCAATTACCAACAACTGAGTCATAGGAACACCTGTCCTTATAATGATTTCAGGTTACTGTACGCCACAGACAGCACACAAGACTCACTACCACCCCCTGCAGGTTGGGGGGAAACTTACAGTAAAACGGCTCCCACACTCATCTAGAGCAGATCTGTTTGCATTTACTGTCAGAGATGTTAACAACAGCTGTTAGAGCGCCATCAAGGTCACACAATGTCCCTACTGGTCGTCCACCATGACTCACCTGGACCGGGTTGGGTTCTGCAAAAGGTAGAAGTGCCTCCATTGGGACAACCCACGGGGAGATGGTCGTCCCAAAGTTCTTCCCCAGGAAAGGTCCAAGAGGAACGTACTCCCAAGCCTGGATGTCCCGAGCTGAGAAGAATATAAACACATGGGTGAGTCCAGGAATTCAGTACTACGGGGGCAGCAGGGGTCCAAACTCAATAGCTCTGGTTTCCTCCATGTGTGTTCTCCTTGGTGGGATTTAACCCAAATAAAACATCTCCAGTGAGCTTTTCTCTGCTGCTGTGTGCTGGGGAAGCAGCATCAGAGCAGCAACACCAGCAGACTGAACAATATCAGAAAGAAGGCTGGAACTGTGGTGGAGAGGAGGTCGCTGAACAAAGTGGTTTCTATCATGGAGAACCCCGACCATCCTCTCCAGCACACACTGGTCAGCCGGCGACGCTCCTTCCCTACCAGACTGAGACGCTCCGCTGTCGTACAGACAGATACGGAAAATCTTTCCATCCCTCTGTTAAGCTCTGGCAGAAGGGGAAGAGCCTGCAGACACCAGGCTCTACCTGCTGCTTCTATCCACAATATTTGACAAAATGTTCAGAAACATCTCCACAGCATTGAATCTACATCAAAGAGACAACATGGATGTCACACCTGGAACTTATGAAAAGTTGAAATCTGATCAGGGAGGCTGCAGAGATACTGCAGGAGGTTCTGGAAGTTATGGTTGTGTCTCCGGGATTTTTCCAATGTCTGGACTATGAGGTAGGGTTGGAGACCACCATCCCCACAACGAAGCATGGTGGTGGCAGCATCATGCTAGGGGCAACTGGAGTTTTAATCAGGGTGGAAGGAGTTCTGACCAGGTCCAGATACTAGATTCATTTTGGGTCAAAAACTACTAGAAACTACTGGAAACCTGAAGAGGAATCTCACCTTTCAACATGATGATTATCTCCAACAGGTATCCAAATCAACCTAAGACCGGAAAGATATGAAACATTCCAGAACCAAAACCCCACAGGAAATCTGCGGGCTGAGAAGATATCCTCAGTCTGACAGATGTGAAACCAGTTAGTGACAAAGAAGGGAAACATATTGCCAAGTCAGGATGATCCATGCAAGAAGACTGAACACTGGGATTAAATCTAGGGTAAAGGTGCCATGTGTAGAATTGCTGCCATACAGTGGTAATGAAGATGTATAGAGCAGTGGCCAAAATGAAGATATTTTCATGTTTGAGTGGATCCAGTGGCCCCAGATGCAGCGATGGCTGCGCGACAGGCAACTCCTTCAGCATTATGTCCTGTACAAGTGTACTGTCTTCCTCTGTGGTGCTTTAATGTGTTGTTTATATCAAACGGTGCTCTAGTGCCTGCCAAACAAAGCTAGTGCTGTAGTTTTAAAAGCTTCAAACAGCTGTTTGTCCATTCAGAGACACATTAGTAAAAACAGAGGCATAAATATGGCAGCTGCTCCCCTGACAAGCAGATTCAGATTCATTCTAAGAGAATAAAATCATACGGTATTTTAGTAAAGTGATTAGATAGGAATAAAAAGTTTAAAATGATAGATTATATTTTTTGTTCTCAACCTTTACACACTGCTGGGTAAAACACTGTTTCCATTGAATTGTTCAGATGATCAAAGAACACATTAAAAACACAGAATGTTAACACAGTTGTGGAAACTTTTTACATCTACCAGGTCTAAGATGTAAACTAACACTACAAGTTAAAACTTCTCTGGACCAACAGATTCTGTTCACATCACTGCAGATGTGCAGAAACGTCCAGTCAGGATTTATGTCTCTACTCTTTTCCAGGATTTGGGACAGAACTGTAACCTTTTCAGTAATTTTCCATATTACATCACAGTATGTGTGTGTGTGTGTGCAGTGCTGTAGCTGAAGTGAGGTGGTATTACCACTCCAATCGTTCATGAGCACCATGCCAAAGATGTGTTCATGGGCACTGTTGATGGGAATGGGCTCCCCCTGACGATTTCCTCCTCCAATGAAGAATGCCTGATCAGAGAGGAGGTCAGCTGTGAGCGGAGTGACAAAGACACTATCGAGGAATTTCAACTCGCATTTCGAACATCAGAAACACAGAGCATCAGGTCCAGTAAACACACCATCTCCAGCTCAATGTCCAGCTGCTTCGATGGGCCGTACACCGGAGGCTCCGCTGAGAGAAGAAGAAGAAAAACATGGTCACCATCATCACCAGCATCACCATCATCACCAGCATCACCATCATCACCAGCATCACCAGCATCACCATCATCATTAGCATTACCATCATCACCATCATCACCAGCATCACCATCATCACCAGCATCACCATCATCACCAGCATCACCATCATCACCATCATCACCAGCATCACCATCATCACCATCATCACCAGCATCACCATCATCACCAGCATCACCAGCATCACCATCATCACCAGCATCACCAACTTCCCCATCATCACCAGCATCACCATCATCACCAGCGTCACCATCATCACCACCATCACCAGCATCACCATCATCACCAGCATCAATGTCACGTGACAGCAGTTCAAACAGGTGTTTTTTATAGTCTGAACTAAGACATCTGTCATTTTTAGAGCTTCATCTTTTTGGAGCGTTGACCAGTATTAACACTGATGTAACCATGCCAACGACTTCCTGACTAACAGGTTTGCCTGGAGATATTTTTTTTTTCCTAACTTGTCCTGTCCAGCATGGGGGCAGCAGAATGATGGTGTGGCTGCTGTGTTGTGCCACATAAATTTGCTTTGCCTAGTGGGAGCTTCATGGTATAGGGCTCCTCTGGGTAATCAGATTTTTTTATTTAAATCTTATTTATTTATTTTGAACAACAGAATTTCCATTATATTGCTGGATCTGAACGGAGGGGCAGAGGAGGAGTGGCAGAAGAAGACCCAAGTTAGAGCCCCCCGCGGTCACTGGACACAGGCGCTGTCGGGCCAAGGTCAGCAGCCGCTGATCCCACTGAGCACCGGCCATCCAGGGCGGGCAGAGCGCAGGGCCCCAAGAGCCCAAAAGCCATCAAGGCAGCGGTTCCGCACAATACCCAAGAGGACCAGTCCCCACCTTAGATGTCCACCCAGTCCAGCCGCATACCCTGGAAACCAGGGCACCATCAGCCACTCCCCCCTTCCTCCTCTTACCCACACCCATCCCTACACCCTCCCATTTTCCTGACCAACATTCTCATCTACCTGCTGTACAATAATTGACACTAGAGCTAGCCCACACATTCTTAATAACAAAGTAGAAAAGACTGGTTTATGGAACACACACATACACAAATAAGTCATCAGATGTATTTTACGATTTCCTTTAACAAAAATCTCTTAAAATGCTTATCCCTTATTGATATATAATAAGTTGATTATTTAATGAGAGCAAATTAATATAAGATGAATATATAATTAAATTAATATATGAGATTAAATGAATATATAATCAGATTAGATTAATGCATAATGAGATTATAATTTATAAAAAGATGAGATAGGATATAATGTGAAAAGATTAATAAACAGTGAGATGAGATTAAAATATTACTTTGGTCTGGTCTCATCTGGCCCAGAGGACGGCGAATGGGGGTCCCAGAGACCACCACTGATGAAGCTCTTCCATGATACCCCACAGGAAGCCTCAACCTGTGACAGATGACAGGCTGATTAGTTACAGTAATGAAGGAGACATTCAGGGATTAACTTCGGATTTTTCCACAATCCTGTTTTTATCCGGTTCTGACCAGAACTGTGAGTTCTTACCAGTTTGGCATCAGAGCATTCTCCTTTCCTCTGAACATGATTCCAACATTGGAGGCGTGGTCTCTGGATGAGTAGAAATCTGTGTAATCACCTGGAAAACAGCAGCACCATGAGCTGACTCCCAGTACCAGGAAGGACGGTGTTACAGCGCCCCCTGGTGCTGGTCTGACCCAAGTCCAGTCACATGAAAACTGTTTTCCTCTCAGCTTCACAAATAAGATCATCCCAGGGATATTTAAGTTACAGCTGATGGAGAAAAGTAAATTCACATACGTTTCTACTTTTTGGTCATTGATCTGAGCTGGAAGTGTGAAGGAGGAGAAACTGCACAGATCTTCCTCTGATCTCAGGACCACGATGGGAAGTTCAGTTAGAACTATCAGGCTGATGGGAACAGGACCGGGATGCCAAGAAATCAACCTCATCCCAGCCATTAGCAATATAACAGACGGCAACACAGTTAACACGCTAACACAGTTAGTTCAACACCAACCTGATGCTGATCTATAACTAAATAATTAACAGTTTATGTGAAATTTATTCTGTTTAAACACCAGAATGTATTTCCAACTCCTTCAGTTCCAGCTTAAATCGGAAATGTATCTCTGATCTCGGCTCATCCTTCCTCTGGGATTTTTGTCCGTGTAGTGGTGAAATATCTGGTTCTGGCTCTGCCGGTGTCCATCAGTCTTTAAGTCCAGCCACAGAATCTCAGATGAACTGAGGTCTGGACTTTGACTCATTCATTCCAAGATATTTAACCCAGTCAGTGTGTCTTCATCAGGACAATTAGGGTCATTATCCGCTGGACTTCCGTCCCAGTCTCTAATCTCTGGAAGACACAAACAGGTTGTCCTACAGATCATCCCTGGATTTATCTCCATCCATCATTCCTTCAGCTCTGACAGTTTCTTTGCTGATGGAAACATCCCCACATCATGATGCTGCCACCACCATTCTTCTCTGTGGTTATGACAGGCGTTGGCTTTGTTCAGTCTTCTCTGACTAGAGGACCTTCTGCCAGATGGTTGGGGAGTCTCCTTCATGTCTTTTGGTAAACTTTTGTGTCAGTAGTGTCTTTTTTGTCTTTCCATTCTTCCATAAAGTCCAGCTCTGTGGAAGTCTTTTGGACAGATCCAGCTGACTATGCTCTTCAGGGTTACTTTTGGTCTATTTGTCTCTCTACCTGATGTCCTCCACAGTAATCATGCTGTCTCCTGATCACAGGTGCTTCAGATTAAATCCGGTATATATACACTTGTGGGTCCTCTAGGTTCGAAAAAAAGGATGGAAGGCAGTTATCAGACCCGTCTCTGTGGGACCAGCTCCCAGGGATGATTTTTAAGTTACTACAAATAAATCCGAATTTTAAACTGAACCACCATTTTTTTCTGTCTCATTTCAATTCACCAGTTCAGACTTTCTGAATTAGACATAGTTAAAAAAAATATACATTTAAATAACATTCTGTAAAGGAATAACACAAATGAAGGAGAAGGGGTGTCTCTTCTCTCATCCTTCACTGTTAGAAGAGACGTTTGGTCTAGCGATGATGGACCGTGGAGAGATGAGAGGCTCACCGATATCTGCAGGAAGGTGCATTGTGGCTGCACTCTGATGGACGAAGGCTCTGCAGAAACAAAGACAAAGACCAGCATGAAATATGTACAGAGGACTGAAAGTCAGTCAGCTGGCTGGAGACTGAACATGTAAAACTGGGTTTGATTAGTGTTGATGTGATGTGGACAGATTTATTCATTCCTGTGGGGATCAGACTGAAACTCCATCTTTTAGTTCAACCTTTAGCCTCTCGGTTTGTTGTAAATGAGTCTGTAGATCTTCTGTTAGCTGCAGACATGAAAACACAGAGCAGAGGGATGAAGATGTCGGCATGTTGGACACTGACCTGCTTCGGAGGCTGACATCATCTCTCAGCGTGCTCTCATTGGCTGACAGCAGCATCTGCAACGTCTTCCTGGCCTCCCTCCAAGCCTCGAAACCAAGAGCCATGAAGGCGTTCAGAGTGGGCTTTAAGGAGACAAAGATCCCACATCAGAACCAACAAAAACCAACGGAACCATCAGCTTCCTGCAGACCAATAAGATCAGAACTTCACTGGATCAATGAACCTTTATCGTATGAATAAAAACATCAGCAAAATCTTTATTTCATAAAAGCTGCAGACTGATTAAGTTGTCGGATGTTATTTTACTTCCTGGTTCTGACAAATAGCTGCTTTTAATGGACATCTTACAGGTTTAAAGTTTCGTTTAGAACCCAGGTCTGGACCTGATGGGTTAAACAGCTAATTGAAACTGATGTTAGAGAGGAATTCATTCAACAGTTTAAAGTGAATATTGTCTGAGCTGCTTTTGGTCCTGATGATCCTGTAGTTTGCCTGAACTGGAACCTTCTCCACAGAGAAGGTCTATCAGATGAGCTAAATGTGGACCCTGATGGACCCGACAGACATCACAGCATGTTTACATGATGGAGCCGAGTCTGGTTCGGATCAAATCTCATACAAACCGACCTGCTGAAAGACATCCTGATGTTTGGACATCACCGGTCCAATGAACAGAGACATGATTACACTCAGGTCCAGAATCTGGTCTCCGATGGCAACACCGATACGATGTCTGGGCTGAAGGAAAAGATGAAGATATGATCCACATGCACAATAACCTCTGGTTCTGAAATAGTTCTACTTAATATTTACTCTACTGATCCACATCTCAACCCAAGTGAAGCCTAGACAGTTCTGGAGAGACAGAACGGATCTGGACGGTTCTGGAGCGACAGAATGTATCTGGACGGTTTTGGAGAGACAGAATGGATCTAACCGGTTCTGGAGTGACAGAACGGATCTGGATGGTTCTGGAGTGACAGAATGGATCTAACCGGTTCTGGAGAGACAGAACGGATCTGAACCGTTCAGGAGAGAGAGAACGGATCTGGAGTGACAGAATGGATCTAACTGGTTCTGGAGAGAGAGAACAGATCTGAATGGTTCTGGAGAGAAAGAACGGATCTGACAGAACAGGTCCGAACGGTTCTGGAGAGACAGAACAGATCAGGACGGTTCTGGAGAGACAGAACGGATCTGAACTGTTCAGGAGAGCGAGAACGGATCTGGATGGTTCTGGAGTGACAGAACGGATCTGGATGGTTCTGGAGAGACAGAACGGATCTATCCAGTTCTGGAGAGACAGAATGGATCTGAACTGTTCAGGAGAGCGAGAACGGATCTGGATGGTTCTGGAGTGACAGAATGGATCTGGATGGTTCTGGAGAGACAGAACGGATCTGGACGGTTCTGGGTGACAGAACGGATCTGATGGTTCTGGAGTGACAGAATGGATCTCACCGGTTCTGGAGAGACAGAACAGCTCTGGACGGTTCTGGGGGAAGAGAGAACAGATCGGGGAGGTTCTGGAGCGACAGAACGGATCTGAACGGTTCTGGAGAGAGAGAACGGCTCTGGACGGTTCTAGAGTGACAGAACGGATCTGAACGATTCTGGAGAGAGAGAACAGATCTGAATGGTTCTGGAGAGAAAGAATGGATCAGGACGGTTCTGGAGAGACAGAAGAGATCTGACAGAACGGATCTGAACGGTTCTGGAGAGACAGAACGGATCTAACCGGGTCTGTCCCTGCTATCAGACAAACAAAGAAACTGGACTCACGTTGTCAGATGTGGAGAAGACTCCATAAGGAAGGTTCTGGAAGGAGAAATCACAGTTTGGGTCCACTTTGATGAAGGACATGTTGTCTTTGTCTGCAGTGTTCACCGTCTCTGAGAAGCCAGAGCAGAGTTAAACTCTTCCAGATGTTTAACTTTGGACTGGACCGCCTCCTCCAGAGCAGCCAATCACAGGCTTCATGCTGAAACCACCCAGTTGCAGGACTTAGAGAGACCAGACACAGCAGCTGGAGAATGACTCAGCAAAAACTGTAATACAGAAGGATAGTTGGAGACAGAGGATAAACAGAGATAAACATTACTTTTACAGTGTGGCATGAATTTAGTAAATTTAATGAAAAGAATGTATTTAGTGGATATAAATTAATTCCATGTAGGTGTCATCAATGCCAATCTTAAATGAGCCAGATGAATGTTGGAGTGCAAAATGTTGAATAAATTAATATACTTACGATTATTCAGTGAAATTCAGATGAAAAAATGTTTTTCAACGGAAGGAAAAGGAAATGCTGCGCACTTGAACTTTCCGATTTATGCGCATGCACGTCCTACACCTGTTTCCGTTTATAATCAGAATCAACTCTAAAGCGGGCACACAGGTGGGAACACCTTGCCCCGCCCACGATGTGGGCATTAATGGTGTCAGGAAGACAGAATAGTGGCAGCAGGTGGAGATGCTGTCATCACAGTGTCAGAAGGAATACACGCCAGAGGAGTCAATATCTCAGTCGGTAGAGCATCTGTCTGCCATGCGGGAGATCAAAGTTCAAACCTCACAGGGCCAGTTGTTCAAAACATTTAATCCGGATAAAGCTATCTGGATTTGGTAATCCATTTTTTCACAATGGCTGATCATGTAATTCAGCTTAATTCAAAGCAAAATAAGATTAGATCACCCTGATCCTGATGTTTTTCAGGATCATGAAATCCAGATTTCCAGCATGTGCACAGCTGGCCAACAACAACAGGTAGAAGAGACGTCTGCATGCTTTGCCAGTGGAACCACTGTGAGCATGTATTGTCCTGCATAACACTGCGACCAGGCAGAACGTCCCTATCTGTGACAAAATTTTCTGGACGGCGGATCACATATTCCGGTTTACTATTTTATTGATTTTATTGTGATTTGTTGCTCCCTTTTACTATTTCTTAATATGTGTAATGGCACTTTGAATTGTCCTGTACATGAAACGTGCTATACATATAAACTGAGAGGGGTCTGGCTGCAGACCTCCACTGTCAGGACCCTTCCTTGCAGACCTCCACTGTCAGGACCACCTCCACTGTCAGGACCGGAAGTTGAAAAAAAGTTGCGGAAAAAAGCCAGTAAACCTGAAGTACGTCGTAATCGTTGCCAAAGGATGTGGAAACAGCAAAGTGAGTAAAACTAAAGTGATAATTTTTCGTTCTATGAATAAATAACCACTAA
>JBAFSZ010000001.1:36704641-36718753 GCA_036919955.1 Melanotaenia pygmaea | reverse complement strand
CTGCTCCTGATTGGACGTTACCGTCAATCTAAGCTCTCTGATTGGTGGAAAGTTTGACAGGAAGTGGCTTCATCATCGTGTCCAGGCAAAAATAATTTTTTTCCAGGTTTCTAAATGATTAAAACTATTTTTATAATGTAGGTTCTAGACAGAAGCCTCCAACGTCCAGGCAGAGGGCCTGTAGCCTTTTCTATCTGTTTTTCTCTGAGAGAAATCCAGAGTTAATATGCGGGATTTATTTATTCTTTACACAGCAGAGGAATTTATTCGAAATGCAACTTCTTCATTACTTTGCTTTGTTTTTGTATTATTCTGTTGTGTTGGCATCAAAAGAAAAAAAAAGAACATTTAGTGGCTGGATTGTAAACCTCCTGGACGGGATATAAATGCCTGGATAACCTTTGTGTATCACCTAGGGTAAGCTATCCATCACAGTTTACCCTACAGAGCTACAAACTATCGTCCTGACACACTGATGATGACAAAGTCACAGCGCTCGAGGTCGTCGGAGAACTAGTGGAGTTTTAAGGGCTAAAGAAAGATTGAGGTGTAACAGAACCAGAATGGTGGTCAAAAATTGAGGGAAAATGACATGAAAAGCCTGATTCAGGAGATCAGATCAGAGGAATGAAGCAACATCAATGTTTACCGTAAAATTACCGACCTGTGGAGAGAAGGCTGGGAGGTTGTGGAAGTCCTCCTTGAAGATGTTTCTCTTGTGCGTACAGGAGTGGAGGGGGAGGTGCTGCAGGGACTCCTGGTCAGTGGTGGATTCACTGTCCATGTCCATGGAAAAGTAGGTGCTCTGCATCTCTGGAGGGATGGACGGGGGGCTGCTGCTTGAGAGCTGGGGAAGGTGGAGCAGCTTGTCCACAGGGGGGGGTCCACACTTCAGGTCTTTACTGATGCGCAGCAAGAAGTTTGGGTCTGAGGTGGGAATGAACTGGCAGTTGTTGCAATCAGAAGGTTGTGAGGTGGGGGGAGGCTGCTGCGGGCGGCTGTAATGAAGGTGAGGGTGGTGTCCGTCCAAGGTGTGCTCATAGCTGCTTCCCCCCTCACAACCCAGGAAGTTGTATGTATCGCTGTCGGGCCCCTGCAGCTCCATCAGCTGGTTCTGGGGGGTCTTCGCTTTGTGCGGGACGAGGATCTTGTCTTTGGCCAGGTCCCCGTTCATCTGGATCAGGTTGAACATGGTGACGATGTCCGCGGCCACCATCAGCTTCCTGGATTGGGGGTCCTCAGCAGAGCAGCGCATCTTGTCCCTGAAGAGGGTGGCGGGGAAGGCGGGGTCCAGGCAGGCCGTGTAGAACAGAAGGCTCCGGATCTTAGCCAAGTGGACCAGGTCGAAGCGGGCACACAGAGACTGGCACAGATCCTGGTAGGTCATGGTGGTCCGCTTTGTGTCCAGCTCCTCCAGGATCCGGCTCAGGAACAGGGAATACTCAGGGAGGGGGTCCATGGCTGCCGAGCTGGAGGAGGGTCCAACCTCAGGAGGGGTTTGGTACCTGGAAACAACATGATCAGTCAGAGTGGTTCTGGAACTAGATCAGTTCTAATGGACCCTAATCATTGAACAAGCAAACGGCTCAGGATGCCAGCAGCTTCAGAACCGAACTGATGCATCAGAACCGGACTGCAGCATCTTGTCATCACTGACTCCAACATCGGAGTCCGCAGCGCCGCGCAAGCGCGCTCACAGGGAGACGCACGAGCATCAACTCAACAGAAAAACAAACTAGAACCGCACAGAGAAGCCCAGCGCGCGAATGGAGGCCCGCTGGCTGATAAATACCTTTCAGTTCCGGTGGTGGACGCGGTGATCCCGGACCGGACTGGAGCCGTCCTGTCCCGGACCTGCAGCCATCACAGCTGCGGTGATGCGGAGGCTCCAATTGATGTAACTGCGTGAGCTGAAAACAGACGAGTGTCAAAATAACGAGACGGTCACTACAACTTCCGGTCTGCAATTTCAAGATAAGAGTCTGACAGACAAAATTTATTTTATTTATCGTTTCCAAGGATTTTTGCATAATTTTATTATTATTCCTATGAGGTCCAATCAGCTGTCTGTAAACGGGTCAGAGTCCTTCATCCATGAAGTTCTAATACCTTCTCTCCATCCAGGTGACCCTCCTTCAGAAAGGTGATCATTTTAATCTGGTTCTAATCAAAATAATAGATATGTTTATGGTTAATTCCAGACTATTTTAATATCTTATCCAGACTCTTCCCAATAAATATTGATTAGCTGCTAATAGAAAAAGTGTTCATCAGTTCAGTTATTTTGGTAGAAAATAAAAAGCATGTTGGTGTCTCCTGCATCTTCTGTGGACACACCAGGGGCCTCATTTATAAAACTGTGTGTAGCAAAGCAAACTACAGGTGACGTCTGCGGCATAAAAAACAGTGCATTTCTACTTTCAGATTTATCAAAACGTGCGCACGCATGTATTGTTTCCCACGCCCACATGGTGGCTATAAATGGTCAGGTGGACACCTATAACACATATTCATCACATCATTTACATGATGGCTCGGGTGGGAAAAAGAGGGAATTTTTCGGAGTGTGAGACAGAGATCCTGATGGACCACGTTCACAAATGTAAAAATGTTTAATTGGTGGGCACGGCGTGGACTTTACTTGTGTCAGAAAGGCAGCAGATGGCAGATGCTGTCATGGCAGTGTCTGAAGGGAAGACGTGCCAGAGACATCAGAATTGGGTATCTCAGTCGTCCCCCATACGGGAGACCAAAGTTCAAAACCCACAGTCACATCTTCTAGTTGGGGTCTTGGGCAAGACGCTACAACCCACACTAATCGTTTTGGAGAAAGGTGTCTGCTGAATCACAGTAATGATGCTGGTACTGTAGTCTTTTGTTTTAGTGTGTAAAATAAATTTAATAAATATAAAAGTAAATATCTGAGATTGTTAGCAGTTTATTTAATGTTAAACAACATTTCTTTTTAGTTCCTGGGTGCTCCAGTCGACGGTGCTGCAGCGAGGGTGCAGCCAGAGACTCCACCCAGCACCGGAGCAGCCGTGTCCTCAGAGGAAGTCCTGCAGGTGCAGAGGGCCACCATCAACGCTGTTAACCCAGTGGACAAGAAGCTGCAGGAGATAAAGACCATCCTAATTAAGACAACAGTAAAAAAAACATTGTGTAAGAATAAATAAATAGAAGGAAATCCTTCTCTTGTGTGTTTCATTAGCGTAGCATCACTTCTAGACCTCCAGCCTCCAGTGTGGTCCCGCTCTGCTGGAATGAAGGACCAAAGCTACTTTCCACACTGATGCTACATGCTGGCAGCAGACTGGCTCCTTATTTATCTGGATAGATTGTATAACATGAAGTTTTGTTTCACAATGACAGAACATATTTATTGGTTGAGCTTCTTATTATTATCATCTCTCTTTTTCCTGAAAATCCAGGCTTTTTTTTTTTTTTTTTTTACCCCCGAGCGTGGCTCTTAGAATTAATATGAAATATACGTCTTTATTCATTTCTGTAAACAGCTTTAATATTTAACATGTGGTGTGAAAGGTATAGTTGATTGTAGTGGAGGATCATTTCCTCGATTTTATTCTAGACCGTTGGTCTCACAGTTTCCTGTTTTCCAAGATTCTGTGCGTATTCCTGGGTCAGAGTTTGCGTGGAAGTAGGAACATTTTCCCGTCAAGTTTGGTTTTCATGAATCCCAAAGATTCACTATAATTGTCGTACGCTGTCGTACGTTTTTGATCCTATACAAGCTTGATAAATATGGCCCCAAATGTCCATGTCCAGATGTCTTGCTGGTTTATTTTGAATTATATTTATTCTGGTTCACAAATTAGAAAACTAAAAATGACATTTTTTAATGTGGGCCAAGTTTAATATTCGATAAATGTAAAGATGTGAAAACTAAACCTTCATGTTACTCCGTTATTGAAGAATCACAACAGAAAAATCTAAAAAAAAACAAAAAACAAAAAAAACAGCTTTATGAACTTCATGCCTTTATTGTGAAGGCAGCTGGTCCAATTTCCGGTGATCTCGTATGATTGTTTCATCCGTACGGTTCTTTGTTTCCATCAGAATGACGTCACTGATCTCAGAGCAGAAGTTAAACATACTGTTATTGTAAAATTTACATAAAATAGAGTAAGTTTTGCCAATAAAATGAACTTTAAACATTTTCTTATTAACTCTTACTTTAAATTAATTAGATGAACTTCGTGGAACAAAAAGTTGAATAAATTAATGAAATTCAATTGGATAATTATAGATAAGGATGTAAAGTATGGTGGTGATGAGGTGGGTTGGTGCACAGTACTGTCCTCTTCTATTTACAGACAACAGATTAGAGGAAATAAGTGTATAAATTGTTGTACATTTAGTTCAGTATCTTAATAGATTTAAAAAATCCAGTTTTGGATCATCTAGTTTTTGAAAGAACATTTTTTATTTTGGTGATCAATAATTTATATGACACATAAAATGTTTACAAGGTTCTCAGTAAGAGTTAAATAATTTTAAATTACTGTGATACAATGCCAATTTTCAATAAAAAAAAAAACCCTTAAATTTCTTTAGTTTGATCTTCTGTTTCACTGTTATAATATATAACACATAAGTTGTTTGACAAGAATAAATGAAAAAAAAAAAAGAAAAAGCATCTCATGCCATCCTTGTTGATTGCTATCTCCAAAGGTTCAGCCGTTCAGGCAGATTACGTTTTTCTGTCACTGGTCTTTGATTTAGTCACAATCTTAGAATAAGAGATACAATCAGTATTCTGAGGTCAGAGACACAGGATGAAACTCATGGTTCCTTCCCACCAGGACAGAAATCAGAAAAATGTCCCACCCACCTTTGGTTTGGTTTGCTCTTCTCAAGCCGACCAAACCGTGTGGAAAATGTCATGTAGTTACAACAACTGCTCTAGGGAGAGATATTCCCCGAAACATCTACTGACAAAGAAGAGAGAAGGAAAAAAAAGTCTAGCTTTGATTGGCCAATACTGAAATGACTCGTTCAATACAAATTATCTAAAATTCACCGTTGTGAATTCACCCAGGTTTTCTTGACAACCGGTTCAGAGATCCAGGGACAGAAACAGAAGCAACACCAATAAAAGTAATCTGAACAGCAGCCTGGTGCCTTCAAGCGCAGCATAGAAAACTCAAATATGACTGAGGCCAGTCCGAAGTCCTCTGGAAGCTGTAAGGGTGGACACACTGATCACAGGGAACACTCACAGTGGTGCTGTTTGGCCCATTTTAAACAACCCTGGTCTATTTCAGTGGTTAGTACAATTAATCTGAAGCAGTGTGAACGGATGGTGTGGACCAAAGAAGTGAACTCTGGTCCTCTTGAAAACTGGGAGTCTCCTGGTTAAATTCTCTTCCAGTCTGAAAGCAAACGGACCATCCTGTGGACCAAAGAGGGGAGGTGATGTAGATTAACATGGTGGATATCTGAATCCACATTAGTCCAGTTTATAACTGCGTTCATATAAACCAGTTCATAAAAAGATGGCCTAGCTAAGAAAACCACTGGACTGGATCAAATCTTCTCTTTGATTCAGTCCTGATCCTGACCTGCATGAGGAGATTTAGTTTAGCTGTGTGACACAGAGCATCCTGCTTTTTTTTTTTTACTTTTCTACACACTTGTTAAAGTTCTTTGCTGATAAAATGACCAAAATATAAATCCAAAGAGCGCATTTCACCAGAAAAAAACTTTATTAGTCCACAGAGGGACAAAAAGCAGGATACATCATAGGGTCTTTATCCAGGTTTACTGTAGGCAGGAATAACGTCCTGTGTTGGTCCTGGTCACAGTGGAGATGAAGAACATTGGACATCGAACACTGGTAAGTGTGTCCGGTCGTCGATAAGGTAGCGGCACTTCATCTGTCCACCACCGTCTGAAGGAGCTCCAGAGCAGAGATCAGACATTATCCAGATATCTGACATCAGGCGTCTGCTGGTGAAATCATTTTTATGGGTTTACATTACAGCAAGGTGGCGATGATGATGATGTGTGTGTGACATCTCACCCAGCCTCGCCGAAGTCATGGTGTTCCCTATCTCAGTGCAGGTCCCGCTATGGCAGGTCCGGTAGATGGGTGGTTTCAGCATCAGTGGACAGTTGTTGCCATGACGACCGGTCACTCTGTGCATACACTGGACCACTCGTGACTGCAGGCCTTTCCCACAAGAGGACGAACACTGAAACGACGACAACAGTGTTGAAGGAACACCAGTGACTTTCTAAAGGGATGTGTTGTCACCAATGTGGTAAAGAAA
The DNA here is from genome assembly GCA_036919955.1 of Melanotaenia pygmaea. Classification (NCBI taxonomy): domain Eukaryota; kingdom Metazoa; phylum Chordata; class Actinopteri; order Atheriniformes; family Melanotaeniidae; genus Melanotaenia; species Melanotaenia pygmaea. Next base: position 36,712,460 of record JBAFSZ010000001.1, on the reverse strand, counting down.
AGCAGGCGATCTAGAACAAGTGAGATTTATCATCAGCTGATTACCGACTTACCTCCTATCACTGGACTCCAAATGATTGATAAATACAGATTTTATTTCACTTCCAAATATTTTAAATTTAATATCTACGACTGATAAATGAGGACCCAGGATCATACCATCAGCCTATAAAGCAGGAGTCTGATGGTCCAAGATACCAACTGCGGTTGGGATGCACAGGTCCGATATTGGTACCGGTACCGATATTGAAGAAATTTCAAGATCAAATATCGGTGACAACTGGCCGATCAATGGACGCAGATCTATTTAGTGCAATTCTATGCTGTGTACTTTCAGTGATGTCATGTCTTTTGTCATGTTTAGTTCATCTACCAACGATGTGGGATGAACGCAGCAGACGCTGAGCTGGAACTTGGAAAACATGGCTGAGATCCAGCTGCAGATTAAATCTATGCTAGACCAGACATTGATGAACAGCTGTAAACGTTAAATATGGAGGGTAAATTAGTGAAGCCTGGTTATTCTCTGTTTTTTTCGCCACATATGACGCCACACACACTCTCTGCCTGGTGGGCGTGCGCTCACCTGCGTGTGCACGTGTCTTTACACATCAGGTGGAGGAGAATTGTAAACGTGACCGTGTGGAGTCAGAAAGGACCTGCCATCATTTAAATAAGGTAAATAACATCAGGTTTTTAAACACTGGTGTTGAGCGTGGATGAAGAAATAACAGAATAACTCCACCAGCTAATGGACATTAAAATAAATACGATAAATAATTGCACCAAACCCTTGTAGAGAGCTGGTTTCTGTTTATTTTGAACCAGTCTAGTGGAGCTTTTGTTGTTTGGTTTTTTTACTTATTTTACATTGGATTGTGAATTCCTAATTTCACTGACTGAACCATTTCTAGATTTTGTTCTTGTTTATTTTTAGTTGTTTGTTCAGCTTTTGTTTTCCTTTTTCAGTTTTAGTCCTTCATTATTTGACAGTGGGTGTTATACTCCTACTGGCCCCGACTGAACCAGGAGAAGTTTTGTTATATTTTCACATGTTTGACCGAGCTTGTGAAGCTTATTTAAGATTGTTAAAGTTGATTTAAAATTGTTGTACTAGTGTACAGTTTTTAAGTCAATAAGTAATCCATTACATTTATATCTGTTTTTAAAAATTAGGACATTTTTAAGTAAAGTCTGACCATGCCTTAGCACAAAAGAAAGATCTCAGTCTCTCCGCACAATGAGATATAATTTGTTAGGTTGTTTTTCTGTATCGGGCAATATCTCAGATATCGTAAGAGAAAAAAGTGGACGGGTGCATCCCTGAAATGCAGTCACCCTGAGGTGCTGCTGCAAAAGGTCTGTAAATAAGTTCACAAGAAAACTCACAAATGACTGCAGGAACACACCATAGTGTGTTAGTCTGCTTAAAGAGGAGGACAGTAGCAGGAACATTGTCACAAAGGGAAGCACGTGATTCTGGATGAAGGAGTCCACACACAGTTTTAAAGCGGATTTGGATTTAGCGATCTTGAGTTAAATCTTCATAAAAAAACAGGACTCATACCTTGGACCAGTCTCCAAATTTCCATTCATAACACTCAGAGTGAACCTCACAGGATTCCTCTTCAGCTGGCCGGGATGAAGGATCACAGCCCCCCCGAGCGTTGGTACACCACACCATCCTCCTGCGAACTCCCTGACCACAGCTCGGTGGACACTGGACAGAGACACAGAGAAGAAAATCAGAGGGAAGATGTCACCTGGATTTCACTAAGCAAACAGGTTGGATAATTCCTGCAGGGATGATTATCTTTCAAATGGAACAAGTTATTTTACCCCAGCTGATGCAATCAGTAGCTTTTCATTTTTTAAACCACCATGTGGAAAGACACATTCTGCGGTTGTGGAAAGGATGTTAGAGAAAACTAATCCTGGGCTCACACCACGCGATTTTCATGGTTGCAGATTAAAAACAGAAGTCTTTAGGAAATCTTAGGCAGCGTGTTCCTGTCATCTCCATCGTTAAGTTTAAGCTGGTAACCTGCGTTGTTTCATGTCAATCTTTCTCTAGTCTTGGGTCAAACGTGTCTGATATTTTCACAAGTTGCAGTGATGAAACATGATCAACAACCAATAGATGAGCTCTGACAACAGCAGGAACAGGAATCCTGACAGAACGACTAGTAGGTGGACCGTCCAGAAAGAGGAGCGGATGGTTATTAAGAAGTAAATGTCTGCTGTGTTACAGTATCATGATCTAACAAGAAAATGCGATGTGTAATTCCCTATGGATACTGGAGGGAAACTCTCCCCTTGTTTGCTTTGCTGTGGTCAGATAAGCCCTGTTACATATCAGCCTTCCAACATATCACAAAAACGCTAAAAGAATCTAGTTGTAGTCTCGTAAACAGTGATTCACAGTCTTTGTCAAATCCAGTCTGAGACTTAAAACTCTAAACATTTGTATTTAAATGTGGGCAGGTGTGAGCTGGTTGTTTTCTAGAGTCTTTTGCAAATCTTTTCAAAGTCTTCTGGTGTAAGCCCAGCATAAGGAAACTACTAAAGAACTGTTAAGAACTGTTGTTGAAACTGTTGTTAAAAACGGGAAGGATGGTGGGGAATGATTGTCTTCCAGGAAGAAATGTGGTTGTAAAAACATCCAGAATGATGATGGCTGGTGATTAATTAAAAGTTTGGTGGAATCAGACAGAAGAAAAACAGCAGTAGAACTCAGGACAATGTTTAACACTGAAAGTAAGAACGTTTCCACATGAACAATGTGAAGGAACTCAAGTAACTGAAGAGCTGTGGAGCCAGAAGAAAACCACTAATCATTGAAGCTAACTGGTGAAAAAGTTTGCTAGGAAGCATAAAGACTGGACTCTGGAGCCATGGAAGAAGGTCATGTGGTCTAATGAGTCAAGATCTACCCTGGTCCAGAGTGATGGAGCATCAGGGTAAGAAGAGAGGAGGATGAGGTGATGCAGCCAACATGTCTACAGTACAAGCTTGTGGGGGCAGTCTATGATCTGGGATTGCTGAAGTTGATCAGGTCTAGGTTCAGGACTAGGTTCAGGTCTAGGGTCCAGCAACATTATGTGTCCACCTGACTACATGAATATGCTGAATGAGCAGGGGTCTCATGGACTAAGGGTTTGCATACTTTCATACTGAAAACTGGGAAAGTATGTACGCCCAAACATATTCAGATGTATGAATCGTGCGGATGCTTGTTCCTGCACATCTTTCCTTGATAAATCCCATCCCATTAATAAACATGCAAATAATAATAAATATGATGTGCTTTCACCTTTAGTCCAAATAATAATGACAAACACGCCAGAAACGCCAAAAAAGAAGGATTATTTAACAGAATATGAAACTGAAGTGGCCGAATCCTCCCCTGACCCACATCACTGACAGGAGGTAATATCTTTGACCTAAACACCGTCTCCTTCTTTACTGGAAACCCACAACAGCTCCTTCCAGTAGACAAGGATTAATGAGGTTATGTCTTTTTTAAAATGAGAGAAAATAAGGTATTAAAAAGGGGAAACTTAAACAGATTCTTAAGTGGCAATCTTTTATGGAATTTTCTGCAATAACGTAACCCCCCTCTTTCTCCTTTTTTTTCCAACTGTCTTATGTTTGTAATTTTGTTGCACTTGTTGCAATGACAAATAAAGTTCTGTTCTATTCTATGCTTATGTGAACACTGCAATTATTTTATAGATTATGTCTAAGCATTTATTTCAACGTATTGAATATTAAGTTTTGTTTTTTGTTATTGGTTGTTAAAAATATGCAAATCATTTCTAATAGTGCATACCAACATGTTTAATGCTAACATCATATGGAGTTAGTTTTGATAATTCAGATCATTTTTTTTTGCATTTAATAAAAAGACAAAACTAACTCCATAACATCAAGGCCTCCTGGTTTTGTACTTTTTTCCTGCATACACATCAATAAAAATATGAAACAGAATAATGTGTGTTTAGAGTGATGAGATGTACCTCGGACCACTCTGAAGCCCCCCACACTGCAACACATGGGGGACCCTCACAGCCCTGCAGAGCAGCAGGTATTCCTCCAGGACAGAACCGGTCCGAGGTGTGGACAACCAAACCGTTTTGTAGGAGGGAAACACAGGACGCCTCCCTCTGCTGAACACCTTTACCACAGCTGACAGAACAGGACCCCCACTCACCTGTCACCCACCTGAGGACAAAATCATCAAGTCTTTAAATAAAAACATAAACCTAAAGCTGACAGAAATACACCTGCTGGAGAATCTGTGATGATTTGCGTTCATCTGAAACTCTCCACAAGAGAGCTCACAGGGAAGAAGAGCTGAGATCCAACAGACCGAGTACAGACAGGAGCCGTTACCCCGGCAGCAGTGCAGGGAACAGACTGCAGGCGGGTGCCGTGCATGCTGGCCGGCTGCTAGGTGAGTCCTTAAAAAGAAATTAGTAGAAATGATGACCATTAAAGCCTGAAGTGAAATTCCGGTCATGACCTGCAGGTAATGGTGGGTACCCTCTCAGACGCAGGCTCCTCTGCCTGTTCCCAAACCCACGAGTGCAGAGGAAATTCTCTATAACGCTGTTAACGCTCGGAGTTCCACAAAACGTAGGACAGCGCGGAGGATGGGCATTCCTCTCCCTCCTGGTCTACCCCCGCCCCAGTATGAGGAGCCATTATTTGTTTCCCGTTAGTTTCAGGACTCATTTAAGGTTTTATTGCTTGTTTTTAAAGCTCTAAATGGTGTGTCTCCATGTAAGGTGTTGGAGCTGCTGCACCAGCATGCTCCAGTTTAAACACAGATGGACATTCATTTTATTTTAACTTTGTTTTTATGTTTTATTTGTTATTGCTTTTATTGAGTTTTAAACAGTTTTAAGGCTTCATCGTGCAGCACTTTGGGCAACTGGAATTGTTGTGAATGTGTTACGTAATTAAAATCGACATTGACAACACAATTTATGAATATATAATTCAAAATATAAATCTAAGAATATAAATTTAGACTTTTTTCTGCTCATAGGGACTCGTAGTGGAGCAAATTGCTAAACAGATTTAGAATAATTAGCTGACACTCCCAGATCAAAAGGAGTTTGTTCTTACATTTTGATTACAGCAGTGTAATATCCTCGGGTACATATCCTGTCAACAGAGATGTGTTAACAGATACAATACAGATGTGGCCACATGACCCAGATGCATCCTTTTAGGCACTTTGAACTTTCTATTGTCAATATTTTTGTCTGCGTTAATGCTTACAGCAACAGGTTTTACTAAAGTTAAGGTTTAGTTGAGTCACACCTTTTATTAAAACTTATAAAATTAAAAGTGTAGATTAAAGTAATAGTTCTAATTAGGACTGAAGCTGAGAAAAAATTGTATTTATATTATTCTTGAAGCACCAAGTGTGAGATTTTTATATAAATCTGAACGTCTCAAAAGACAAAGCAACCAAATCAGCGTTAGAATTTATTATACATACAAAAAAAATCTAATCACCCTGAATAGGCCACTCTGAAATTCATATCTGGAAAATATTTCACATTACCTGGTTTTCTTGCTATAACTGGAGGATGTCATTATGGAACAGAATAGCCAGAAAATGTAAAAGAATATTTAAAAAATGAAATAAAACTCCCTTGGTTCTGATAAGGACTGCAGCTGAATAAAAGATTGAAGTTTAAAAAAAAAAAATTTAGTTAAATGTCACTTTTTCTGCAGGGACCCATTTGAGTCCTGAGTGTGTTTTAGTGTGTCATAGACGGAAAAACTTCTATGAACAGACTGGTTGGGATGGGCTCTAAAATCCCAGTTGAAGGTTTAGATGAAGCTGTAATTCAGGACAGAAACGTAAATCGGCTTGAAGCTGCTGCAGAGGTCCGTCAGGAGTGGACGGGACCTCATGGATTTTCTCTCTGATTAGATTTCATGGACTGATGCATCGATTGTTCTCCATGAATTTGGTTAAACAGGAAGAATTACAGGAAGTAACGTGTGGAGGTCTCACCTGTAACTGCAGGGCTGAGGGTTGCAGAGCTGGACTTTAGGCAGTAACCGGTTCTCTGGGTTACAGTAGCTCTCATTCACCACCTCCATACTTTTATTGATTATCCTTATACAAGAAACTGTGGTCCTCCTTTCACCTGCACAACATACACAGATTTACACACATTTACATTCATGTCAGTGTTTCATATGTTTAGAGTCAGAATTAGATCAGTAAACTGGACTGAAATGTCTCATGATGTCCTGGGCTGAACATTCAAAGGAAACGAGCTCACAGAGCTCGTTAGCATCTTCCTCTCCAAAGACAGATGAAACAGCTGTGTAATGATTATCAGTGACGGGCTGCTGGTTCAAATCCTCAGCTAAATTTGTGAGAAAAAAGAAGACATTTTATTTGAGAAGATGAACTGTGATATTCTTGTCAATGTCATTATAAATTTTATTTCTACAGCACATTTATCCAGCAAGGCCTCCAAAGTGCTTCAAACCAATAAAATCTAAAGACACAGGGACATTTTTAGATTAACATCAGAAAATCTACATAAAAACCAAAACTAGTTTAAATGACATGAAATTAGATAATTGCTTCTTTAATTCATTAATTTAATCTTTAACAGAATCTAGGAAGTTTTATGTCGGATTCTGAGGAAAGAAGAAGAGCTGGTGCAGAGGAGAACATGTGAAACCTCTGGTCTCCTCCATCAGCTGATGAAGAACTCTGACCTCCTCCACACTGGACAGAACAATCCTGCCAGCTGCTGTGGGTCCAGATGTAGAGGTATTCCGGTTCCGTCTGGTCCGGCCCGGCCCAGTCCTGAGAGGTGTTCAGGGACACCGTGTACTCGTAGTGGATCCCATAACTCTGGTCGTGGAACAGAAGCACCTGGAATGGGGCAGAACAGACGAGTCACACCTGAAATTCAGGAAGTTGGACCAAACTCACCTGGAAGATTGCAATGCATATTTCATTAGCAACATTCCTGTTAAGGAGGAGGTCACTTACTTAGGATTTGTGATCCACAAAGACCAAAAGTTGAGATGCTCCCTAAATTTCACTCCATTTATACAAAAAACTCAAAAGAAACTCAACCAATGGCTGCAAAGGGATTTATCTCTGAAAGGTAGAGTTATAATTACTAAGACTGAAGGGATATCCCGTCTAACATATGCTGCTCTCTCCCTACATGTTGATAAAAAAAAATGAATAAAGACATTGACAGTATGCTATTTAACTTTATATGGAAAAACCGAACTCATTACATAAGGAAAGCTGTTGTAATGAACAATTATGAATCAGGTGGGCTTAACTTTCTAGACTTCGCCACTTTAAATAACACATTTAAAATTAATTAGGCCAAACATTTTCTAAAAAATCCTTTTTCTATCTGGAACTTTATACCACATTTCATTTTCTCTCGTTTTGGTGGCTTTAACTTTATTTTGAATTGCAATTATAATGTGGACAAACTTCCTGTAAAGCTTTCTCACTTCCATAAGCAGGTCCTATTAGCATGGTCCCTGATTTATAAGCATAATTTTTCACCACATAAATACCTCATCTGGAACAACAGAGACATCTTATTTAGAAATACATCACTTTTTATTGAAAACTGGGTTAAGAAAGGGATTATACTGGTGGGTCAGTTGATTAACAACGATGGACGACTTCTCACGTATAATGAGTTCCTGTCACTTTATAACTTTACAGTCAGCCCCAAAGAATTCTCATTTGTACTCAATGCCATACCTTCAGGTACATTAATGTTATTTAAAAACAAAGGCAG
>JBAFSZ010000001.1:36596123-36610709 GCA_036919955.1 Melanotaenia pygmaea | reverse complement strand
GCTGGGTTCTAATAGCTTGGTTGTAACAGCTGGGTTCTAACAGCTTGGTTCTGACAGCTCGGTTCTAATAGCTTGGTACTGACAGCTTGGTTTCAATATCTGGGTACCAACAGATCCATTCTGACAACTCTGGTCTGACAGGTTTCTTCTGCGGTGGATGTGTTCTGTCTTGTAAATGTCATGGTTCTAACAGCTCAGAGACAGCATTGCCCTGACAAAATGGTTCAAACAACAGGGTTCTCCCAGCTCAGTTCTTACAACATTTTTTTTAAATAATAATAATCATAATCATAATAAAATTTATTATTACTTTTTTATTTAATCATTTTTTATGAAATGTCCCTTGTCCTGTTTTTACACTTGCTATCACAATAAAGAAAAAGAAATAATTACTGTAAGTTCTTAACAAGATTATTACAATAACTGTGTCAGCGAATGCATCGGGGGCGTACCTTTCAAACAGGTATCTGATGAATAAGAAGACGAAGGCGTATGGGACCGTCACATAAAGATCCGAGGCTTTGGCGTAGATCCGACCCTCCTTGTCCTCCAGGTCATCCCATGACAGCTCTGCAGGCAGCCAGAGTTTGTCCCACCAGAACCAGTCATACAGGGAGTCCAACATCTGCCAGATGGGACGGGGTCAAGGGTCAATAACCATCAGAAGAAATGTAGCATGAGGGCATGAAGCGGTGATGAACTTCTGACTCATCAGCTTAATTTCTCAAATATTTAAATTTGGTTTCAGTTTTCATTTGGAAATTTCTTAAATTAACAAATAGATAAAAAACATGAATATTTTTTTAACTGAAACATAAATGTTTTCTGATGTCACTTCATAATTACAGGTTCACAGGTATATTAATAAAAATGACTGTAGATGCAACAGAATCAGCACTATTTCTACTTGTTTGCTCTGTTGTCCCTGGACAGATGTTACAGTCACCATGCCAACAAAACTACATTTAAGATATACAACCAGAACATTTATGTCATGCCTGCGCCCTCCTCTCGGGTGCGCTCCACTTCTCCGGAGTACTGATCACTGGTCACTAACTACACCACCCACAATCCCTCAGCTTCAGACATCTTGGACACACCTGCATCAAATCCCAATCACCTGTTTCACCTGGTCATCATCCTATATAAACCTCATCCCCTGACTGTTTCATTGTGTGTTATTCTATTGCATTTGTGTATTTACCTACGATAGTACTCGCTCTCCAGACTATGATAAAGTCTACATTCCACATACCTGCGCTTGTGTCCAGCTTCTCCTTGGAACCTTGACAATTTAATTAGATTCAGATCTTTGCCAAATTCACATAAAAGAAAAAATATCACTCATACCTGATTACAGTAATTGAAAATGTCCGACTAAAAAATTTGAAAGATAAGGAAATATAAAAGTGTAAAAACCTGTTTAAAGGTTAAAGCTGACAAGTTTTTATTTAGATATAACATTAAACATTTCAAGATAATATTTAACATTTATATGTAACGTTTAGATTTATATATAACCTTATATTCGATTTGCATATATGTGGTTAAAAGTTAATAATGTTATTAGTTTGTTTAAACTTTTAAACCAGCCTCTTACACTTGCCACCCCACAAGGACTGTGTCAGGATCAGGAGTTTAAACAGAACTTTGTATATAAACATGAAACTGGAGTTCATTCGTGATTCAGAGGGAAGAATGGTTCTCAGCAGCAGATGTTTCTGTGGAGATTCCACATGAAGGTTTATTTTCTGAAGAAATATTGACCAACTGATTATGGTCTGATCCCTCCCAGTCCTTTAAACAACCCTCCTCCCAAAGAGAAACACGTTGCTGACAATGAAAGACTGAATAATGTGTGTTTAGGTGTGTTTCTGTATGCACTCATCAGAAAATAGAAGCTTTTATCTGTTTGATGTTTGTTTAAATGTTTTTCAAGTCTCTGTTGTTTACAGTCAGTTATTTTCTTCTTTTTCATTTTTTCATTGTTGGACAGAACATCATCCTCAGTCCCAGACTTTCCTGTTTTCACTTTTCTTTAATGCCTTCAGAATCTGTTTTTTGTTCTGTGTGTCCTTAAAGTCAGCTCACAGACAGGAAATTCAGGGAACAAACCAGAAAGAAAACATGGAAGCCTGAGTTGAAACTCTGACAAGCAACAAGGAGAGTCAGAGCGTGAACATGGCCACCTGAAGGCAGGTGTAGAATATCAGATGTCCACCTCCCAGGTACGTCGCTATGATGGGAGGGGGTAGGATATATTTGAAAAATATATCCTCTGGGTGTAAAAGTAACTGAATGTGAGCTGGAAAAATGTGTCGTCAGGGTAACTGAAACCAGATTTCCTCACCACCAGGGTCGGATTATAGAAGTGACATTGGCCACCTCTGAAATCTGATAGGACATCCCAGCTGCCACCTCAGGTGATTGACAGTTCATTGGAGGATGAAGACAGAAACATCTTTACAGGGGCCGTCCCCATGACGCCAGATTGCAGTAAAACTGCAAAAGTATTTTAGCAAACCCCCATTTCATCCCCACGAAACCAGGGGTTAGCCTCCATGAAACCGATCATGTCTGAAACCAGGTACCAAGGTTTGAGACCTCTACCATCTGTGATACCGTGAGGACAGCGTAACTACACCACTAGAAGATATGACATCAGTGTGATGAAAGCGCGACAAACAGTAATGGTGTCCATGACCAACTGTGTGGTGGTGCTGCTCCAGACAGTCCCGGCTTGTGTACAGCTTTAGCACCAAAAGCATGGTCTTTACAACACAGTATTGTGATATTGTACCATCCACAGCCGGAGCAACTGTGCATGCGCTACATCTTCTTCAAGCGTGTGTTATTTTTTTCATAATTGTAGCGCCCCCCACAGCTTTGTTTTATGTACTACAGCGGTTTCATAGGGATGTTGAACCCTTTCTCCTACTTTTCACCACCATTTCCACCACTTTCCAGATTTTTGTCCCTGTGCAAGTACAACTACTAATATGAAAGGCTATTAACCTGATGTTAGCATAAAGCTACATAGCAGTGCTAATCTAGTTCTATGTTAGATTAATTTTAAGACAATGTGGGGAAACCATGTCATATTTAAGTATTTAGGGACTATGTATCAACTGAGTTCATCAAGATTTTCCCATTCGAGCTGAAAATAAAATATAAAGATGCTCAAAGACAACCTCAGCATCCATGTTACTTAGCGCTGACCAAGCTAGCGCTACATGTTCCAGTTTCATTCAAACAGGAGGATAGCAAGGCTGCTAGTTGGCTTTAAATTAGCTACAGGATGAAAATGTGGAGAAATAGATCCTGTAACCAGTCCTATTTTTTAGAGAAAGATATAAGAATGAAGAGAAAGGGAGATATTTCTGACTTGTTAGTAAAGAGGAAGGACAGATCAGGTGGAGACAGACCCTAGAACCAGTATTAGAAACCTGACATGGAGACAGTAAACCAGAGCTACTCTTTCTGAGGATTTAACATCTCATTAAAGGAAACACTGGGGTGAAAACAACAATATAGTTTGTATTTTCCTCGAGGGGGTGGGGCTTCAGAAACTGCCATTACAAGTTGTATTTATCACCTTCATGAGCAGGACATAGGTGAAGGACACGGGTTGGTGCTAAATCCAAGACAAGAGGCTAAACTAACATGAAAAGTCAACAACAGATAAACAGACATATTTGAACTTTGCCCTCAGGAGTTTTATGAGTCTCATTTATAACTTGCGCACCTGCTCTTTGCCTAATATTCAAACTTGATAGGTGAGTTATAAATGAGCCTGATGATGTAAAAGAAGCTTTGCATCCGTATCTTCTTTTCTGTCCAGATTAAATTCCACATATTCTCACTGTAATCCCACCAGGATTTGCTCTGATGTCCATGAAAGTAGCAGGTTGAACAGAAAAGCTGGACTTCTCTTCAGGTTTGTGTCATAACATTAACGCTGAGTGATTCTGAGAGGGGAGGTATCCTCTCTGGAAGCTGTGTGTTCTTAAAACAAAACAACTTAAATCACTTTTACAAAATCCCAAAATTTTCCAGATTGAAGGGAAAGGAAAAGTGTTGTCCAGTACTTTGAACTTCCAGTCCAGGTTCAATGAATCCACAGCTGTTAAAAACCAACAGAACCATATCTTTTCTTAATTCAAAACCGCTCCGTCCACAGGATACAGCCCTTCAAGTCTGGGATCAGAACAGACCTGCTCCAGTTTCAGGTGGTTTTCCAGCCCAGAACTGACAGAACTGTTTGGACCTGAGTGCTGGAAAAGGTAAACTCACCTTGATTGAGCAGGTCAGAGCGGCTGGCTGGTTCCTCCCTGGATGACTGACTGTGTTTGCTGTGGTAATGAAGACTCCCCCCCAATAGGCAGGTACTCCCTTTGTTTTACATTTTCCGTTGTCACGCCCATCAGTTACCTGGGAAAGGTTTTTTTTTCTCCCTCCAGGATGAGGAGGCGGACTCCTTCAGTACACACAAACCTTTTTTTCTTTGCCCTGAAGGCTTTAATAACCTTGTTTGGAGAGTTTTGCTGATAAAGAACAAAACCACAGAGCAAGAAAACCCCTGAATGTTCTTCTGACTTTTAAACTGTCAAATGTTTCTGCATCAACAGAAGGAGAGAAATTTAAAATTTTTCATGAAGCTGACAGGTGTGTGTGGACAAAACAAACAGTGTATGAACTCAATGTCACGCTGAATAAACACTGAAGTCGCTCCACGATTACCACAGCGGGCAAATCAGCGGTGTCAAACATACGGCCCGGGGGCCAAAACTGGTCCACCAGAGGGCCTGACCTGCAGGATGTATTTGGTAAATATGAAAAAAACAAAGAAGATATTAACTGTTCTATTCTAATAAAAGTAGCTGTACTCTCTAACGTGTCCAGGTGAGCTTTCATGTTTTCTGTGTGAATGTAAAACGTTTCCAGGGCAGCAGGAGAACTTGTTCCTTGTTTTCCATCTTTCTGATTTAAAAGATGTGACTTCGGTTTGTATGATGAGGTGAGTCGGTTCTGGTGGTCAGGATTACTACATACATGTAAAATTGTATATGTATGTACACTTAAAATAGATCAGTCTAGATCTGGAAAAGTTCCTCTGATCATCATGTGGAAAACTGGATTTCTCCCTCCCATACCTGGAAATAAATGTTTGGTGATTCTACAGATCCATGCTGGTCTAGAAGTTGTGATAAATATGTAAATAATATGTAAAATAAATAATATATGTAAATGAATAATAATAATTAAGAAATATAGAGTAAATAAGGAAAATAGAAAATATTTGTATACGTTAAGTTAATCAATATACATATAATTTAATTTAATTTTATGAAGAAAAAAATCATAAAATTAAAAAAATACCATTTATTAAAATGTATTTGATAAATGTATTTTTAAATTTAAATTAATTAAATATACATTAATTTAATAAATAAGATTCATATAGCACTTTATCAAGGAACCCAAAGCACTTTACCTTGTGTATCCATTACTCATTCACACACTGATGGCGGAAGCTGCCGTGCAAGGCAGGAACACCTTGACATGAGCTCGACAGCTGGGGCTCGAACCCGCAACCCTTGGGTTGCAGGGCAACCACTCTACCCACAGAGCCATGCCACCCTATATAATTATACATATGATAAAGTATGTAAATGTGTGACTGTCACTAAATTATAGTTGAAATCTTGTTTATTTTTCTCCAGAAATTGCAGGTTGTTTATAATGTTTCTAAAAGGATTGATTAAACGTAAACATCTTGATAATGTACTTTGTACTAAAACACAGAGAAAATGTGGTGTTTTCATTATTTATATATTATGCTGTCATTTTAGTGGTCAAACCCACTGGAGACCAGTTTTAACTGAATGTGGAACCTGGACTAAGATGAGTTTGACTCCTCTGCGGTAGATGGGGGGAAACATGGAAAGTTCCCTTACAGTGAAAAGAACCAGACGAACTGGGTCACACGCACACACACACACACACACACACACACACACACACACACACACACACACACACACACACACACACACACACATACACACACACACAGGTAAACATACATAAACAGACAGGCTGTAATATAACACACACCATGTAGTATGTTATCTTCCACCTGCAGCCTTTGTTTTGCCTCAGGAGTGTAAAGTCATCAAACCTGTTCCTTCATCTCTGGGTTCATCAGTCTGACCTACAGACAGGAGAAATAATCCTGAACTGCGGCAGATTGCAGACATACCCGGTTACTTCAGTAAGAATCGACAACCATCTGCTTACAGAGCAGATTCCCTACAGAGACAGAACATGAACAGACAGGAAGGGAAATCCTGGAGGCAACATGAGGACGACGAGAGAAGAAAACGGCACTACCCAGAACTGGACCACAGAATCTAGGAGGTTCCTGATTCTGGTTTCAGTTTGAGACCAGAACCTGACCACCTGGTGGGTTTGATCAGGTTCAGAATCTGTCCTCTCATCTCAGAGGAGACCACCAGACATCGGTACCCAAAACCCAGAAACACAAACAAACCTGAGTTCAGCCTGAAGATGGAGAAATTTTATAAAACACGGAGACTTTCAGACGCCTCTGTTCAGTCTCTACTCTCTCTGGAAGCTGTGAAGCACGACGCCTTAAGGTTTGTGACGGGCTGGAAAGCTCTCCCTCACCACTGCACCCTTTGCTTCCCTCTTACCTTTGTGATAATATTCACTTTAAGTTGAGTAACCATTGCTGTGCTCTAATGATTTTCTTTTACTAACAGTGTCTGAAGTTCGCAGTGAACTTCTTTAAAAAAAGGCTTTAAAATCCTCCGCCCCTGCAGCCTGGAGCATCTCACAAACTGACTTAAAACTGCAGGAGCTGATCTCAAGTAGAGCTTTAAATGTCTTAAAGAGTTGGGAGGATGACTTAATAGGTGTCTGCAACTGCTTGTCCAGCTAACTTTCCCTGTTCTTTTGTCCTCTTAGATTTACAGTTGACATATTTTCTAATGCATGTTTTATGTTGTTTCTGTACTGCCTATTTTAATTAGTAATAGAATTGCTGTATAGACTGCTGCTGTCTTGGCCAGGGTTCCCTTAAAAGAGATTTTGTAATGTCAATGGGGCTTACCTGGTAAAATAAAGGTTAACTATATAAAAATTTAATCATCAGGAGATCCTGAGAGGCTCATCCGTGTCAGCACTCTGCTGCCCCCTGCTGGTCCTGCTGCTCCTCTACAACAGTTTGTAAATAACAGCATTTTAAATAAAACTATATCATTAAATTATTTGGGGCATCTGTCTCACAATATTGTTTTTTAATACTTTTGTTCCTGTAACTCTGGTTCAAAGATGAGTCAGATCAGATCTTCCAGGTTTGTCTCTTCGGGAACTGAAATCCAACATTTTCAGTTTGTCTGATAAAAGCAGACAAATGATGCAGACACTGAGAGAAGCTTTCCGAGTGGATGTGGACAGCATCCACCGGCTGCAGGGATCCATCCATCCATCCATCCATCCATCCATTTTCTTCTGCTTATCCGGAGTCGGATCGCGGGGGCAACTGCCTGAGCAGGGAAACCCAGACTTCCTTCTCCCCGGCTACATTCGCCAGATCCTGAGGTCTTCCAAGGCCAACCGAGAGAGGGAGTCCCTCCAGGGTATCCTGGGTCTTCCCCAGGGCTTCCTCACCAGGGAGGCATCCAGGAGGCATCCTGACCAGATGCCTGAGCCACTTCATCTGGCTCCTCTCAATGCGACTCTACTCTGAGCCCCTCCTGGATCACCGAGATTCTCGCCCTATCTCCAAGAGAGACTTCAGGAGGAAAGCCAGTGCTTGGTGATGTTCATGGTGCAGACTTCTGCAGTTCTTAAATGGTTTATAGGACCTTTTGTTCAAACCCTTGAGTTAAACCTGAAAGTTTCATTTCCAAAGTACCAGCATGCAAAGCCCAAATCATGAAAACTGAGTAATTGATATTTCTGGGCTTAACTGTATTTTCTATGCTATTAAATCTGAATCAAATGTACCAACAGAAGGGGTTTTAATAATAACCAGATTCAGTCTTTTTGTCATTTATGGTCTTAAAGTTGGAATATTCTCCTCCTCTGTTTGATTTGATGCCTGGTGGATCATTAGTTAGTTACAGATTTTGGGGTAAGACAACATGATGGCAGTTCTTCAGAATCCCAAAATTACAAGGAATCCATTGATAGTAAATATGTTATGATAGATCCGAGGAATGGACTAAAATACTGATAGAAAGTTGAAGCTTTTTGTTGCGAGGTTTTTTTTAAAGTCAAATCATTTACAGCAGTAATTTAGATTAATAGTTTTTCATCCGTGTTGTTCTGAATCTTAACCTGCTGCTGGTATCATCTCAAGCTGTGTTAGTTTTTTTCTCCCTTTTCTGACATCCAGACTTCACTTTCTTAGGGAAATACGTGTCTTTGTCTTCTGGTTGTCAGGCTGGACTTTTGTGCTGAAGGTCTGCTGCTCTGCTCGGACAGTCTGTAGGAAGAACTTCAGTCTGCGCGTTATGTTGGTCTAAAGAAAAAATAGATTTAGTCATGTCCTCCACTGTCTATTCTGAAGATAAACCAGAACTTTATTGTCTGACTTGCTACTTTTTGCTGCGTAATAAAAGGAACTTACTAGAAACTCATTACAGATTTACACCTTTTCATTACATTATTAACTGAAATTAGAAAATATGTATTTGCCACGTTGGTGAGAAAAATGTGAATTATTAAAAACAAAAAAAGTCCTCCCGTTGTCTCTCCTGACAGCATGGATCATTAATTCATGCTTTTCTAACTAGTAGGATAGATTATTGTAACGCCCTGCCCGGCTGTCTTTCTAAAGTCTTTTTCAAACCTGCAATCACTTGTGAGCTCAGCTGCACGTGCACTAACAAAGACCCGAGCGCATTACGCCAGTGCATTGGCTCCCGTGCGTTTCAGGATTAATTTAAGTTCTTTTAGTGGTTTATAAACGTTTTAATGGCGTTGGGCCTTCTCATTAATCGGACCTACTTTTAAATTATGAGCCCTTATGGACCTACAGGGCCTCTTATAACGGACTTTTAGTCAGTAGTTAAACCTACGGCCTTGTTCCACTATTACGAGCTTGTCTGTGGAACAACCTGCCAGAGAAGCTCAGGGCCGCAGAGACTGTTGATGCTAAAAAGGTCAAGATCCACCTTTTTAATTTAGCTTTTAACTGAATTGTTATTATAGCTTGTTTAGTCTACTTTATTATTTTATTTGTTTTACTTAATCATGTAAAAACCATCTGTATTGTAACTTTTTCTATTCTGTTTTTATGGCTTTGTTTTATTAACGCACATACGAGCACCTTTAAACTTTCTTATTGGATCTTATTGTTTTTATGTTTATTTCTTTTTGTACTTTCATTTATAACTCTAGTGTTTTCCTCATGGGGATTCTTATTATGTTTAGAGATGGAGGTCTTGCTTTGGGTGTGTGTGAGCAAGTGAAAGAGTAGGTGTGGCTTTATAATTATTTTATATTCTTTCCACTTTGCAAACATTGTCTTTTTGTATTTTATTAGGTAAAGTAGCACCTTATGCAAATTATGTATGAGAAATGATTTATAAATACAATTAGATTTTTATACATACTCTTAAAGTTTCATTTTTTCGAACCATTGAAATGGACTTTTTTTCCAGTTTCAGTCATGAATCAGTTGGAAATGGGGGTGAAGCTTGTGTGCACATGTAGATTTCTACACACACTCTGGGTAACTGACTTAGTGATTTTCACTCGGTTGACTGGCTCATTTAAACTCGCTGCAGTAAAAAGAGTCCAGTTTACCATATGCAGGCCTGACAGTACCCAGGGCTCAGAGTTTGGCTGTTCGGCCTCCTCCTCTTCATCTCCAGCCATATTATATAATATTATTTTACACTAAATAAACTGCTACCAATCTCAGATGTGTCTGTACATATTTATTTTATACATTAAAACAAAAGACTACATCATCACTGTCATTTACGCTTTTATCCAGTACCATCTACTGTGGGCTGCACCGTCTTACTGAGGCCCCAGCTGGAAGATGTTACTGTTCATCACTGTGGGAATCAAACCACCGTCTCCTGCATGGCAGACGGATGCTCTACTAACTGAGATATCCAGTCGCGTGTTCCGATATTTCTCTCTGACAGATTCTGCCTTTCTGACACCAGTAATGCCCACCAGTTAAACATTTTTACCTTTTTAAACGTGCTCCATCAGGATCTGACTCACACACCGAAAAATTCCACTTTTTTCCTCTTTTTCCCTCCCGAACCATCGTGTAAATGATGTGATGAATATGTACTACAGGCGTCCACCTGACCATTTAAAGCCACCATGTGGGCGTGGGAAGGTGTTTCCTCATGTGCAACCGCTTTAGAGTAGATTCTGATTTATAAATAGAAACAGGTGTAGGACGTGTGTGTGCACGCTTTCATAAATCTGGAAGTAGAAGTGCGCTGCATTAACTTTTTGTGCCGCAGAAGCTACCTGTAGTTTGCTTTGCTACACATGGTTTGATAAATGAGGCCCCTGGTCTGGGTGGTATGTCTAAAAAAAATCTGATTATAATTCTATTTTTTCTTTTCTTTCTTAAAAACACACCAGAAATTACTCAAAATAAGTTTGGTTTTTATTCTGATCATTTCTAGAAGTTGACTTTAATGTCTGGTCTGTTTATTGTAAACAACAAAATAACTTAATATAACACAAAATAAATCAGAGATCTTCACCGACACCGTAGGTCTTCAGACTAAATAATCCTTACAGTTGCCTTTTGAAAAATAAACGTCCCTTTTGATATTTTTTATTACAAAAATACTTTTGAGACCATAATTTATCATTTGCATCATAACAAACATCAGTTTCCCCCATCAAGACTGACTGATCCAGGATCTGATCCAGGACCTGACCTAACAATGGTCCAGCTGTGAGAGGAGCTTGAGGAGAGGAGACGGGTTGTAGGGGAACAGGTTCTTCTTCTGCAGCCTCCTCACCACGTCTCTGAGTTCTGTGAGACAGAGGACAGCTCGGCTGAGGGTCTCACATGTCTCACGCCCGGGTGGAGGGGACAAGCTGGGACGGTTCGGTGACACCAGCACCGCTCTTCTCACAGCAGAATCAGATCCACTCAGTGAAGCTGCTGGTGGTTCATCATCAGACCTGGTACGGCTTTGATTCTGGTTCCAATCCAAAACATTCCATCTAGTTTTCTCTAGCAGCTCTGAATCCTTAGGGTCCTTTGGATCAGACTCATCAGAACTATCATACTCTACAAGACGAAGTCCAGAACCCAGACTGGACCGTCCCTCTGGACCAATGCCTCCGTGGGAACCAGAAAACAGAACGTCTGATGAACGGAGGCCTCTACCGGGACCAGGAAGTGGACCGTCTGATGAACCGATGACTCCACAGGCTGCGAAGAAGCCCTGCCAGTCTTCTCTGAGGAACTTTAGGTAACACACAAAATATTCCAGGAAGCAGGTTTCCATGGAGATGAGGAAGTCCAGGAGGATGCTGTGATCGAAGGAGAAACTCTGAAGCAGGAGGATGAAATGGCAGTGAGGGTTACAACCAGAAGAACAGGCTGCCTCCAACACGGTGCCATCATCCAGCTGTGAACTCTGCCTGAAGAAGAAGAGAAGATCAGCATCTTCATCACATCCACATCACAACCAGAACTGGTCAGTGTGGTACCTGAACGTCAGGAACACAGAAAGACATGTGCTTGCGGCCTCCATCAGATCATCGTCCTGCTCTCCAAACAGCTGACTGATCCAGAAACAGGGGTGATGGAGGTCTCTCAGAGAGGCATCACTCCGTCTTAGAAAGTCCCACAAACTCTGGAGACCAGTCCAGTAGGTCCTGGTTCGGTCCACTCCATCTGTTAGGGCAAAGTATGAACACAACACTTCACCTGATAACCAATCGTCTAACTCATCCTGACATCCTGGAATCTGCTGCAGCGAGGAAAAAGCCTACAGATGGACAAACCTGACAACAATTCCAGGAATCAGGATTCCAAGTGAGAGTCTTTGGGATTTTCTGGAGATTTATTTATGAATGATGATACTGTGATGCTGAAAAGGTTAAAATATTCATATGAGACAGTTTATGGATTTTTCTGTGATGGAATCTCACCTGCAGCTCCAGTCTGTTGGATCTGAACCTGTATGGACTTGAGCAGAATCAGGCTGATGGCTCGGAGCACCACGTCATCCGGTGTACGACCTTCAAATCCTCGGATGGATCCAGTTCCTCCAAAGGAACAGTCCCGCTCCATGTGAATGGTCTGTAACCAGTTCTCAGCCACATTCGCCAACACACACCGAGCCAGAGCACACACACCTGAGCTCAGATCGGTGTGGGTCGATCCAGAGGACAGGGACCAGTCCTCCCCCAGCTTCTGGAACAGAGTCCTTTTCAGGAGCAGTAGGACTCGCCTCCTGACAAAATACTGAGAAGAGCAGCCGATGGTCCTCAGGAGGGCTGAGGAGTGTGTCGGAATGACTGCGAGTCCAGATCCACAGACTGAACCGGCTGCAGTCAGAACCTCCAACAGGTCCATCAGAAGGTAGAGTGTGGTTCCTCTGGGAACGCTGGATGGCGTCTGCTCTCCGTCCTCAGGGAGCAGCTTGGAACACAGAACTCCCAGGCTGCAGACAAACACTGCCACAACGTTCCCAAGAATTACTGGTGAAAGAAAACACGAAGAAAATTTACACATAACAACATGACTCAGCGGGTTCGACTCCAACAACATGACTCAGAGGGTTCGACTCCAACAACATGACTCAGCGAGTTTGACTCCAACAACATGACTCAGTGGGTTTGACTCCAGTGACATGACTCAGCACGTTCAACTCCTACAACATGACTCAGCGGGTTCGACTCCAACAACATGACTCAGAGGGTTCGACTCCAACAACATAACTCAGCGGGTTTGACTCCAACAACATGACTCAGCGGGTTTGACTCCAGTGACATGACTCAGCAGGTTTGACTCCAACAACATGACTCAGTGGGTTTGACTCCAGTGACATGACTCAGAGGGTTTGACTCCAACAACATGACTCAGCGGGTTTGACTCCAACAACATGACTCAGTGGGTTTGACTCCAGTGACATGACTCAGTGGGTTTGACTCCAACAACATGACTCAGCGGGTTTGACTCCAACAACATGACTCAGCGGGTTTGACTCCAGTGACATGACTCAGCGGGTTTGACTCCAGTTAAATGACTCAGCGGGCTTTACTCCAGTGACATGCCTTAGGGGGTTTGACCAAGTTGACCAATGACCAAGATGTTGTTGTGGTGGACGGCTCACCAGCCTGTAAAGCAGGACATAAAAGGTTGCAGACGAAGGAGGAAATACATCCAATACGTTTCCCCAACTGGATAACCAGCAGCATTGGATGCTTCAGTAAAAGTAAACACACAGTAGTTTGGATAAAATATGTTAATATTTATCTAACGTAACACTGAAATAAAATGTTATTGTGTCATTTGCGGTTTTATAATTATATGGGACTCGGGTGGTCTTGCAGCGTGACGCGTTTACTGAACGTTATGTTATACAGGCAAAAAAAAACAAACAAATTAAATACGTCTTTCGCGATGGACAGTTTTGCTGTTTGAACATAATCAACCTGGCATGAGGTCCCTGGCTTTCAGTTGTCAGTGTGCAGTAGTCATAATCTGTAGAAGAAGCCACATTTCATTCCAGATACGCTAGTTTATTTATGTCCCAAACATACAGCAGCTGTTCTGCTAAAGGAAGCTGGAAATCAAAGCTAGCTGGATGTTTTTCCTGTTTTCTAAAGAAGATAAAAACACTAGTATAATGTAGAAAGAAGCCTCCCAAGTCCAGGTAGAGGTCCTGTAGCCTTTCATCTGAGAGAAATCCAGAGTTAATATGTAAGATTTATATTAGGGATGGGCCGAAAGCGACACTAGCATCGGAAATACTTGCCAATCCTACCAAAAGTAAGAGGATTGGTATCGGTGAGTATTTTTATCTAAACACCATCCATTACCATGGAAACAATCATAACCACACACAAACACAGGAAGTTATGCAGACTTGCGTGACCGTTGTTGTGAGTTGGTAGGCGGAGAAGACGCTGCAGCCACTGTTGTGCTAACATTTAGCATTAATGGTATGCTATTAATTCTGCATCATTACATAACAGCGACATGCCTCATATGCAGGGCTGAAGTTTCCAGAGGCGACATGAACGCTGCCAGATTTACCAGCAGCGACTTTATGAAGCAGTTTGGTTGAAATCACATGAAAGAAAATGAGTTTGCTGCCTTAAAGGAAATGTGCAATAAACCACAGCAATAACAAACGTTGGCAAATGCTTTTTAGAAACATGAGGAATCTGCAGCAGAAAGCCAGAAAGCCACCGTAGTAATAGACAACGTCTTAGACTTCACTGTCCTGGATTAACAGCCCTTTCTTTACTGTACGTACTGCCATACTCGGTATCGGCAGATATTGGAATTGGTACTGGACAGAAAAAAAATGGCACTGGAACATCTGT
>JBAFSZ010000001.1:36581593-36594010 GCA_036919955.1 Melanotaenia pygmaea | reverse complement strand
CCGACAAACCTGCAGCAACTGTGTGATGCTGTCATGTCAACATGGAGAAAACCTCTGAGGAAGGTTTCCTCCACCTTCAGTCTATGACACAAAGAATTAAAACATTTGTGGAGAAAAGGGGATCCAACCTGGTACCAGAAGGTGGATCTCATAAAGTGGTCGGTGACTTTATAAGTCAGTGAACAGGTGAGCTAGAGTCTGCGTCTGACCTGCTGTGTGAATAAAACCAGGATTTACTCACAGATTCTCTGAGAAGATAGAAAACAGTCAGAGATGCGGTCCTAGCAGCCAGATGTGAGATCAGCTGCTCTTCCGCTTCAAACAGCTGCACCTGTAAAGTGACCAACTTTTAGTTTTAGTTCTGACGTTTCTGGTTCGGTTTCATCCCTTCTGTGCAGCAGCGGTACCAACCAGCTGAGACATCAGGTCCATGTCCTGAAACAGCCCCCTGAGGACCTCCACCCAGCCTGGCTCCACATCTGCCGACAGCCTCCGAGACAGAACCCCGCTGGTCATCCTCCTCACCACGGTCAGACTCAGACAGGTCAGCTCCTCCCGGTTCTCGCCCGGACCCGGACCACACACCCCGGAGAAGATCGCGGCCACCACATTAGTGGGTCTGAGTCCGGGGAAGGATCCGTTCACAGAGCACGTGAATGTTTCTGTCAAAGCGTTAAAGAGGGATGTGGATGACTGAAGTCTCGCTGGGAGGTCCATCATTCTACACTACGTCAGACGGAACCACGGTACCGACCCACTGGCCCCGACGACGACATTAAAACTATTTTCTCTACGCAGAAATAAATTATAACTTATTCATATTGCTATTTTCTTCTTCTTCGTCCTCATCTTCTTCTTCTTCTGTTGTTTACCGGCGGTCTATGGTCAGCATGGGGGTTAGTCGGCTATCTTAAAGGTGCAATACCGCCACCTACTGGGCTGGAGGGGAGGTGGTAAAGAAAAGAAACGGTGGGTTCTGTCGAAAACATGGGTGGGTCTTGGAAATTTATGAAAGGGGCAGGCTGTTGTTAATAAAGTCTGTTTATGATCTTGTAGAGCTTCAGGTTAAATACAGTAAAACCATGTCCACACAAAGGTCAGAAGAATTCGTTGCATCATTTTAGTCCTGTGCTCTCCACATCGTTCTCCTGTCCATGAAAGAGTTCATTTTAAAATTATACTATTTAGATTTCCATTTTTAAGCTCAAAATAAATTTAAAAAGCTTTTGGTACATTGCTGGCTTCTTGAAATCTCAGATCATTCAGAAAAAGTTACCTTTTCATCCCAGAGAGAGAAATAAACATAAAAACAGTGCTTTTGCAGAAACAATCACTTCCTATTGAACACAAACTAAAGAGATGATTATTGACTTCAGGAGGAATAGGAGTTAACAAAACACTGTGTACATCGTGGGGGAAGAGGTGAAGGTGTTGGAGGAATACCAGTACCTCAGAGTTTAGCAGGACAGCAGACTAGACTGGTCTAGCCATCTCTTGCTTGTGCTGCCATAGGCTTAGACTGCTGACAGACTTCTTTCTTTTCATCCCTCTAATAATTTTCTCCCATATATAAACGTGACAGCATCATTAATATATGTCTCCTCTCTCAGCAGGTCTCCCTGGCTAAAAGTTTGTGGTGGAGAGTTCAGAATGCTTTGCAGCATCTGTTGGGGCAGCAGAACCAGAACCAGAGACTTAAAGAAGCTGAACAACCTGATCAAGAAGTTCTGGTTCTGTTCTGGGGACTGATGGACAAGAATGTAGCACAAGCTGCTTGACATCTTCTAAACCAGTGGTACCAAAAGTTTTCCTGCAGGGCTCCCTTCTCATCAACCACAATAATGTCCATGCTAAAATTGAGACATGACACGCTGTGCTCTCTCTTTGTTACCCGCCATCGTACTGGACCAGGACAAGAATGTCCTTTTCTTGTCTTTTCTTTTTGGGTTGCTGAAATGTCTTGTTGATTCGTCACAGTTTGCCCATTGGTTTTTCACAAATTTGTCCCAGTTTTGCCAGCAGTGTGAAAACTACATACAATATAAAATGATACAACATAAGAACAGGCTTTACATACTACACATTTATTTATATTCAAATTTGGGTGAATTATACAGAAATGTGCAAAGTTGATGCTGTACAGACATTACGCCATGAATCATGTGATGTTAATTCCTTTATCTCAGGCTCTTTATAAAAGCCACACCTCCAGTGTTGGAGGGTAACCAGAAGATAAAATAAATAACTTGTCGTGTGTTAGGAGCGGTCTTGGTCTGATGATGTCTAAATGTGAAGAGTATGATGAAGAGTATGTTTAGATACAAACAAATATAATCTTACCCATTGGGATGAACAATACCAAAGTTTTTCTTGTCGATACGACACCTTTAGTTTGTGTTACTTTTTCATCAGTATTGATACTAATACTTTTTACCCCTTAAAGGAAAATCACACAATTCTACAGTGTGCACTTAAATTTTTATTACTAGGATAATATGAAATATGAATAAAACCCGTGAACATAAATTCAGGAAAGAAATGCTTCTCAGTTATCAAAACATTTATTAATAAATGGAAGTGAATAAAAATAAGATCAAATAAATCTTTTTCAAATTATGAAATAGTTAAATAGCAAATTAAGATTATTTAAATTGACTATAATTAAACAAAACATATAACTGTAATATAATAAAATATAATGCTTAATAACCTGGATTAAAGCAGAAAAATGTTAAAACACATCATTACTATCATCATCATCACCAGTCCTCGTTAAGGCCAGAACTGGATCCCAGGACTCAGATATTTGCTTCCTGTCTGGCTGCTGTTAGTTTACAAAGAACCAAATGGTTTAGGTCCAGATTCCGTTCAGGGTCTTTTGGGTTGTTGTGAGCCAACCAGATCCCCCAGGTCGACTTTCTGTTCCCAGAGTCGGGACTAAACATGGAGAGGCAGCGTTGAATTTGTGGAACAAACTCAAAGAAAACTGCGGATCTGCTGAAACTCTCAGCTGATTTAAATCAAAGAAATTCTACTTTTCATCAAACCAACTGTTAATTCCTCACACGCTGGAACTTTATTTTTTTATATTTATATTTTCATTTTATTATATTTTAGCTTTTGTCGTATTTTCTTGGATTATTTTAAGTTTATTTTAAATGTACTTTTTGTGTTTCTTCTGCACCCCACTGTAATGCTTTTAATGTTTTATGTAAAGCACTTTGAACTGTCTTGTACATAAAATGTGATGTACAAATACTTGCCTTGCCTAGCATCTGATCACGTGACACAGAAGAGCGAAAGCAAAAAGAACAGAACAGAAAGAAAGAAACCGTGGCTGGGTTCACACTTGATTTCATTGTTTAAAACTTAGAAGTGGAAATAAGTAATGAGTAATGAGTTGTATCTCTAATATCTCAATATTCAAAATAATATTAATTCCGATATTTTGACTGCCAGATATGGAAGTGTCGACTCCAGAGTATCCCGACCCACCCGTTGTTCATCAATGAAGGTTATTCTTCATTTTCAATTTATGCTGATATCATACAAAAGGTTGCATATCCCAACTTTTACTGTTATCTCCGTGGGGAGGATGGTTGTATTGTGAAAGGTTTTTGCCGGAAGTGTCATTGTTTTTCCTGCTGACGTCACACTGTTGTTTCCACTCACAGACTTTGGAGTTAAAGCTGATTGATTGACAGCGGAATGATCCTGATGGTGACCTGCAGAGGTTTCTAGGAAACTTTTCAGAAACGGTAAACGTCGCGGTTTGGTTCGGCGTTGACGCAGAAAGTTCGGGAACGATGCAGCTCTGACAACTCCAGTCTGCAGGCTGATTGGCTCAACGTCTGCCCAGCGTCTGTCTGTAAGTCTTTGTTTTCCTCTCAAAGATGCTGGCTTTAACCTGCAGACACATCGCAGGAGCTTTGTTATCGACATGCTCCTTTTACTGAGCGTTTTTGGTGCCAGTTCTTCAGGAACAAACAGTAAACAAACAACTAGCAAGGCAAAGCTACTGAGTTTGTTAGCACCCTGCTAACTAGCGTCTGCTAACAGCTTGGTGTGAATATAACCTCTAAAACAGGTTTCTGTGAAAAAGGTCATCTTTATTACATTTTCTGAAGTCTGTTAACATGTTTTTTTCCTATTCCTTTGGCCTAAGTAGTTTTGGTTGTTTAGTGGAGCATGGATGATATTATTGTCTTTATTTGTAATTAGAGTAGCTTCATTGTTCATTGTTTATTCTCCGGTGAAATGAAGGTTTGATCAGGTCAGGATCAGATAAAATCTGTTTATTTCAATCAAACTGCTGAAACTTTGCAGGGAAGCGTGAGATTTAACGGGAGATTGCACATTTATATCATTTGAATGAATATGATTTGAAGGTTTCGTGTCTTCTTGATGATTTTGAAGCAGAACATCTGCAGGAGCAGCTACGATATGACTAAGAGAAGTCCATCTCTCCAGCTGGTCAAAAGGTACGTCTGGGTTTCATCATGTAAAGAAAGCCTCCCAACCACACATCACCAGATGGAGTAGGTGTCCACACTTTGGACTGATAACGTCAGCTTATAGCTGCTTTAACCTTGAGTCAGTCACTGGGAATATTCAACATGTGTCTCTCTTCAAAAAGAAAAGAAAAAAAAAAATAAATAAAACACTGCCGCTCAAAATATAAATAAAATGTAAAACAGAAAGCAATGATTTTAGAATCTTAAAAACAGACTTTTTTTTACCGTAGAAGATTAAAAACATCAAATATTGAGACATTTTCTAATCCTAAGAAAATGAAAATAAATAAGATTCAAGGGAGCATCATACTCAAAACACTCCTCCTGGCAACGTAAATTTGTTTGACACAATACGGCAGCCAGACCACCATTCTGCTGTCATGATGCTGGACAGGACTGCTTAAAAAGAACATAAAATTCTGACATATTTTACTACTTGATCAGAAACATGAGTTAATTTCCATCCTGACTTCCAGGTCCGTGTCCCCACAGTGCAGCATCCCCTCATTTGCTGGGTCTCAGCAGACCAGCTGGTCTCACGAGCTCCAGCCAGTGAGTGTAAGCTCCCAGCAGCTTGGCTGAAAACCGGAGATCAGGTTCCTAATTTCTGCACTAATGAGTTACAAAATTATTTTGTTTAAAAGTATCATAAACATTTGTGAACCCATGTGTAAGTTATAAGATGTTAAATATTAAATGATGCACATTTTAATAGAGCATTGATCATTCATTAAAACACAATAAGTGATAAAATAAAACAAAGCTTATGAGTAAAAAAGTTAAAGTCTGAATGCTAGAGATAAAGCAATCAACTTGATTGATTAAAACACTGTACAAATCTTTAGGATTTGGACTGTCTGTATATCTAAATACACACATAGATGTTATGGACATTATTTGATCTGAAAGAACGAAATGAATCAACATATAAATAAACTGATAGCAGAGAATACCGCATATCTCTTC
Organism: Melanotaenia pygmaea; assembly: GCA_036919955.1. NCBI lineage: Eukaryota > Metazoa > Chordata > Actinopteri > Atheriniformes > Melanotaeniidae > Melanotaenia > Melanotaenia pygmaea. The sequence continues at coordinate 36,588,530 of JBAFSZ010000001.1, read as the reverse complement.
CCAGATGGGAAAACAAAGGTATATAAAGAACATTTCAGAGTTTTAGATGAAGGATTTTCTGGTTTTGATGAAGGATCCTAGCTGCCCACCAGTCCTGGGTCTTGGTGGGATTTTGTGTTTGTGAAGTTGGTGAAAGGTCTGAACTGCAGGCGTGCCATGTGATGGATGCATTATACCAGCTCCGAAGCAGGTTCTGTTCTGGATAAATATAAAAGCACCACCCCCTGACCAACCAGTGCTCTTATAAAATGGCTAGAATATCCTGCACACATCGTGAGAGGAGCACTTAGGAGAGAAAGAGTCTGTAGGGACAGATGCATCCTTTTGATGTTTCCAATGACATTCTGAACATAAGATACCGATTTTCATTGGATGGATATTGTAGTTAAACTGAGATGGGGAGAAGTGTCGGGTTGACTTGTTTCCTGTGTTTCTTCTTTCTCTATGCTGGTTATTGTCGTAACCAAAGCCTAACTAACACAAAAAAAAAAAACAAAATAACTTCAAGACTGGCAGGTAGAATACCTTCATCAGTAACTGTGGGCCAGCGTCTAACATCCTCAGTCCAGATTCTTCCGTCAGCAGAAACGAGGCGTCCGTAATATGGCTCAACACACAAAACGCCCGTTGGGTTTGTCTGAAGCTCGATGCATTTCTTTAGTCGTTATTTTCAGTGACAAGTGGAGGAACTGTGAGGATCACACAGATTAAACCGTTCATTCGCATCATACATGATTATTTACATTATTCTGTTGAAGATTCTCCACACACACATTTTCTGATGTGTACGTCTGCTTCCATTAGTCCTTCCTACACATAAGCAGCTTCCGCTGGAACGATGCGGCTTCTGCTCCTTCCCGGCTGTAATCGCTGCTGGAACTTAGCAGATGTCACGGTACCTGAACTTAGTCACCTTTTCCACCAACAGTTTTCCATTTCGTCCTTTTAAACCCTCGTATGACACTATGGGCTCCTTTCTCTGTACAGTTCATTTTCCCCCCATTCCTGGCCTCCATACTGGGGGTGTTTCCCCATATGGGAGGATTATTGTAAGACAGTGTTTCTCTGGAAGGACTAAGAATTTACCATTTCAGTTTTTCTTAGAGAACAACGGGACTCTGGGTTCAAATTTACTCCCCTTTCAGGGAATTAATGGACAAAAATCCTCTCCCCAAAACTGCTGTAAAACACAACACATTAATAATTTATCTGGTTTTTTTTTGGGGGGGGGGGGTCAAATTGCTTAGTCAACTCAAAAATACCAACTACCTAATTATTGAAATAATTTTAACCCTTTAATGACATTATGTCACAATTTTTCTGAAAAATAAAAATTTACATAGAATTTTTCTGTTTTCTATTTTTAAGGGTTAATATGAACACCGACGTTTTTTCATGTACAGCTTTGCAGAGCTTCTATAAAACTGATCCATGCATTGTCTGTGAAAGCCAGTCTGTGTGTTGAGCTGGTTCAGGTGTGCTCAGAAACCAGATGTTACCATCAGTCAGCTTTAGTAGAAGATTAAAGGCTTCTCATTAAATCCGTGTCTATTTTCTGTTTATGCTAAATATGAAGCAGTAAATATGTAGTTTTCAAAGGTAAAACCTTCTCTCTGCACCTGGTCCGTTCAGGTCACCTGATCTTACCTCAACTCGCTCAGACATCCGGACTGTGTTGACTGGTTGCTCCACTCAGGAGTTGGGTACGTTAACATTCCTGTTCCGAAATGTGACAGGATGCTGAACCATCACTGCAGAGGGAACCCCGAGCTTCATGAGGAGCTGCAGATTCAGGCTGCCGTGGCAGCGGGGGACGTCTGCACCGTCCGGAAGATGCTGGAGCAGGGATACTCTCCCAAGATCCGGGACGCCAATGGCTGGACTCTGCTCCACTTCTCTGCTGCCAAAGGAAAAGAGAGATGTGTTCGGGTGTTTCTAGAGCACGGAGGTCAGTGGATGTTCAGACATGTTACAGGATCCAAATATATGCTGCAGACCACAGCTAAATATCTGTCTGATACCTGCAGATGTATCATGTCCATATAACCTGACATTTAAATATACAGTTGAGGTGAAGTTTTCTTTCATTTAGAAAAGAAAGTTTGTTTACAACAAAAGTGTCAAACTCATTTTAGCTCAGGGGCCACATTCAGCACAATATGGTCTCCAGTGCATCAGACCAGTAAAATAACAACATAACATCCTATAAACAATGAAAACTCCACATTTTCCTCTTTATTTTTACATTTAACGAACTACCCTTTTAGAAAACATTATGAACAATCTGAAATTTCTGGAGAAAAGTGGGTGACTCATTTACATTATTCAGTTATTTACACTTTTAATTTCAGTAATGTATTTTATTTTAGAGTGTTAGTTTATCATTTTTGTTTATCATGGGAAGACAACACAATCACATCATGCAGGCACATCCCGGATCAGAGGACCTTCAGCAGAGGATGATGACAAAATCCTGACTTTAACGCCGCTCTTGTCCTCACAGCTGACCCCACAGTGAAGGACTTCATCGGTGGATTCACCGCCCTCCATTATGCCGCCATGCACGGCAGGGCACGCATCGCCCGGCTGATGCTGGAGTCGGAATTTCGTGGCGACATCATCAATGCTAAAAGCAACGATGGTTGGACGCCGCTTCACGTGGCTGCGCACTATGGCCGCGACTCATTTGTGCGCCTCCTCCTGGAGTTCAGGGCCGAGGTGGACCCGCTGAGCGACAAAGGGACCACGCCGCTGCAGCTGGCCATCATCCGTGAGCGCTCCAGCTGCGTCCGAATCCTGCTCGACCACAGCGCCAACATTGACATTCAGAACGGCTTCCTGCTGCGGTATGCCGTCATCAAAGGAAACCATTCGTACTGCCGCATGTTCCTTCAGAGGGGAGCAGACACTAATTTGGGTCGTATGGAGGATGGCCAGACCCCCCTACACCTGTCAGCCCTCAGGGACGATGTACTGTGTGCTCAGATGCTCTACTTGTACGGGGCCGATACCAACACCAGGAACTACGAGGGCCAGACGCCGGTTGCTGTGTCTGTTAGCATGTCTGGGATCAGCCGGCCTTGTCTGGACTTTCTGCAGGAAGTCACCAGTAAGTCTCGCAGACACTCACCATGTCCTGTAGCACAGCTGCCCCTTTCAGAACGCTGACTATATATATGGCTATGAAGGTCCCCGATGTTGCTAAATTGTTTTGTGCCACCATCTTTAAAGGCCTTCACTTGTTATCCAGGGCTTGTTGTTTGCACAGCAGCGTACGGCTCTGACTGGAACAACAGCATCCATACAGAAGTTAATACAGTCCGTGGTGCAGTCGACCGTCGCCTCCATGTTCTTGTTGTGAGACCCCTCCAGTGCTTCCTAGTCCGTGGTCTTAAAGCAGTCTTTAAGAACCTGCTCGGCTTCAGGAGACCGCTTCCTGAACCAGCGTGTGGTTGTTGGTAGTCTGCTCACTCTTGTGTAGTGAGATTTGAGCAGGACCAGATTGTGATCTGCTTTTCCCAGTGCAGGCAGGGGGGCGGCTCTGTATGCATTCTTCATGTTTGCATACATCAGGTCTACAGTCCTCTTCCCCATGGTGTTACAGTCCAAATACTGGTCAAAATCAGCCAGTGTGTTGTCCAGAGTTACATGATTAAAGTCCCTAGAGTTCAGTACAAGAGCCTCAGGATGTTGTTGTAGGGTGTGTTTAGCCACAGTGCAGTGGATGACGTCACACACAGCTGATCGACTTTTACCTCAGCTATGCAGGGGTCGGTCAAGAAAAGTTTTGATAGGGGGCCAGGCAGGGGCACTGAGCAGGAAGAGGGGGGCACAAAAGAGACCTTTTTAAGGTCTAGATTTTATGAAATATTGAACTGATTATTACAACTGAAGTGATCATCTAATGTCAAAACTGAAGAGAATCAAGTTAAGGACGGTTAACATGAATAATTTGTAAGCATTGGCTCTTTTTGTTGATACAGTGCATTAAAAATGGGCATATTTAACAGAGTTGTGAATGCTGATTAATCATGAATGCGTGAAATTGTAAGCTGTGATTAATCTGATTGAAAAATGTTTTAAGTTCACAATCCTAATTATAATACTGGAAAACGATGATGGCAGGAGTGTTTTTGACCTTCTGAAGTTAAAGCTAACCTAATAAATGACCAGATTATTTGTGTCATTGAACATAAATTTGATATTTCTTTTTACAATTGACTGTAAACCTCATCGTAGAGAAGCAGCAGAGGATTGAATTGTAATGTGAGAGGATGAGAGTGATGTTTCACCCTCAGATGAGAGGATCAGCAGATCCTCACCTGCAGCTTCATGCTGGAGAAGCAACAATGGCTGCATACCTGCTCTGCACTCTGAACTCTGATATTACAGATATCCAAGAACTGTGTGGATTTCAGACGAGTCCTTTCAGGATCGCATATCTGCTGGTGGGTTCCTGGTTCCACCTCTACCTCCTGACATGAAAGGAGTGGTCCATCGCAGAGTGACAGGAAGTCTTTCATCTGCTGAACATCAGCTTTCTGTTGCTCCAGTGAATGACTTACCTTCCTCCATTATCATATGGCCTGATTGTTAGACGTCTTCTAGACAGAAGGCAGAAAGATTAGGGTTTCATCAAATTGACCAGCACTGAATAAACATGATCCTCATATCAGTTTCACAGTATTTATGACATATTTTCCACATTTATCTTGTCATAGTGAAGATAACTGAGAGCAAATTCAAAACCAGACCTATGAACTTTTGAATAGGTTCTTTTCTTTTGTGTTCTTTGTCTCTGGATGTCAAAGGCAGGAGACAAAGTCTGAATGTGTAAATTGAAGGCAAGGGTAAGTTTATTTGTACAAGAAAATTCAAAGTGCTTTACATGAAACATTAAGAGCATTACAGCGGGTGCAGGAAGCAATAACAAGTTTATTAAAAACAAACTTTAAAAAGAAATTAAACACAAACAGAAAGAAGAAAGCTGAAATAAGATGGATAAAATGAAAGAAATAAAGTTCCAGTGTGGGGAATTTAACAGTTTTGATAAAAGGCAGCAAGTAGAAAAGTTTTTAACCCTGATGTAAAACTGCTGATCCAGGAAAGGTCCACAGCCCGAGAAGATGGGGGGAGCATTTGTTTTGGTTCAGGCTAGAGTATGTTTCATCTGCCATCTGCAGGAAGACACCTGAAAGCAGATGTGTTCAAAAGATATTTAAGGCCTGAAACATGCTTAAAAACCCGGTTGGGAGGGCATCTAGACAGCAAGTGGTGGTTTTCAGATGGCCAATGATCTCATCCAGGTTTTTGGGACTGATTGGAGAAAAGTGTGTCATGGTGTTCATTCCAGCAGTTCAGTAAAGTCCCGTTTCAGCTCCTCAGATTGTTGTTTCACATCGTTTGACCCCACATGCAGCATGAGGTTTTCCACAGTTTTCCACAATCTGTGTAATTTTGGCCCTTCCATCTGATATGATGTCCTTTAGTATGTTTTTCACACGTTTCTCAAGTCTTTCACACCAAAGTCACCAGCAATCAGTTTGAGGCCCAGCTGTCTGCTTTTACTTTCCAAGTTGTTCTCTGGTCTGACCCTGGTGTGTAGGGAGATTTCATCCCGGCCATCAGATGTAGAACCAGAATCCTGCAGCAGTGGAGCAAACCTGGTCTGTAGTTGCATGTTGAGGACGAGACTTGTTAGTTTTCCTTCAGACAACTGGCTATGTCTGTGTCTTGTTAGGGAGAGGGGTTGAGGAGGTGCTTGGTCTGGGTGGCAGAGCAAGCTAGCCAGTCATGTTGCTAATCTCGGCAAACTGGGCTCTGCCTGTTACTTGTCCTTCCATTTCCTTGTAAGATGATTTACCCTTCAGCTTTGCCCCAAGAGTATTCCAGGAAGGACTATCAGTGAAAGAGTAATTACCTTGTACACTGACCTCCTGTTTCTGTCCAGCCATGGTTGTGCTAGTTAGCTGTGTGTTAGCAAGATATTGTCGCTTTTTTATTAATGGCAAAGTTGTATCATTTCCACACAATCCGTTCACTTCCACATTCACCTGGAGCCATTGAATCTTTGTTTCCAGCATGCTGATCTTCTGTAGAAGATTGTAATAGTCATCTGTAGAGAGGGGAGGCATCTTGTGTCTAGTTAGCTTTAGCTCCTGAGTAGCTGTAGATAAGGCTTGTGCTATTTATAGGCCATGCTGACGTGACTGACAAGATTGTAAAAATCTTAAAAAAATAGTAGTATCCAACCAAATCTACCATAAAATACAGTCCCAGTGACTAATGAGTATCCAGGAGCTGTTGCCTATAAATTTCTTGAGTAGAAAAATTAAAAGATTGGCAGAAAAATGCAGAGAGGAGAGCAAAGCAGCAAAATATCAACAGGGAACAGAAGCAGGAAGTAGTTAAAGTCCTGTTTCCACAAATGGTCTGGCTTGGTGCAAATTTTTTTTTGTGTTTCCATAGTTAAAAACTGAAAAAGGTGCCAGAATATTCAATCTGATCAGGCCTTTTTCTAGGACCCTTCAGTTGGGGTCCCAATCTTACCCAACCCTAAAGGCATGACGCACTCTATTGATTAGTGGATAGAATCATCACTTCCTGTGTGACTTGGCTTTAAAAACAAAGCAGAAACAGCTCCATGTTTAAATATATGCTGGGTTTTTTGTTGTTTAAAGCCACATGGCAAGAAGAAAGAAGACAAACTGCTGGATGCCCATCATTCTCCTCCTATGGTTCTATGTCGCATTCTTCTTCGTTAAAATTTACGGATGGCCGCACCATGCTATGAAAATGAAAAAAATGAAGTATGCTGTGACGTCATGCTATTACGTAGCTAGCACATCTGCCTTACTAGGGCTAGGTGGCAGCAGCAATTGTAGTAGCTCTGTTTTTGACTCGTGATTTTTTGCAGTGTAGCCGTCTTTTTTTAAGA
>JBAFSZ010000001.1:36504144-36514820 GCA_036919955.1 Melanotaenia pygmaea | reverse complement strand
AAGAAATCCAGCTAACAGATGCAGCTTCTTGCCACCCAATACCGTGATGCAATGCGGCAAAAGGTAAACACTGACGTTACAAAAGATTCGCCTATAGAAGCAACGTACTGTAATCTGACACCCAGTAACTTCATTTGACGTTAGTGACAGAGCTAATCAGACCCCCCAACCCACAGTCCAGCCCTGCTCAGCCCAGCGTTGCTCTGGATGTGAGCGTGTGTGTGTGTGCGTGTGTGTAGCCTGTGGCTGTTGAAGAATAACGGAGTGGAGCGGCTGGAGGAGCGGGCGGCATCTATATAGGTAACTGCATCTATATACAGTGATTGGTCTTTGCTTCCGGGGCTAAACTCAAAAGACCTGGAAAAGTCGTCTGACGACGCCACTGAAGCTGACTGAACCGGTATGGCTTGTTTGAAAGGGCCAAAGGAGAAAACCTCTTCACTCAGAAAAGAACATGGCAGCATGGCTTAGGCTGGCAACGCTGCATCTGAACAAACCACACCTGGAACAGACCAGACCAAAGTGCACATGTTTGGCCAGAATGTAGAAACACCAAACACAGCATGAGTTTCTCCCACATATAATTTATGTTAACTGGTAGAACTCACGCAGAGCGATAAAAACTTTTCATGGACTTGTGGTCTAAAGCAACATGGATGCAGTCTGTTCTCTATCTGTCTCCAGGTTGGTCAGCTGATCACAGCGGCAGCAGCCAACAGTAACCTGAAGCGAGTGACTTTGGAGCTGGGAGGGAAAAACCCCTGCATCGTGTTTGCTGACTGCGACTGTAAGCAAATATATTCTTTTTTCTTCACACGTTTCATTGGACCAGAACCAAAGCAAGGCTCCAGCTAGATGGGTGTGATTAGACATAAGGTCAGTGAAACAGCTGGTGTTCTGCCCGTGGATGGCCTGGTTCTCCCTCGTTCCGCTGGAGCCCATCAGCTGATGTTCACCACAGAATGAGGAGAGTTGGCTGACGCTTTAACTGCAGCCTCCAGTGTCTCTGAAATAAAATCTGGTTCACTCAGAATGACTGTAAACTGTCCTGGATAGAGATGGCTCTCCTGCCACTGCTGCCTCTGTCGGTTGCAGCTTCCTCAATGTTCATCTTCCTAAAGATCTTCCTCTCATCATCATCATTCTCGTTCTTTTAACATTTTATAAGCATTAATTTGGTTTATCTGGCCTGAGATAAACAGGAAGTGAGCAGAGGGAGGGGCATGTCCGTCATACATGGACCGCCCACTCAGGTAGCCACCTACTGGTTCCCACCAGTGAGCTCCGTGTTCAGGACTCTGTGGTCCAGGACTACAAACTAACAGATTGTTGTCCATATGTGGATTCTGTCTGGATATCATAGAAAAAACTCTGTCCTCTTGTTCCCACGTGAATTCCTGCAAATCCTCTGTGAGCCGGTCCTGACAGGACCTCATCTGGACCAGTTCTGTTCCATACCAGTTCTGATTTGGATATGTTCTGATCCAGACCAGTTCTGATACAAACTGGGTCTAATACGTACTGGTTCTGACATGGACTGGTTCTGATATGAACAGGTTCTAATACAGACCAGTTCTGATTTGGACAGGTTCTGAACTGGATCAGTTCTGATCCAGAACGGTTCTGATTCGGACCAGTCCTGACAGGTTCTGATTTGGACCAGTTCTGATTCAGACAGGTTCTGACATCCTGTTCAGATCTGAGTTTAAATAAACTGCATCGTGATTGGATGCTCTGTTTCTTCTGAGTAGCTGTGATCCAGCATTCAGTTGCCATGGAAACAGAAAACAATCTACATGTTGTTTTACTAAAATCAGTAAGTTTGGATTTTGAACATCTTCCTTCAGCTAAGATTCTGAATTCAACACTCATTTCTGGTCCAGAGACTGATGTTCGGTTCAGATTTAAATCTTGAAATGAGGTGATTAGAGAGGAAAACTTAAAGGTCTCAGTCTGATTTCTGTCATCAGGATGAGAATCGGTAGATTTAATCTGGTTACCACGGTCCGGTCCGGTCCCATCTAGTCCTGTCCTGACCCATCCAGTCCAGTCCTGTTCCATCCAGTCTAGTTCAGTCTGGTCCTGTCCCGTCCAGTCCTGTCCCATCCCATCCTGTCCCGTCCCATCCAGTCTAGTCCAGTTCCATTCCGTCTTGTCCAGTCCAGTACAGATTATTTACTGCTGACCAAAGAGCTGAACAATAAAGCAGCAAATCATTTACAAAACATGGATGTCTATAAATAAATGTCCCGTGCAGCCTGGAAACCTGATACGGATTATTTGGTTTAAATATGTTGTATTTGATGGAGTCAGCTGGTTGGACAGACTGGATGAGATGAGGTGGATCTACAGATCGATCTGCTGACCGATACAGAAGCGTCTTATAACTTTTACCTGAACTATGTCGGCCCTGTTCTCTCTGAACTGTGGGCTGCAGGAAACACGCAGACCACCCAAACACAAAGAACTGGATTCCTCTGTAGAAGAATTTAAGCAGCTGTTTGATGTGTGTGCAGTGCAGCTGGCTGTGGAGGAAATTCAGAAAGGAGCGTTTTATAACCAGGGTCAATGCTGCACGGCTGCATCACGGATCTTTGTGGAGGAAAGTATTTATGAAGAATTTGTGCAGCGCAGCGTAGAAAACGCCAAGAAGATCGTCATCGGAGACCCTATGGACCCTCAGACCACACATGGACCACAGGTATGGACATTACACTCTGATTGTGGGTAGTTCTAGACTTTTTGTCCCTTCAGGTAATTTTCCTGGTTGTGTTTCACCATATGGGATGATTCCATGTAAGAACTTTAAATTCCAGCTTTTATTATTTTAAAGGTGAACAGGACAAATTTCTTCCCCTTACAGGACAAAAAGTCCTTGCCCCAAAACTGATGTAAAACATTACAGATTGATATTATTTTCCACTTTTTTGCTCAAACTGCTTAATCAACTTCATTCCTAATTAAAAATCCCAGATACATAATTATTTAAATTATATTCTATATATTTCTTTTTGTTTGTTTTGTTTTGTTTTTCTTTTTTCAGAAAACGGGGACGTCATGTATTCAAACTGTCATTTAAAGGGTTAAAAAACATTTTAATAATTGGCAGTTTTGATAGGACTCAAGTCTTTTGGAAAATTCATACATAAAATAATCTGTAGTTTTTTTATAGCAGTTTTTGGGAGAAAACTTTTTCAAGGGTCAGTGACAGAAAACTTAAATCTATTATTAAAAATCGTTTCTATTGGTATCTAATGACTTAACTGAAGCAACTGTTATGTTTTTATTCTCTTAGAATGAAACATTTATATCTACTGGCCGTGGGTTCACATACGTGGCAGCTGCCGCCATTTTTACTACGGTGTCTCTGAATGGACAAACAACTCTGTGTGTGAAGCTTTAAAACTGGAGTAGCAGCTTTGTCTGATAGGAGCTAGAGCTCCGTCTAGGATACAAAATGCAGATCAAATAGAAGAAGAAAGTAGCCGTGTAGTTACCTGTAGGTCAGCCATCGCTGCACCTGAGGCCACTGGATCCACTCACACATGAAAACATCTTCAATTCTACAATAAATCAGTGAATGTGGAATTATTCTCCTACAATTAATTGATATTCATCCATTTTATTTCTGAATCCTTCAGATTGATCAGCAGCAGTTTGATAAAATTATGGATCTGATAGAAAGTGGGAAAAACGAGGGGGCCAGACTGGAACATGGAGGAGGAGCTGTAGGTGAAGAGAGCCTCTTCATCCAGCCCACCATCTTCTCTGGAGTCAAAGATCACATGAGGATTGCAAAGGAAGAGGTTTGTTTCACCACAGATGCAGAGAAAAAATAATCACACCTCATGAAACTTATGTCAAATAGCAGAACAAGAAGATTAAACTGACATTTTAACCCCTTGATGTTGAATGTTTTTATTTTTATTTAATTCATCTATTTTTATTGACTTAACTTGATTTGTGTACTGTTTAAAGTTATTATTTCTATATGTGTTCTTTGTTTTTGTTGTTATTGATTTATCTAATATTTAATAGTATTCTATTTTATTCCGGTCTTTAACTTTTTTTTATAATTTTTCTTCTTATTTTAACTTATTTATTTTGGTTTTATTTAGTTCTAAATAAATTCAGGTGTAAATGAGTTCATCTTTTATTAGAATTATGTGCTTATTTTGGATTTTATGGTAAAAATCCTCCAGATCTGTCGACTTATACTGAAAAGGTGCTGAAGAATCCAACATAGTTGCTCTGGTTCTCAGAACCAGTTCATTAAAGTCTGTATGAAAATGAAAATAAGATATAGAAATATATACGTTTTAAATATAGATGTACAAATGCAAATAAATGTAAAAAGATAATGTATGGGTACATGGCTGCTGAACTCCATCAAAAGATTTTCATGAAATACCAAAGTTTGATGAATAAATCTTCATAAATAAATAAATGTTCTTGGAGGATTTTATGTTGATGTTTGGACAAAGAAAACATAAAATATCTTTAAATTCTGAGACTTTTATCTGAAATTTTACAAACCAGGCTAACGCTAAAACAAAAAAAAAAAATGTTTTCTTAGCCCTTAAAATTAAATCAAATTTTATTTGTACAGCACTTTTCATGCACAAAGCAACACAAAGTGCTTTACATAATAAAATCAAATTACATATTAAAAACAAAATAAAACACAATAAAATTTACAACCATAGTAGTTTTTTCACACAGTAATAAGGTTGTATCATGTCATGAATGGCGGCAGAGGTGAGGACCCAAATGCAGCCTGTCAAGGCAGGAGGCAGAACAGTGCAGGTGACGAGGTTTTATATTTAAACCAGACCCAAGTAGAAAAATCTGGAATACAAAGGTCAGGGGGGCGGCCCGGAGGCCGCGCAGACAACTGGGTCAGTTCAGGAGGTTGACCTGGAGGCCGAGCAGATAACAGGGTCAGGTCAGGATGCCAGACAGACTGGAGCAGGATCTCCAGGGGTGGACCCGGAGGTCTAGAAGACTTGGGCCAGGTTCCTGGAGGACGACCCGGAGGACAAGCAGAGCGGATCTCTGGTGGATCGGCCAGCTTGGACCGGAGCTCTGAAAGACGAGCAGGCTTGGTTGGACCGGAGCTCTGGAGGCAGACTGGATCTCCGGCGGCTGAGCAGACGGGATCTCCGGAGGCTTAGCAAATAGGATCTCAGGAGGGCTCAGTATCCACATTGTAATGAGCTCCAAACCAGAGGCAGAAGAGGAGCAATCTCCTCGGCGGTGTAGACCACACCGATCTCCTCAGTCCCGGGAACCAGAAGCCAGCGAGGAGCGTCTCGACCTGAGACCTCCTCTGGAACATGGACTTGAGCTCGGTGAGGAGCGTCTCGACCTGAGACCCCCTCTGGAACATGGACTCAAACTGGGGACAACACTGGTGACGTGGACTGTGGATCTAGTGACAGCACTGGGGAAGTAGACCTGGGCACTGATGCGGGACGCTGAAGAGCTGGGCAGGACCGGGGCACCGGTGTGGGACACTGAAGCACTGGAGCTGGTGGCAAAAGCCGTGATGAGAACCCTGGAGCTGGTGGTGTGCTGTGAGCTGTGACGTGGACCACCCAAGTGGCGTTGGACTTATCGCCATCTGGACCACCAGAACGGCGACGTCTCTGAATATCCCTGCGGCTCTGGCTCCGTCTCCAAACCAAGGAGCCGTCCCACCAGTTCGCTCAAGGTTGTGCTCACAGGGGGCTGCCGCCCCTGGCGCCTGGACAGCCTCCTCCTTCTGGATCTGGTAGGAGGAGGTTCGGGGGGCATTTAGCCACCTCAGGACTAAAGTATTCAAACAAAGTCATCATACCTGCCCGCCTGCTGGGTCCATTTCTGGTCAGATCCTTCTGTCATGAATGGCAGCGGAGGTGAGGACCCAAATGCAGGCAGTCAAGGCAGGAGGCAGAACAGTGCAGGTGACAAGGTTTTATTGTCAAACCACGGGACAGGAAGCCACACACGACAGATATGAACAAAATAAGGATCTGACAAGGGCAAACTGAAAACCATGGGGTATATATACACAGGTGGACCAAACTGAGAACAGGTGAAATGAATCAAAATTAGGTGAGTTAATGAGCCAGGAACAGAAACACAGCACATGAGGGAAAACTACAAACTGAACTAAACACGATAAAACCCAAACCATGATCTCAAACAGAAACTAAACATGACAAAAGCCAGAACTATAAACCAAAATCATAACTAAAAAATGACATACATGATCATGACACAAACACAGCCCATGATCATGACAGTATCATGTTTGAAACACAGTTTCTGAGACCTTTTGCATCACAAAAGCTGTTGCACACAATCTGTTACTTGTCTTTTGCCCCCTGGTGGACACCTTGCATGCTACAATAATTTTGACATATCACATGGTAATAAACGGTAATTATACAAAAATTAGTTTTGTCGATCTTTTTACATTTTGTTGAAGGGCCAAAAAAGACTTAGATTAAAATCCTTTCTTAGATTTGACATCAGTGATCATCACATCTACAATCACTTTTCTACTGTATAGTCTGTTTACCTGTTCGCCATTGATGCCTTTCCATCCAGATCTTTGGTCCAGTCCAGTGTATACTAAGCTTTGAGAACCAACAGGAGGCTGTAGAGAGAGCCAACAACTCTCCGTATGGTCTGGTGTCGGCCGTCTTTACAACCAGTATGGACAGAGCTCTGTTAGTGTCTGCAGCCATGGAGACGGGAACTGTGTGGTGAGTTCACAGTCCGGATAACAGCTCGGGTTTTTTATTACTGTGGTAACAATCAAAACAGTAAATTGTTGAGGACAAAATACAGGAATGAATTAAGTCTCAGATCTTTGCAGGTTTGATATTTCTGTGGTGTGTTTGAGGGTTCCTGGATGCTGATGCTGATGTTCGGCCTGCAGGGTTTGAGTTCTGTGGGGTAAAGCAGTGACTCAAATGATCCAAAGAACACACATAAAACAGAATATGAGCAAGAGAAAGAAAATCTAAAAACACAGAAAGATCCCCCAAAAACACATCAACATTCCAGCCAGTAAGTCTCTTAAAAGTGCTTTGAGTGTGCTCGATTCTGCAGTGGCAACATCTGGCTGGCCCTCCCTCCTCTGGGAACGTTAGGTATTATTCTCGTAGCATCATGGTATGCAACTTTTAACTTCCACATGGAAGATTTTTTATAAGATGACCACAGATGGCACATGCAAAATGATGTGATGAAAACAAGGACACAGTAGAGCAAAAACTAAATTTATGTGTAATGGTGTTTCTGATTTATTCGATCAAATGCTTTGGAAGGATCAATAAGACACGAGTACAGAAGAGTTTTTGGCCTTGTACAGATTCACTATTTCTTGAAGAGCACATGTACATGTGTCAAGCAGGATTGGATAAGACACTGGCTAACGCAAGAGGCCTATAATCATCCAGGCAGCTAACTTTTCCAGTTTTGTCCTTCATTACTGGCACAAGCAAGATGGACATCATTGGAGTCTGCTTCACACTGTGAATCATAAAACCAGTAAAGTTTAGAGCTAAGAGAGGAGCAGGCCTCCGACTAGCATGTTTCAAATGCTCCACACTGATTAAATCTATGTCTCATGCTTTGTTGTTAGGTAGTTTATGCATTGCATCATATACCTCATGTGTCTTTATACTTATTGATTCATCACTTATATCAAACTCCTCCTCATATTGATCGCTATGCAGGAACTATAATGTGGTCCCATCATGCTGCAAGATTATCTTCTTCAGAGCTGCCTTCACAGTGTACGGAAGAAAAGGTCGACCCCAATTGAGGTCCCTCATCTCGTTCCAGAAATCAGTGATATTAATACACATCATTTTGTGGGCCATGGCATCAGCCCTCATAGCCTGCTCAAAAGATAAAAAATAAATTACATAAGAGTTAAAAACCGTTGAAAAGACATTGAGATAAAGAAACAGTCAGAAGAGTTACGGGGCGTATGCCTGTTTAAACAGGTGGGTTTTGAGTGCAGATGTGAACGATGGAAGAGAATCGATGTTCCGAAGCTCGGATGGGAGTGATTTCCAGAACCAGGGAGCTCTGCTCCTCATGGTGGAGAGACGGGCAGAGGGAACAGTAAGGTGAACGGAGGAGGATGACCTGAGAGTACAGGAGGGATTGACCATATGGAGGAGATCGTATGGATAAGGAGGGCCCAGATTGTGAATACGTTTGAAAGTGAGGAGCAGTAACTTATAGTTGATTCTGTGTTTTATTGCGAGCCAGTGGAACTGTTGAAGTACAGGGGAAATATGTTTAAAGGTAGAAGTGTAGGTCAGGATGCGAGCAGCAGAGTTCTGGAGATGCTGCAGTTTTTTTAAGTAATTTATTAGGAAGACCGAGGAGTGAGTTACAGTAGTCAATGCAGGATGTGACAAGACACTGGATAAGCATTGCAGCAGCATGTGGAGTAAGTGATGAGCACAGTTGTAATTGTTGTACTTTGTATCACATTTATGTTTGTAAAAAGGTTTGCCATCATCAAACATAGCAGCCACTGCTTCATCATTCATGGAACAGTCACGTTCATGCTACTCAGTCTGAGATCCCCACACCAAAAGGCTTCTCTAGGCAAATCAACATTACTTAAATATGTGTCTGTGTTATTATAGTAATCTAAGAAGTCCTCTTTGGTGAGAGGTGGCCAGTCTAATTTTGCAGTAGTAGCACTTGTTACAAAGAGTAATCACTGAAAAAGCACATGGAAATGAAACAGAAATAAAGTTTTAACTATAACAAATAAGGAGGTACTCCTCTGTTTTCGCCTCTTGCCATCCTTATCAGAGCTAGTTTACTTACGGATAATCCACTCAAATACATGCCACCCGATGATGGTGCCCAATTAAACCTCGATTTATTGCACACCAAACCACTGCAAAAAAACACTGCATAGATTTCATGCCAACAACAAGATCAGGTGTAAACACTTCTGAGTATCTACTGCCAGGAGGACATAGATCATTTGAGAGGAAGGTGTTACAATCACTCCGCTCTTACAACTGTCACAACATAAGAGAAAAGGACCAGAAGCGGACAGACTTGGAAAACAAAACTAAATCTTATAAGTCTAAAAAGGACAGCAGGTGGCTGTACCCGAAAGCTGCAAACAATAGCACAACATTACTACAACCAAAACATTTGAATTTGATCTCTAAAAAAAGACACATCATACCTGCGGGTCGAATTCCCATGCCCCGTCGCACACTCATTCCATGGATCTTCGTCTATCAGACCCCAACCCTGCCATACAAAATATTTAAAAAACTCATCCAGGATTCATAAAATTGAACATAATAAAGCCATATTTACCCAATCGCTGCTTAGGTCAAAGTCAAAGTAGAGTCAAAGTATACCAAAGACTGACGGGGTCAAGCAACACCCTGGCCACTCAACAAGAAACTGGCGCTGCCTGCGGAAGTGCCACTTCCTCTTTTATTAACAGCCCTACGGCCAGAGCGACACCCCACGGTGCCACCCACGACACACTGTTAGAAGCACCGCCACTATTAGCTACTGATGGTAGTTCTTCAACATTTATTCTAAAAGCAAAGGGTGTCTGTTACTCCTAACCCACAATCAAGACACATACAGGTGCTCGTCATAAAATTAGAATATCATGAAAAAGTGGATTTATTTCAGTAATTACATTTAAAAGGTGAAACTTGTATAATGTAGACATTCATTCCTCACACATATTTCAAATGTTTATTTCTTTCTAATTTTATGTTTATAACTGACAACTAATGAAAACCTAAACTGAGTATCTCAGGTAATTAGAATATTGTGGAAAGGTTTAATATTGAAGACACCTGGTGCCACACTCTAATCAGCTAATTAACTCAAAACACCTGCAAAGGCCTTTAAATGGTCTCAGTCTAGTTCTGTTGGCTACACAATCATGGGGAAGACTGCTGACCTGACAGTTGTCCAAAAGACGACCATCGACACCTTGCACAAGGAGGGAAGACACAAAAAGTAATTGCTAAACAGGCTGGCTGTTCACAGAGTTCTGTGTCCAAGCACATTAATAGAGTTGAAGGGAAGGATGTGTAGAAAAAGGTGTACAAGCAATAGAGATAACCACACCCTGGAGAGGATTATGAAACGAAACCCATTAAAAAATGTGGGGGAGATTCACAAAGAGTGGACTGCAGCCAGAGTCGGAGCTTCAGGAACCAGCAGTACAGATGTATCAAGACGTGGTTTCGCCTGTCATGTTCCTGGTGTCAAGCCACTCTGGAACAAGAGACAGAAACATCTCGTCTGGACTAAAGACAAAAAGGACTGGACTGCTGCTGAGTACTCCAACGTTATGTTCTCTGATGAAAGGAAATGTTCTTAACTGGCCAGCAAACTGGCCTGACCTGAACCCCGTAGAGCATCTATGGGGTATTGTGAAGAGGAAGATGCGATACACCAGACCCAACAATGCAGAAGAGCTGAAGGCCCCTATCAGAGCAACCTGGGCTCATAACACCTGAGCAGAGCCACAGACCGATGGACTCCATGCCACGCAGCATGCTGCAGGAATTCACTTAAATCTTAAAAAAAACTTCACTAATATCAAAATACAGACAGGAAACATTAGATATTTAGGTATAAATATTTCCCCCAGATTATCAGATTTA
>JBAFSZ010000001.1:36416382-36427020 GCA_036919955.1 Melanotaenia pygmaea | reverse complement strand
TGCAGCTTCTTGCCACCCAATACCGTGATGCAATGCGGCAAAAGGTAAACACTGACGTTACAAAAGATTCGCCTATAAAAGATGGACGGAGCCTTCGTTGGGCGGTTCCTACCATCGCCATCTTGGTAGCATCAAAGAGGTGGAGCTGAGAGGGGGACTGTGAAGGTAGGGGTGGATGATTGACAACCATCAAACTCTGAGGTGCCTGTAGAGGTGCTAACCGAGCTAACCCGGAGCAATGGTAGCTAACCAGCTAACAAAGGTTGGCGGGCTAAAGCTAAGGCACGCTGTTAGCTGGCTAAAAACTTGTCCTAGACTCTCCTTTCTTGCTGCGGATATTAGATACTTGTCAGTCAAAAGGACATGCCCCTAATAATACTGAATTTTAAGTATAAATAAAATCCAAACGGATGAGTTAGGAAAAAATTCACCACCCTCACAGTTGTCATGAAGGTAAACTTGACCTATTAATCCTAAAATGTTTTTTGTACCAGGCGTTAAACATGTTTATTTCTACTGTGAAGTTGGTCTTTTTAACATGGGAGTTTATGGGTAATGGCTCTGTTTTGGAGCCCCTAGTGGATGAGGGGGGAACTGCACACAAGGCTTCACACTTTACAGGTGGTGGTTGCTGCTTGGTCATACCATAGAAAGAGACAAGCTGGTTGTATTTTCCAAAATCCTCATTTGTATGATAACTTTAATAATGTTTGAAATCTATACAGATACACTAAACCTGGCAAAACATTTTATTACCACTGTAGTAATCCTTTTTATTTATTTTAGCCTCACCATGTCACCACGACTGTTGGAGACTCCCTGAACTTTGCTCCGATAAAACAGGACTACCTGGACTCTGCAGCCCTTCTAAACATGATGCTGCTGCTCTGTTGAAGTTACTGAGGCTGAGTAGACCCGCTGCGTGGTATGACCTCCTTAAAACAAACTTCCAGAAAACTGTAAAGACAGCGGCGTTTTACTAAATGAAAGGATAATTATACAACTTGGAAAGTAATCTACAGAAAAGAGCTTCACTGAACTAGAACAACATACTTTTCTCTACTTACAGAGGAAAGAAGGAATAATCCCAGCTTTCTTCTTAGCACCACAGCCAGATTAACTAAGAGCCAGAGTTCAGATCAGGCAGTAGCTTTATGAAATAATTTGCTGATAAAATGGAAGAGAAAAAAAAATCCTCTCTTTCAATCCACCACAAACTACCTGAAAATGTGGCTTCAGAAACCAGTGAAAGCCCAGATAGTAAGGGCTAACCCTAACCCCCATCAGGGCTGCTAAATCAGATTGTTCAAAGATGTCCTACCTTTAACCAGTTCCTCCATACTTAATCAGATCAACCTATCTTTACTCGCTGGTTATGTTCCAGGAACTTTTACATTAGCTGTCATTAAACTATTTATCTTAAATCTTCTCTTGATCTTAACGTCTCAATACCGAAACTGTTCTAATTAAGGTTATGAATGACCTCATTGCTTCTGATCGTGGTCTTTCATCTTCTGGTCGTTCTGGATCTTTCATCGGGATCAAGGGTTCTGCTTTCGGCTGGTTTAGATCGTCGTTACCGGACAGACTCCAGTTTGTACATGTCAGTAAGGTGTCCTCCACGCAAACCCAAGTCAATCACGGTGTCCCCCAAGGTTCTGGTCTCAGTCCAAACTTTTTTTAAGCTTCCTTTCAGCAACGTCATCAGAACATTAATTCTCACAGCTCTGCTGGTGATACTCAGCTTCACTCATCACTGAAAACCAATGAAACAAATACATTACTCAGACTAGACCTCTGGCAGATATTAAGGCCTGGATGTGCTGGAACTTTCTTCTGTTAAATGAACAGAAACAATCGTTTTTGGTCCCAAACATTTCAGAGATTCTCTGAGTATCAACATACTTTAGTTAGACGGTATCACGTTGGTTTTGAGGGAATTTGAGGTCATCTTTGACCAAGATTTATCCTTTCCCTCCCCACATTATTCAGGTATCCAGAACTTCTTACATTTAAGAAATGTAGTTAAGAGTGATACAGAACGCTCATCCATGCTTTTATCACACAGTGTCCAAATACTTTCTTACCCCGCAGTGAAAGTTCTGACCTTCACACCGAGTACAATCACATCTCTCCAGGTTCAGCCTCTCTTTAATAGCTCCACATTAAATTTAGAGCTCATTATAAAATACTTCTCATGACTGACTAAGCCCTTAATGGTTCAGCCCATCAAATATAAAAAAATCATATCGTGCCATGAACCACAACATCTGTTCCCAGATTGCTGGTCTCCGTGTGGTTCCAGGATTTCAGGGACCAGAATGGGAGGCAGAGCCTTTATTTTCCTCTTTTATAGAACCAGCTGCTGGTTTAAGTGCAGGACACAGAAACACCATCAAGTTTTAAAACAAGACTTAAAATTTAAACTTTCTCAGAATTTATCTCTTCTCACCTTTCTGGTATTCTGATACTTATGTTCTTACTTTATGTATTATACCTTTTATCACCATGTATGTTACTATCCTTTATTACTGTAATGTTCTTTAATTCCCAGCTCTTAATTTTTAGTTTTAATTTACTTTTATTTTTCTTGTTTTCATTGTTGTGTTCTTTTATTGCTTGTATTTGTAAAACACTTTGGGTTGTTCTCGTGATCCTGATAAAAGTGCTTTACAAACAAAGCTGACTTGTTTTTCCATATTCATGCAGAAGAACTGATGATTCTGAAGAGTTTACAATGTCGTAGTAATGTGTACAAATTAGATTTTAAACAGAATCTTTTTCATCATAACTGATTATAATGAATATGGTATGGAGCTGTATGACAAACCTGAGCTCATCACTCTAAATATGATTATAAACATATTATTAAAGAATAATCAAGTCCTGTAACATAAAAAAGCCTAATGTAGTAGACCAACGTTCTCTTCTCTATAAACAAATAACAGGACATATGGACCCAAGAGATCCAACATACGGCTGTTTTCATGTTAATAAAGAAAAAAAAACACTCCTTCAGAAACAGATACAACTTGTCTGTTATGAAAATCTCAACATTAATTTCAAGATAAGAAGTGAAGCAGGAAACATTAGAAAAGCTGGGATGAAGATAAACCTTAAATAACCATTCAGTTTTATCAGGATGTTTTGTTTTTAGTATTTTAGGTATTTTACTTGTTCTTTTTTGTTTTATTAAATAAAGTTGATCAGTGGAAGCCATTACTGTTGCGCTGGTATCCAAAGAACCTCACACCGTGGTGTAACACATGTTGCACAGTGCTGCCTCCTGGTGGACAGGATGACTGACATACCTGTCTGTGATGTCCTCTGTCTTTCAGTGGACAGAAACCGGTTTATGGAAACAAACCTTCCAACTCTCACGTACTGGACGTGAGACTCGTGCATTTGAATGGCTTCACACAGTCTCGTGCCACACACACCTCTGATTTCTAAAGCTGAAAAAAATATCAAGAGCAGTGCCGGAGTGGCTAATTGGGAGGTTCAGGAGGATTCCTGGTAGTATTAAATTTCTACAACATGACACAAAAAGAGTGGATCCAGCGGCTTCAGGTGCAGCGATGACTGCACTGCAGGTACTACTTCAACACTGTGTACACGGGTATACTTTCTTCTTCTATGGTCCTTTTAAGGTGTTATTTTTTTAATCCCAAATGGTGCTTTCGTTCCTGTCAAACAAAGCCTCATCTGCAGCTTTTAAAGCTTCACACACACAGAGACACCGTAGTAAACATGTTGGCAGCTGCCATGTATGTGGACCCACCGCAAGTTGATTTAAAGGTTTCGTTCTAAGAAAATAAAGTTATTTTAGTAAAGTGAGTAGAAACACAGTTTTTAATAATGATTACATTTTCCTGTTACTGAGCGTTGATCGGGAGGTGTCCGTGACGTAACCTGAATCATTTCAGGTTTGTCTCCAGGATGCAGGGAGGGGACGGGGAGTGTGAGGCCATGCCTGACTCTGGAGCATGGCGGTCTGCAGGAGGAGTGTGTTCTCTCACAGATGCTCTTTTCTCTTCAGAAACAGAAAGTGCAGCGAACCACCCAAAAGACTCAACTCAGCCGGTTCACATCATCTTCCAGGACCTGCAGCTGCAGAGTGATTTATTCTTTATTCTATATTATTGTTTTCAATAAGTGAACCAACAGGAAACCTCAGCATTAAAGCGTGTAATGAAATTTCATTTCAGGCTGATTAGGAATGTGGAGCAGAGGAATGTTGTCAAGGCTGTGACTCTCCCAGTCTCCACATTTTCATCATCATCATCAAGGTTTTCTTCAAGGCCCGACATGGCCGTTGTTCCTGTGAGCAAACTTCAAAATGGGAGCAGAACGAGGACGGACTCTGCCATTAAACCTGTAAAACGACAGCCCAGAAACACAACGAGAACTTCACACACACACACACACACACACCTCCAATGTGACAAAACACTTTATTTCAACAAAGGAGTGATTTATAGAAAGAAACAGAAACCAGAAACCGGCCAATCAGAGATCTGCTTCCATTTCAATGAGCCGGTCCCCACTTCACCAACCAAAAGGCTGGGACAATCAGAGCAGCGGCCAGCTTCATGCCACACACACCAACACTCACACATTCACACACAGGCAACGTGACGCCTAAAACAGACTCTGTGCAAAACTCTTTGGTGATGAGTTTAAAAAAGGAACAAGAAAAAAAGAAAGAAAAAAAAAAGCTATTTCACAACTACTGGCAGGGTTACAATCTGTCCAAACGCCAGAGTAGAGAACCTGCAAATGTCAATAAATTAGACAGCAAATAGAAATGGCAGATATCAAATCCAGCAGTTGGGTTCACAGAAACAGAAAATACAGAAAATATAAAAAGGAAAAACACTTAAAAGATGTTACATCATATTTCCAAACCCAGAAAAGCAAAGAGGAATAAAACACCGGAAAGAAAATGATTCCTCGTTTCAATCACGGTCGGGATCAGCCGTCTGTAAACATTCACACCCGAGCTCGGATGGTTTCTGTCCAAGGTTTCCCGCCCCAAACTGAGCCCTTCCTCCTCCTCCTCCTCTCTACTGGATGCTGACAGGCTGGTTTATGGAGAAAACCCATTAGAAGTTCTTCAGGAGGCCAGGCTGACGAATTTATGGCATTTTTGTGTATTTTCTTTAAAAAGACAAACAGATCAAAGTGAAATCTGACATTTCTGTAAAAAATAAATAAAGCGAGGAGCCCCCGCTGGGAGGAGGGGGCGAAGTGTTCCCGACCGTGGGCTCGGCGTGTCGTCATGCTGTCCTGACCGAGCCGTTGTTGCTGGCCAGCCTCCGGAAGCCGTGGTCGTTCTTCTCCAGCCAGAGCTCGGCCAGCTGCTGGGTGGAACCGTACGACGACGCCTTGGAGCCCAGACACATCTTGTACTGCTTGGCCTCCAGGTTGGGGTCGCATATGACCGGGTGGTGGACATGCACTATCCCAGTGTCTGTACTCCTGAACAACTTGATCCCTGATTGGACAAATTTATTGTACAGATCAACGTCCTCCAGCCCCCACCCCTGTATGGAGGTATCGAAGCCTCCGGCCCGGACCAAGTCCCCCTTGTAGACACACACAATCCCAAAACCGTAGGTCCGCCACAAGCCCGTCTTGGAGGTGAAGACGTAGTGGTTGTTACTCGGGACCTTCCCAGCGAACACGATCTTGGGGTCGTACTGGCTGAAGATGATGGGGAAGTAGGCCTGCTCCCCCAGGGCAGCATTGGTTCGACATCGTTTGAGGAAGTCGCTGGAGAAGAGCAGGTCCACGTCGCAGTAGAAGAGCAGGGAGTCGTTGGAGAAGTGTAGGGAGCCCATTTCCAGAGCCAGAGCTCTGGAGAAGGAGCCGGCGACGGACTTGATCTCCATGTCGACGCGAGGATACTTCAGGTGGTACTCCCTCATCAGCTCCACCTGCTTCACCCGCTCCGTGTTATTGTCCGTACTGAAAAGCAGGATCAGCAGCTTAACATTCAGGTTGGGGATCAAACACACTCGCTCGAAGTTCGCCATGAAGCGTACGAATATGTCGTAGCGCCCTGACAGCGGAACCAGGATGTTGACTCTGTCTTCCTTCGGTTCCCGCTGGTCCGGCCCAGAACTGGAGAGTTTGAAGGGGACCAGCATCTTGAGGGAGTTGGACAGGAAGGACAGGGAGTCTGACTCCTTGTTGATGTGGCTGGCTAATGCTCTGGCGTCCATCTCCTCCTCCTCTCTGAACTGGATCTGGCTGAAGGTCTGCTGGAGGTAGGCGTGTCTCCTCACCGGAACTGTCATGGTCTTTCCTTTGTGCTTCTTGTAGAGGAGCAGCAGATCCAGGACGTACTCCGCCCCGTATAATGGGTTCACCCTCCGGTAGCCGTACTGGATTTCTTTGAAATCGATGACCCTGCCTCGAGTCTTGGCGTTGGCGTTAATCATCTCCATCACCTGCATGATGATGTCATCGAGAGCCTGCCTCTGGGAAGAGTCCATTCCCCGGCGGGGCGGTTGGCTGTCGGATGAGGAGAACAGGTACTTCCCTGTCAGAAACTCCCACTCCAGGACATCCTCCCTCTGGTGAGGATGGAAGCGCATAAAGGAAGGCGGCATGCCGAGCTGGAGGTCCTCCCGGCTGGGCTCGGCTGCTCCATAGCGACCCATCTGGACGATCTCCCGGTGCAGCTGGATGGTTCTGTGGCGCAGGTCTGCGATCTTCCGGCTGAGCATGTAGCTGTGCAGGCGGTACTGGTAGGGGGGGTTCTTGTTGGGGTGCAGCGTGATGGCCCTGTGGATCTTACTGTTGTGGAGCTCTCGGATGTAGCCCTTCTTATTTGGTTCATAGTTCTCGTAGAAGAGCTGCTGCATCTGTGGAGACAGGACAGGATTTGTTATTAGTACCTTGCTGAATGGAAAAGGACTGGTTCTGATCCAAATCTGTTGGGGGTCAGAAACAACTATGAAACTAAAACAGAGCAGGACTCGGTGCATGACTAGAGCATCAGATCCTGAAGTACAGCAGATGTTTGTAGACACCAGGAAGGAGCGATGCTAACATGTAGCATAGCAACATGACGGGAGAAACTTGCTAAAAGACTCCACCAAGCATCGGCATCCAAACCAAACACAGTCCAAAGCTCAAGCAGTTATATGAGAATGTAAGAAAACCACGAGAACAGCTCTGTCCAGTTTAGAGCTTCTGCTAATTTCTCCACACAAACAAGGTTTCATATGAAAGCAGAGACTCTGCTGATTACAAAGAAGTCTGTGTCATCATTGTGGGACAGAAACTCTGGGAGCTAGCAGCCACAACCAGAAATCATGTCTTACTTTTGCTGCTCAGGTATGTAGCTTCTACTTTCACACTTCAGACCTTCCTCAATCCTAGATGGATGGGCTGCTATCATCTGGTTTCCACTGAAAGTAATGTGGTTTTCTTTTAAGAGGAAACATTTACATATTCAACTGTGTTCCAGGTGAATTTACTCTGACACAGTAACATGCATGTTGATTTTGACATGTCTCAGCTTCCTGTAGAGACCAGATAAAACATGCAGCTGCTGTAGATGTGAAAATATACTTCATTTATCTTTGAAATGTCATTTCAGACCTGACCATGCTACGTTATTCACAAATCAGAATTTCCTTCCAACTGAGACGGAGTTGTCATCACCTGGAAATTACACTTGCTCAAGTTAAAACATGCGTCTTGGTGTTGGACCGAAGTGTTCACTTCCTTTGAAGTCTTTTATTTGAAGATGAACGAGTTTTTCTGTCTGGGCTCTTTGTTCACAGAGGATTGCCAACAAGGGTAAACTCTCGCCAACGTGTGACTTTAGTTACTCCTGTGATTTCGTCAAAGGTATAAGCCAGCCCCTCTTCCACACCTAAAATCACCTGCTCAGCCTACCGCATTCACCATAACAAGTTGTGTGAAAAAAGGCTGGGCGAAAGGGCCTAAAAATAAAATCTCAGATTTTTTATACCCATTTTAATTGATTTTTTTTCTTTTCTTTTACAAAACATAAACTTATTAAAAACATTTATTTATGTGAATGAAGCCAGCAAAAATAAAGCATCTAATGTCATAACTTGTCCACCATACAAACGACTTCATATCTTACACAGAAATATTCCACACAAAGCATCCGTGATCTCTTTCTACCTGGATCCTTATTGTACAGGACCCACTGCAGGAATAATTCCCCTGATGAAGGTTGTCTCCTAACTTGCGTTTGTGGGTTAAGTTGACGTCTACATCTCGCAGAGAGCAGCATTTCTCACTGCAGTTATAAACACAGATAAATCCCAGGCGTAGGTGAAGGACCACTTCACTGAAAATCAGACAAACACCGTTCTGGTGTGGAGGGAGGGCGAAGTCTGCTGCTAACTAACTATGGAAAAAAAAATCCAGAAATGGAAATTTTGATTTATTGATTTTATCGAATAATATCCCAGCCCTAATGTCTACAGTGAGTGAAGCTGATGCAGCTAATGCTAATGCTAAGGGACAAGCCTAAAACTTTAACCCCCTGCAATGTACAAACGAGCCCCGTGTTTTCATTTTGTTCTAAATGTGCTTCTGCCACCATCTTGGTCTCTTCACTCTCAGGCTCAAACATAAATGGCTGAATTCTGTAAACTGCTGCTCGGTCAGGTTCGCTCGCCATCACTAAGCTGCTGATGTTTTGGAGTCGGACCATAAACTGTACATAAAAGATGAACGGAGCCTCCGTGACGTCACCCGTAGGTTTCCGAAGAACAAAAGTGAAACTCGTTGATTGGTTCCTACCATCGCCATCTTGGCAGCATCACACCTGGAAAATACAAAAATGGGCAAAGTGGTGGAGCTGGGAGGGGGCAGTGAGCGTGGGGGTTGATGATTGACATCTATCAAATTTCGAGCTGCCTGTAGCTAAGAGCTAACTGAGGCAACTCGGATCTGACGTGAGCTAACTGGCTAGTGAAGGAAGGCGGGCTAAAGCTAAGATGCACGGTTAGCCGGCTAAAAACCGCGGTTGTGCTACACTCTTCCTTCTTGCCGCGGATATCGGATACCTGTCAATCAAAATTATGCCGAATTTCAAGATTAAATAACATCCAAACAGATGAGCTAGAA
This sequence comes from Melanotaenia pygmaea, assembly GCA_036919955.1. Taxonomy (NCBI): domain Eukaryota; kingdom Metazoa; phylum Chordata; class Actinopteri; order Atheriniformes; family Melanotaeniidae; genus Melanotaenia; species Melanotaenia pygmaea. The sequence goes on along the minus strand of JBAFSZ010000001.1, from coordinate 36,417,897 downwards.
AAAATTTGCCCCCTTCACAGCTGTCATGAAGGTAAACTTGACTTATTAATCCTAAAATGTTTTTTGTACCAGGCGTTAAACATGTTTGTTTCTACTGTGAAGTTGGTCTTTTTAACACAGGAGTGTTAAAGTGGGAGTGGGGATTTGCTCTGTTTTGGAGCCCCTAGTGGATGAGGGAGGAACTGTAATTTTTTGCACTTCCACATAGGCTTCAGATTTTTCCGGCGGAGGTCGCTGCTTGAGCCTGACACACTGTGCATGCACTCGGTCAGCCCCCCTTCTGACTCTGGCCTTCCTGCGGCCAATCAGCGATCACCTCATTAACATTAGTCAAAAGCTTGCATGAACTCTCACAACACACACAACCGGAACATGACTGAAGTGATGCTGCTCATGTAAACACGTAAACATAGCTAGTGTGTTGAGATCAGGAGATATTCAGCTTTCTGCTCCTCATTCCTTCATGTTCAGGGACATTCTGGATAAACATCTTCAGTTAAACTGTCTTGTAGTTTTAGTCACAGCGTTTCTGTAACCGTGGTGACCTCATGGAGACATCTTTACTGTTTGTTTACCAGCAGCATCATTAAACTGTCACAGTGACACTGAATCAGAGATTCTCCACCATGTTGGTATGAATGTTTAACAACTGAGACTACTGTGTTTTCACCAGTCTAATGTAATTACAACCCAGCATGAGGAGCCTGATCTGACAGATGAAGCTGTTATCATCATCACTGCTGAAACAGATGGTTTAAGGTGGTGTTTCTGAGGTTTGGACCATGTCACTTCCCTAAAACAGCCAATCAGATGGGCAGAAACTGCTCTGGTCCTGACAGCAGGCTTACTGGGAGCTGTGGGTCACATGGTTTTTGTTTTATTTGTTTAACAAACGGAGACTTTTTCCTCACAGCTCCAGAGTTTTTCCAGCTGATGATGAAGATGCTTCCTGCTGGCTCAGACAGTCTCCTGCAGGGTGATCAGCTGACAGCCAGCTGATCAGGATGTTCGTTTGAGTCCCTCCTGAGGTTTCAGGCATTGGATTGTTACCATTATTTCTTCCTATTAGCTCAATTTCTTCACACTCATTAAGTCTGAAGAAGGAAAACCAAGGTCACAAGTTCTTCTGGAAGCACATCAGTTACAAATGGAAGATATCATAAACAAACCCAACTTACCTCTACAAAACGTTAACACAGATAATAAGATCAAGATAAGTGTGTCCGTCAAATTCACTTATTTTCTGTGAATTAACTCTGACCTGACTTCAGCGTTTCTATCTTGACCAGGATGTTTACAATCCAACCGCTAAATGTAGTTTTATTCAGAGACTCTTTATGGTAAATCCACCATGATCCATGACAGCTTTATTTATCACATTTCATCATTAAAAGATCACTACTATGTTGCTAAGAGACCTCTACGTAGACCTGGACACGATGATGAAGCCACTTCCTGTCAGACTTTCCACCAATCAGAGAGCTTAGATTGACGGTAACGTCCAATCAGGAGCAG
>JBAFSZ010000001.1:36169631-36179768 GCA_036919955.1 Melanotaenia pygmaea | reverse complement strand
ATCACTCTTTGCTATTTTTATTGAACCCCTAGCTGCTGCCATAAGACAAAATAAAGAGATAAAGGAATCCATGCCAAAAATATAGAACACAAGATAAGTCTTTACGCTGATGATGGATTACTTTCCTCCAGAACTCACTGACATCTCTCTCTGAGACAAATTATCTATTCTGTTTCTGTTAGGTGTAGCAGTTGGTTGTCTGGTGTTTGTTTGGTCTGAAGAGTCTTTCTTTTTTTCTACTATCCTTTTCATTTCTGTTCACACTTCTCCTTTTTTACTGGTCCCCTCTGGCCAGGTCCAGCAATTTTATTTAAATTCTGCAATTCAAAATAAAAAAATAAATAAACAATAATTTAAATTCAAAATGAGATTACCAAGAGGAGCCCTATACCCATAAAGCTTCCCTAGGCAAAGCAACACAGCAGCCAGACCATCGTTCTGCTGCTACAATCTGGACAGGACAAATTAAAAAGATAGAAAGAAAAAGCTCAGATCCTTCAATATCCAAGAAGTTTAATATTCTATCAGCCTGTGGTGGAGAGTTTAATCTGCTTTGCGGCATCTGATGGGTCAGCAGCATCAGTTCCAGTCACTATGGTTACAGGCTTAGATGAGTCGTGCTATGGTTCAATCTGCCTTTTGAATTACTCCACAATCCTCGTCCCAGTATTCCTTCACAGGAAGGACTGTGGGAAAAATGTAAGATTTCTAGTTTCCTCTGCAGGAGATCATGGTTCATGAAGGTCCAGCTGAACTATCTGCACAGATGTCGTCTTTAAGTTACCTGAACAGTGATTTTTGTTAGGTGATGCTGCAGTTATAAAATCAGGATTTATTAGAGCAGAGAGACGGCCTAGAAATTATTTTATTAAGGGAGAGTTGAAATTTAGTCTAAATGACTCCCAATTTCTGACAAAAGAAACAGAAGATTATTTATTACACACACTTTTCTGGTTGGTTAAAAAAATCTGTGTGTTGGTCTGACTTTGAGTTCATGTGATTTCAGTCTAACATGTTTAGATGGATTTTAAAAGTCCACTATTGGTCTGACTAAGGAACATGTCTTAAACAAACAAGATAACTGTTGTGAAGAAAAATGCTGCACAAGATGGTAAGCATTACACAACATGGTGGTGATGGTGGTATCAGGGCCACCAGAACAGGAGACGTTTAGACCAAATCTGGATCAGCTGTCCTGTCAGTAGAAGTAGGTAAATTCTGGGAATACTAAAATGTGATTATCTTTAATTCTTGTTTTGCCTGCGCTGTATTTTATTGTTTTATCTCTTTTTGTACAATGTTGTTATTCCATCTTCTTACCTGCTTTGGCACCACAGACGAAAATTAACATTCTTTGCTATGTATGCATGTTTACATCCTGCTTTTTGATACCGATGTTCATTCACTTGATCTTTCCCAATTAAATAAAAATAAATAAGAGAGTTCTGTTAAAATTACTTTCATGCACACATACACCCACCCACACACACAATAGTGTGCCGTGTCAGCAGAAAGTGAACTTTCAAATAAAATCTGATGACAGGAGGACAAACTGTTCCCTCCGAGTACAGTGGAGCTTTAATCATGTTTTTGAGTTTCATATTAAACTTAATTTTATTTCTGTCACCATTTTACCTGAACATTACGTACAATCATTCATTTTGTTTTAATTAAATTAAAAAAAACTAAGAGTAATGTCAAATAATGGAGAGGGAAAGATCCAGCCGTATATTTAGTCAGTAATAATGCTCATACAGACACAATGTAGGAAGATGGCAGATGGAAACTGTGCACGTTGGATCTGGAGCAGCTTACAACTCCCTCTCTGTTAACCGGATCTGGTGCCACAACCTTCTTTCTATCAGTAATGTCAATATCAAACAGAAAAAGCTGATTATCAACTCCAACTAATCAGCTCAGTTTTCCAAAGTTTGAGCCTTTAGAATGACAAACCTCTTGAAGGATCTGGTGTACTGAACCCATCTACATGATCACATCAAGACATTTTAACATATATTTAATCAGCTCTTGTATAAATGGAGCAGAGGTGTGTGTTGGAACTGACAATCTAATGCAACTGCATGGAATTTTATTAAATCGATCAACCATAATTATCCTGACGGATCAGAATCAGAACGACTTTACTGTTGTACAAGTACAACGAAGTTGAAGGATGCAATCATTTATGGTGCTCGGTTAAAAAACAAGGTATACACACCCATATGTATTGCACAGTACACTCTCCCTGAGACGATTGTTTTTAAAGATATGTCTAAATTCTGTTTTGCAGAAACTGAATTAACTGGAAAAGTTATGCAGCTGATAAAGAGCAATTTCCCATATGCCATAAATACTATTGTTGAATTATGACAAAGTTTCATATATTTTTGTAAAATGTGGTGTCAGAGAAGTCCATGTGTTTACAGGAAGCTGTCATGAAGGAGATTAGCAGAGCAACATGAGGCACCGTATGAACATCTGCAGCTTAAACCACATTCACCATCACGTCTTCATTTTTTCTTTGGGATTCATTTAATTTCCTGTGAATTTTCTAGATGTAGCTGTTCTCAGGGCTGAGGTTTTTTTCTGCTCTGTGAGGATTAGGTTGATGGTGATGAGTTTGCTCCAAAAATCTAATTTCATTCTAAATGATGATACCAAATCTCTTTAATATCACATCAGCATTTGCATTTGAAAAAAGATTTGTCTTCATTTACATGGAAAAGAGAATTTATAATTAATAAACACACTGAAAGACTTCAGGAGGAACAGATCTGTTTCCAAATAACTTTTTTTTAACTCTAAAGATACAAGTTAGGACTGAAACCAGTCAGCCTCAAAGAAAGAATGACTCAACTAAAAGTTCAACTTAGACCTTTTATCATCTAGACAAACAGTTGCAGGATTTTATGGTCAAATGTAAACTAAAATCCAATCTTTTCCACAGCAAATCATCAACAAGTCAACATGACAGTACAACGCTGGTTGGAATTACTTACACAGGACTGGAATTCAGAGAGCAATGGTCCACCATCATCTCAGGAAGAAAATCCAGCTTAAAAGAGGCCATAATGGAAATATCCTTCCTTCTTCCTCTTTGGAGATAAACTGGCACAACGATCAATCAGGTGGTGGTAGTAAACTCCAGATTTACGCTTGCTGGTAAGCCCTGATGACTGGTATAATAAGGCAACTTGGGAGGGGTGAGTGATGGGGGGTGGGGTGGTTTGGGGAATTGTGACAGTAAAATAAAAAAATTTAAATTTGTCCCAACAAACTAATCTACATGGAAAAGTCCTCCACTGAAACACAAATGACTGAAGTTAAGGAAACAGCTTGATATAAGACGTGAGGAAACAGACACAGAGTGGTGGGCCACACGTTGGCTTTCCAGGCTCTGGGACTGGGACTAAACTCTGCATGGAGAGCATGCAGACAGAGGGATGCTGGGATAACTGGGGCCACAGAGAGTCATGGCCATTTGGACCACCACAATCAAAGTGCTGATGATCCATGCTCTTTGTCTCTGTTTCTCCGAGGCCAGCAGATCTGGCTGCAGAGTCAGATAAACAGGGTGTCAGATTGATGGTGATAAGGCCCACTGGGCACAGGGAATGAAAGGGGGAGCAACACTGCCCCTGAGCCAGGAGCTAATCCCTGGACTTGCCCCACCAGGGACGAACAATCAGGTTCCGGCCTGAGGGGGGTTGTGTTTGCCCTGGTGTCTGACATGCTGCGCTGTTTTAAGTGACATCTGTGAGTGTAAAAACACAAGTTAGGAAATATCAAATATCATTGCACTCACATGCAGGAAGCACCCACACCTACATGTTGGATTATAGATTTATTATAGAGATAAATGTGATATGAAACGACATATTCTAACCAGCATGCAGGCAGAAGTTTGTTCAACTCATCACAGTAATTTACTGAATTACCTGAAGTAAAATCTTCAAAACCTGGAAAGATATTCTTGTCTAAACTAAGGAGCAGTTTTCCAATAAATTACTTTTATGTATAGTGAGGTTTAGGGTATAGTGACATGGATCTGTGTACGATCCTTTGACAGGTAGTGTTGGCGTCCGCACGTCACCTGGGGCTGCTGACGACATCTGAACCTATTACGATCAGACAGTCCAGAGGCTACCTGTTCAGACTCAACCCTGTGATCAACGGACCCCCTGTGGACCTGGTTTTCCCTCATCTGATGGAACTTGTCAACAGCCAGAGGAAAAACAAGAACAAAAAGCTGAAGTCAAGCTTAGCAACAATAACTTTGGTTCAGCATGGGACTGTTTTAGGGCTTTGGTTAGACTGACCAATAATATGAAGAAGAAAAAGGTCTCACCAAATTTATCAAACTGTGTGTAGCAAAGCAGACTACAGGTGGCGTACGTAGGGAAAAATGGGAAACTCACACAAAAACTTTCCGACTGATCAAAGCATGCGCATGCCCGTCCCACACCTGTTTCTGTTCATAAATCAGAATCAACTCTAAAGTGGGCACACGGGAGGGAGCGCCTTGCCACGCCCTTATGGTGGCCATAAAAGGTCAGGTGAATGCCTATAATAAATATATGATGGCTCAGAAGGGGGAAAGAGGGAAGAAATGGACTTATCGGATTGTGAGACGGAGATCCTGATGGTCCATGTTGAAAAATATAATAAGGTTTAATTGGTGGGCACGGCGTGGGCATTACCAGGGTCAGAAAGGCAGAATAGTGGCAGCAGGCGGCAGATGTTGTCACCACAGTGTCAGAAGACGTTCCAGAGGCATCAGAACGTGTGGCTGGATATCTCAGTCGGTAGAGCATCCGCCTGCCATGACCACAGGGGTGAATCGCTTTGGAGAAAAGCGTCTGCTAAGTCACAGAACTGATGCAGGTCATTTGTTTTAATTTATAAATATGTACAGATACATCTGAGAGTGGTAGCAGTTTTCTTTCATGGCCAGCGCCATCAAAGTTTTCAACTATGTTCAGCAGGCTCACAATCACTGTCATCCATGAACTTCAGTATATGATGGCTTTCAAATGTACGAAGGCAAAAGACGTGTATAAAGTTTATACCAAGGGTGCCCAAACTTTTTCCCTCTAAGGGCCGTGGGACAAACACACAGACTTTAAGGGTGAAATACAAATAAATTTAAATCGTAGTTCATTTAATTATTGTTTTGGTATCTAATTGGTGGGCCGGACATAACAGGCTGGTGGGCCTACTTTGGCCTGCAGGCCCTACTTTGGGCACCCCTGGTTTAGACGCTTGAGGAAATCTCCTGACAGAACAGAGATTGACAAACAGGATGCAGAGATTGTAGAGTCCTGTAAGCATTTAGGAACCACTACAGACAATAAGCTGATGTTTCAGAGTAATACAAGAAAAGCCAGCAGCGTCTTTTTGTCTTAGGAAACTTCAAATTCCAGGTTGACGCAACCCAGATGACCATGTTTTATTGTTCTTTTATCAAGTCTCCATTTGTTGGCTCCAATTACTGAAGGTAGAACAAAAATCTACTAAATAAAGTGGTTAATGTCAGCTCTAAAATAAGTGGCACTGCTCAGAAAACTTTACAGGAGCTTCACAACAAACGATAAAGAGCAAAATCCATCCTGCTAGCCTGCTCACATCCTCTTTAAACATCCGTTTGTACCTTCTGCGATTGGCCTACTAAACTCCAGGAGAAGATAGCCGTTACCTGTTTTTTCCTGATTTCCTGATTCCTTTATTTTAAAATTGGTTTGAAATCCTGAGGCTATTTACCTACATTTTTACCCTTTTCTGATTGAGAATACTTACTTCATTTTATAATGAATATATCATTTGCTGTTGCTCTCACTGTTGCACAACAATTTCCGTATCGGAGACAAATAAAGGGATTGATTCATTCATTTATCTGGTAATGATGGATTTAATGGATTTCTGTGGGAAGTTTCAGATATTTGTTTTTCCAATCCTGGCTTGTTTGTCTTAGTTAAAAATTAATCTGTCTCATGTCCTCAAGAAACATTCAGCATTTCTGAATTCATCTTAATGTTGAACTCTTTCTCTTTGGAGTCTCTGTAGTTCCCGGTTTTCTACTGACAAAGTGTCCTTCATCGGTCGTATCAGGTGTGCTCCTCTTGGATGTCTGATGCAGGTATCCATTATAGAAATCAGCTGCTGAAAGTCGTTTTTTCAGGAGAACGGCTCTAAATCCCACCCAGCCATCCTGAAACACAAGAACATTTCAACTGCCAAAACAGTAACTAAAACAACAAAAAGAAGTCTCACCTTCAGGCCTTTAAAAAAAACTAATCCAATTATAAATATTTAAAGTAAAAGTTCAAACGTAAAATAATTCTGTTTTAAAAAGAGGTGGACAAACCTTACAGCAGACAGCCAGGACATCAGACTCCTTCAGGTAGGACACCGAGCCAGGGAGGGGCTTCTTCCTCTGATCTAATGACAGATGACAGCTCAAGGTCAAAGATCAGGTTAAAAATGACTTATCTTCACCTTTTAGAGTTTCTGAGCTTCTCATATTCCTGTAATTCTCCTCATCTACCACTGCTGCCTTCTGGAGTTTGCTGCAGGTCAACATGATTACATTCCAGTAATTAAGCAGACACTTTTATCCAAAGCAGCATACAGTAGTTATGCAGTAGCATTAAGGGTCTTGCCTAAGGATCCAGCTGGTAGGTGTTAATACTTGTCCCCTGAGGGAATCGAACTCTTGTCTCCCACATGGAGGACAAATGATGCTCCAACTGAGCTTTCCAGCTGCTACATATTTCTGCAGTGTTCCAGAACTCCCATAAGAGCACAGAAACAATGTTCTCTGAGGGTTCTGCAAGAAGGAGCTTCTTAATGGAGGTCTGTCTTAGCACAGAAGCTGATGCAGACGTTAACATCAAACAGTAGCATCTGATGCAGATGGTAGCATCTGATGCAGACGGTAGCATCTGATGCAGACGGTAGCATCTGATGCAAACGGTAGCATCTGATGCAGACGGTAGCATCTGATGCAGACGGTAGCATCTGATGCAAACGGTAGCATCTGATGCAGGCGGTAGCATCTGATGCAAACGGTAGCATCTGATGCAGGCGGTAGCATCTGATGCAGGCGGTAGCATCTGATGCAGGCGGTAGCATCTGATGCAGGCGGTAGCATCTGATGCAAACGGTAGCATCTGATGCAGGCGGTAGCATCTGATGCAGACGGTAGCATCTGATGCAGACGGTAGCATCTGATGCTAACATTAGCAGGCTGACAGAGTCGGTTCATCTGTTACTGACTCACCTGTTTTACTAAAGTATAATTATCCAGGGTTAGAGAAGAAAGTAGCTGTGTCCGAATGTCAAAAAAATGTAGTGCACTCCAAATTACCCACAATGCATCTTGATAAGTAGTGCGCATCGATGGTCACTAGACGGGTCAATATAGACCACAATGCATTGCAACTTGGCGCAAGGAGGCAAAAAAATATTTTCTATTGAAAAGATATGCGACAAAGAATAAACTACAACATAAGGAATAAAAATAAAAATATTTACACACAACTTTGGTTTGGATTTGGAATGACAACTTGATGTACATTGTGGTTGCCATGGTGACGGCTGACTACGTAGTGTGCTATAAAGTGCAGCACTTGACCAAGCCTCATCAAAGCATCAAAAAAAAAAAAAAAGCATCCCGGCTCGCTTGTTTTTATAAACGCCAAACCAGGCTAAAGAGAAAAGACAAAATGAATCCACGGCTCAATCTGCCCCCTACACACTACAACCTCACTACAATATCCCAGTGACGTCACACTCGCAGCTGTGGAGGGCGCTTTAATTGGAGGGGGAGAGTCTAAATAAGATTGGCAAGAATGGGAAACCCTATTCCCTCCAATGGAAAAGAAAAGCACTCATCGCCATGGCAACAAAAAGATGCCCTAATGTCTTTTTTTTTTTAAGTAAAACGACCATCAATTTCAGAGCTGCACCAGCTGCCTCGTTTTTCCCAGTCCCTGAAACATCATAAATTCAGTAACCATTACAATGACAGGAGCTACATTATACCTCAAATACTGTGTTTCCACAAGTCTTTAAACCTTCCTGTCTTCCCTTGTTCAAAATGATAACTTATTTTATTTTGTTGATTTTTATGTTAGATTTAAATGCCTGCTAAACTGTATCTTAAGCACGAACATGCTGTTCTGCTTCGTGTTTTTGTCTAGTTTTTGATTCATGAATCCCCTAATGTTATATCTTATTTATTAAACTTTGAACCAGAGTCAACCTCAGGGCTTTTCTGCACTTTTTAAACATTAGAGGATTTAAATTCAAATCCACAAGAATAAGTCTTTCAACCCCATCGCCATTTGACCTTTCCAGTCAAACAAATGAATGCTGATAATTGTGCTTACATCAAATCAAACGTCAGCTTTTAAGATTGTTAGTTTCATTTGATTCTCCTAAACCTTGTGTGATTTTCAGTGTGACAAACATGCAGGATACAAACAGAACTCATGTTTGAAGGCTGTTTCCTTCATTTCCGTCACACCAGCTGCAAAAGGCGTTGAGAGTGTGGAGCGTTGCCGGCTTGATATTTGAAGGCCACTCGCCCTCCACCCTATGTGGTTTGGGACAGCCCTTCATATGGCTGAGCCTCCACGAGAACACACAGAGGGGTATGGTGTAGGGGGCAGTTTGGGATTGAGCCCAGGAGTCAGTAACCCTACTGAGTGCATGGTCATTATAATTTTAACACTGTGGATTAGTTTTATTGTTTAATTGTACTTAGCCCCGAGTGAGCAATTACTAGTAATGTAGGCTTACAAAGAATTAAATCATATTTTATTGTAGGAGACAAAAGTGTCGTCTGTAAATCCATCTTCTGCATCAAGAAACCAGTTAAACCAGGATGCTCTGACCAGGCTGGTCAAGCCCCGCTGTCTTCTCTGATCCTGGATGACTTCATTCTACTGTTGTGAAACAGGCTGCTGGACTGGAGACCAGTTTCAGGGCTAGAGGACGTAGGATAAGATCTTCTGACAAAAGTAGCTGCTGTTAAAAGGGGAACAGTCCAAGATCCTGCAGCTTCATTTCACCTCAACAACTGATTTGGGGATAGATAAAAATCACTGGCGTTCACAGTGATGCTGACGCTTGTTTTCCTCCTGATTTAATCCACTGATAGTCTACAGGCGCAGGATGCAGACCAACTCGTCGTTAACTTGATCAGTAATTATTACACCGTTTCTACACATGTGGTAATCAATGATCAGAAACTGATCAGATCTTTTATGTAAAGACCTGATGAGAAGAATTAAAGACTTTATTATTCTCACTAACTCACCTGATATGTGACATTTTCCTACAAAATCTAGAAGTTTTATTGTCTTGGTCCTCCATACAGTCCTTAGAGGTATCTGTGAACACATGGGCATGAACGTGAGACCAGGACCGAAGCCGGAAGTCCAGGCCAGATATCTGTTTTGTTTTACTTACTCGGGATCCGATGGCACGATATAGGCGAGCGATCTGCTCACAGGTCTGCTCCTCCCACACGACCCAGCTCATACCTGGACCGATTTTTGGAGCTGTTGGAGAAAATTAAAATCCAAGTTGGAAATGTATTTATCTTTTATGTGTGTGTTTAGGACGTACATACCAAACGTTTCCCCCATCACCGCCTGCTCTCTTTTATTTGCCATTTTCTCAGGAAGTTTCCTCAACGTATCGATCAGCTGAAATCAGACACAGGAGCTGTTACTGCTCTGTTGTTGGGAGGACAACTGACTTACGTGTGTCACACCGACTCACCAGACGAGCTCCTTTAGCTGCCAGAGCTGCTCCAAGCTCATCAGCCGTGCAGCCTTCTGGTACCGGATGGAGCTCCTCGTTGAGAATTGGACCGATGTCAAACCTGGGAGACAGAAAGAGCTTATTTAGTGGGATTTCTGTCAGATTCCACAGTTTAAACTGCTGTTTTCTTGTCTTTGTATTAATATGACAACAATCTCACATGTTTCTACACACAAAACAAAAATTTTTAACAAGTTTGTATGTCTGTTGCTACATCACAGGCTCTAATCCAGGAGTGCCCAACCAGTCGATCGCGATCTACTGGTAGACCGCGGACTGATCCCAAGTCGACCGCAAGGAGTGTGG
>JBAFSZ010000001.1:36036664-36048177 GCA_036919955.1 Melanotaenia pygmaea | reverse complement strand
CTTACATTTGAGAGTAAGAACAACACAAGCAAGAATTCAAACAAGATGGGACGTCATCATTAAGTGGTAGTCAGACTTCTGTCCAAGGTGCTGTCAGGTAGTGCTAATTTTTTTTTTTTTTTTTTTTTTTTTGTAAGTCTTGTTTAAATACAAGATCACGAATTCATCAAACAATATCGTCGTGGGCAAAAGTACACACAGCTTATTCAGTACTTGGTTGAACCAAAGAGCTGGACAAATCTTTCTAACTCTGTTTTCAGAGAGCTTGTGGATGCGTAGCCAGATGGAGCAAACTGTGGGACCAGTAAAAGGAACATTGCCATTTAAAAATTATGATGTAGGAACTTAAACGTGAACTCTGACCTCTGAACAGCTCTAAAGGATGGATGTCAACATAAAGCGTGCATGACAATATGTGGGCAGTGACGTTTGATAAAGTTTAAAATGGACCTATTTACATACGTAGAGGGAGCACAAATGAGGCTTAATTCCAGTTATTTTAGTGAATGGCATCTTGCCACAAAGAAGACTATAGCCTACAGAACACTGCTTCCCCTCACTGTTGGTGGGTTGCTCTTCCAAATTAGGCATGCTCAGAAAATCCAGGTAGAAACAAGATATGTACTGTAGTGATGAAAGTTGTAGATGGTAGATGTCAGTGGAAAAGCTTACACAGTCAACTATGGCATCAATCACAACTATGCATTAAAATAGATGAAAACAGAGAAAAACAACAACCATGCACATGCAAGATGGCAGTGACATGCAGTCGTACATGCATCCAAGATTGTGCTCATTTACTACTAGTAAAAAAAACAAAAATAACAAGATAATAAACTAAATCGACAAATATAAATATAATAAGCCACAATGCAATGATTAGATCACGGTAGAGCACTACTGGCACACGTAGTTCATCCACCATAGAGCTTAATCTTAACTAAAACTCAATCCTTTCGATCAAACCTCAGGTTTGACCTCTTAATGTAGATTGTTTGAGGGAGCTATCTGAGCAGTTACCGGGGAACGCCCTGGACAGGTCATTTGTCTGTCACAGGACAGTGTTTTGTTTTGCTTTTGTTTTTTTTCGTCACTTACATAGTCTGTGCATCAGTTTGTTGCTGAATTATAAAAGAAAAAAACATAACTTAAACTGTAAATACATTTATAAAGCCAGGCTTGTACACAGATGTGGACATTGACTCTTTGTGGAAGATTTTAACATGACAGTATAAAAACACAACAGCAAAATATAAAAATCAAAACAGCAATTTTATAGTTCAATTATCATTTTTCTGTGAATCACAGTTGCTGTGTTTTCAATTTGCTGTTTTTGTGTTGCTTCACTTTATTTCTCACTAGGAAGGAGCCCTCAGTAACAGAAGCAGGAGTGGTGAACAGTTAATAGTGGCACTGCAATAACAATAAAATGTCATCAATCTGTGGGCGCCTCCTGCCTCTGTCACACCAAGTTTGTACACAGTAATGACATTAGACCCAGAGTAGCAGGCACACTGCTCTCTTAAAGGCACCACACCGCTAAAACATACAAACATTACACCCTCAAAGAGAAATGTGGGGGGTTGAAATGAGGAGCAAACACAGATAGAATAGATAGAAAGGGAGGTGAAAGAAACAAAGGAAAGAGAGACAAGAAATAATCATTTTTAAAGTAGACTTTTTGAATATTTGTTAATCATGCTATCCTATAAACTGCATTCTCTTTAATTATATTGTATATAGTAATCACCATGTTTGTATAGTAAACACTCTGTACATGTCTGTAGATTATCTGATGCCTGATTCTGTGAAACACTGATTTAAGCAAGCTGTTAAGATTTCTGCAGGTGTTTTGCTGCTACTCATGGTTTCTTGTTTTTCTCTTTCAGAATAGCATGCTTTGCACTTGATGTGATCTTTGCAGGATGCCCACCCTCAGGGGGAGTACCAACATTCCATAATCTCTTCCATTTACAGACAGTATGACACCTCCGAACACTGAAGATTCTGCTCATATTTGCTACACAAAGCTGTTTAAATCCAATCAAACCTTATGCTGTGTAAAAATTTTATCAGTTTAAGTAACAGACCAGCTTTGGCAAGTTTGGACATCAGTGTCAGTATCAGTCTGTCAAAGTATGCAACTCCAGCGACATTTTCTGGTGCTACTGGGGACTTTTAGAGACTGACGTGAAAGGACGTATTGCTTACATATTCTCAAGGAATCATGGGTGCTACTGCAGGCCCCTCCCCCGTCCAAAAGCGCTCACAGTCGGAGTCAGAGCAGCGGATGTTCACCTCTGAAGTGAGGACAGAAAATGAAGTTATACCTGTGAATCTGTGTGTAATCTGCGTTGTGTTCATGTATGCAGTGTTGAATAAGAGACCTGGTTTGTGACTTGTATCTCCATATTTCTAACTTGTACCCATGTTTTGTAGCATACAAGTATGTATTCATTCTGCAGGTCAGAAAATACAAGTAGAAATCAGAAAATAATAGTCAGAAAATATAAGCACAAGTTAAAAAATGCAAGTACAAATCAGAAATTACAAGAAGTTTTGTCCGACAAGCGCTACGCCCTCTGGACGGCTGTGGAGACTCGTGGAAGGTTGTGGCAGCTGCAGGAAGTGCTGCTAGACGTTGCTGCTGCTACAATTTGAGCTGCTGTCTGTTGCTAGATGAGGATCAGCAGGTAAAGAATAAAGAATGTTACTTTTACACCCCTCAAAAGCACAAATCCGTCCCATTGTAGGAATATTTCACCAAAAATCTGCAGCGTGGTTTTCTATGCCTGCAAGGCAAAGACCCGCCTATCTGTATCTTGAGGGAAGGGGATGTGAGGTTTGATTAGTATGTGTAATACCAATGCTTTATCAAGTTTATTAAGGATGGTATGCAATGTTAGAAATTAGCAAAGTTGTTCACTATGCTGTTTATTGAAGGGATGATAGATGGCATGGCATTCTAATATCATAAGCTATTGCACATTTCAGGTGGTAAGTGGTGACAATGTCAAGCTATTATCTATCATCACAGCAGGTGTTTAATTAGCCAATTTACTCTAAATAATGACCAGAAGAATTTCCAAATTTCCAAACATGCTGGTGTAAACAGAGGACTGTATACTTATCATGAAAACCACAAAGCTTAAAAAAGCAGAATATTCATGTTGTATTTGTTCTATTAAATTCTGGGGTTCCGTAATTGCGTTTCTCTATTATTCACTTTTCCCTAAATGTTCATTTTTGTTATTGTTGTTTGGACGTGTGTACTGGTGTTGAGTCACCTGAATTCAGTTGAGATTAGTGTAGTTATGCTAATTTCTGCCAGTAGATGGCAGTAGCAGCCTGGTAATGTAGGTGACTGCCGTTGTAATTAAGCGGCAACCTCCGACGGTAAAATGTGAAGCCTATGTGGACGTGCAAAAAATTGCAGTTCACCCCTCGTCCGCAGAAATAAACATGTTTAAAGCCTGGTACAAAAATCCATTTTAGGATTAATAGGTCAAGTTTACCTTCATGACATCTGTGAGGGTGGTGGATTTTTTCTAACTCATCCGTTTGGATGTTATTTAATCTTGAAATTTGGCATAATTAAGGGCACGTCCCTTTGATTGACATATGTCCACTATTCGCAGCAAGAAGGGAGAGTGCAGCACAAACGCATTTTTTAGCCAGTTAACAGCGCACCTTAACTTTAGTCCACCTACCGTCATTAGCAGGTTAGCTCATGTTAGATCCGAGTTGGCTCAGTTAGCCCTTAGCTACCGCCACCTCAGTGTTTGATAGATGTCAATCATCCGCACGTTCACAGCCCCTCTCTAAGCTCCAATACTTTGCCCTTTTTTGTATTTTCGGGGCGCGATGGTAGGCATGGCACTGCTAAGATGGGGATGGTAGGAACCGCCTAATGAGCTTCACTTTTGCTCTTCAGAAACCTAGGGGTGACATCATGGAGGCTTCATCCATCTTTTATTTACAGTCTATGGTTGTAGTCCTCCTCAGATACAGTCAGACTGAAGAGTAACATGTGGATGCTACCAACACTCATGGAGTGGGATTGTGTTTGGGATTAAGTAGGGGTCAGCTAGCATTGGCAGCTAGTTTTAGCATGTCGACACGTTAGCTTCATAGTTCCATTTGACTTGAGGCTGTAATGATAGTTTTATTGATCTATAACATGCTGTTATTATGGTGACTGGCACTGCAAGCGTTGTTTATGGAACATTGTCACTGACGTCATACTGTTCATTTACGCTGCTACGTTGGGTGGCAAAAAGCTAGCTGGGACTCGCTTCCGCTATAGGGACTAATAACTGTTTCTCGTCCGGAATGGCGCTAGCGGATTTAACACTTTCCAGGAAGGAATATTTGGAAAAACATGGGCTTGCTGGTGCTGAAAGCTCGTATGATTTTTTTAAATTCCTGGTTAAAAAAGACCCAAAACATCCTACTAAGGGAGATACTGCCACCCAGTTTATCTTATCTTGACATATTACCTAGGCTATCAACAGTTGTCCTCCACAGGAGCAGAATTAAAAGCACACAAGTCAGAGTAAAGGCTTATAAATATTTTGTGGCAGGATGGGAATCAGACCTTCAGCTATGGAAAGCGCCCCAAACAAAGTATTTCCTCCTCATGTGAAAGCCAAGTAAGAAAACAGCAGATACAGATAACGTTAGCGAGATGTAAAAATTAGGGATGTCCCAGGGATATACTTAGGTGTTAATATTACTAACAATTACTGTGAGACATCACTTTAACATCACTGTTTAAAGACTGTTTCTTTTATTGAGACCACAAAGGAAAATCCGTGTCCAACTTTTCATTAACACTGAAAACTGCCGTCATTGTGGCTATCTGCGGTGGAGGTTGAATTTGTCAAATATCCAACCAGTTTCACCATGGTCGAATTTCCACTGTGACAAACTGGAGAATTTACTCCTTTACATAAAACATGACTTACATATAAACTTATCATCTGACCCGGTTACACATGAACAGCGTTTCTGGATTTCTTGTTGAATGAAGAAGAAAATCTGTTCAAGAATTAAACGAAGACAAAAATTAAATGCTTTAATGTAATTTGTACTCTTTCAAACTTTCCCAGATCATCCTTTAGCCTTCTTTTCTCAGGAGTGCAAACAAACCTGTTTTTAACCAGGTTTCTGCACTGTATGAAATGTATGAAATTGTATGAAATGTGTGTGTTGGAGCCTCTTGGCCAGGACTCCCTTGAAAAAGAGACCTGCGAGTCTCAATGGGACTTTCCTGGTTAAATAAAGGTTAAATAAAAAAAAAAAAAGTGTTTGGACCCAGCGTGCAATAACGTTAATCCACTGCAGTTTGCTGCATTTTAGTAATGCATAGCCATCTAGCCTGTCATTCAGGGTCAGCAGGCAGTCTAGAAAAATAAAAACCCATTCTTAGCATGTCGACTGGACCATCCAAAGGCACAACATGGATGTACCATTATTTTTTTTGTTATGCAAAAAGCTAGCTGTAGCAGTAGAGCCGATAGCAGTACACCTGCTTTGTTTATCTTTTTGCCACCCACGAACATCGCCAACGTGCAAGTCACGTGATCAGTAACAAAAGCTGAGATTAGTCTATGAGCACACTACTGAACACACTCTGAACATAAGGAAAGCAAAGCTTTTTTATTTTATTCAGGAATTGGTCGTAATTCAAACATAAAATCAAAGACATATCACTTTTGTTACATGGACTATTTGATTCAGTCCATTAAAATCCATTTGAATAAAAAAGTTTCTTTTTGGTCCAAATATTGTTATGCAAATAAAGTGTGATTAACCAATATTAATGAATTACAAAGCCTGTAATTAATTATTTTTTATCAAGACCCACCCCTAATATATATATGTGTGTGTGTGTGTGAGTGTGTGTGTGTGTGTGTGTGTGTGTGTGTGTGTGTGTGTGTGTGTGTGTGTGTGTGTGTGTGTGTGTGTGTGTTCTTTCATGAGCCAACATGCTCCCTCACCTTGGGGTGCACATCCATTTGTATCCCTGCCGGTAACACATCAGCCAAGAATCTCCATCAGTGTCCCACACACACATGTAATAGGGCCTGGACAGGGACAGAGCATAAGACAGAAAATGTGTGTCTGTGTGGGTTGCTGTAAGAAAACAAGGAAGGCAGAAGGAAAGAAAGCAAGAAAGGAGGGTCTGGCCAGGCAGTATTAACCCTGTGCTGCCTGAGGCCAAACCATGCCATTGATCCCGTTTCTAATTCACCCCTGCTGGCAGACCTCATGCCAGTCACTCCCAGTTACTACACAATATGCTCTGGGGACAGCATAACCCTGCTTAACCCTACACCCACAAATACAGCGATGCAGAGTGAGCTGTAAATAATGATTAGCATGCTGATCTGACCATAAAGAGCTACATTGATTATTAAAAACTGTAATTAAAAAAAGAAAGGTTCACAGAAGAATAATGTCTGTGGCCTCTGATTCTAAGATAAATAGAGCTATGATGTTATGTGCTAAGACAAGAAGCAGAGGGCTGTCAGCTTTTATTAACAGTGTTAGGTACTACCTTGGTCATATGAAAGAATGTCTCTACAGGCCAGACCTTGAACATTTAGTCCAGGGATCACCAACTCCGGACCTCTTGAGCCAGTGTCCTGCAAGTTTTCACTGCATCCCTGCTGCAACACACCTGGTTCAAATGAAATAGTCAATAGTCAAGGTCTACACCAGCCTCTTAACGACCCATTATTTGAGTCAGGTGTGCTGCTGTATGGAGATGCTGAAAACCTGCAGGACACTGGCTCAAGAGGTCTGGAGTTGGTGATCCCTGCTTTAGAAAATAGGTTTATAGTTTTTAAAGCAATAGAAATCTGTTCTTAAGAAACAGGGTTGTGTCATCAGCTAGCTGACTTATTAACAGATGTCCATTTATGTTCAGTCCTTTAACCTCTGAATTTTTAACAAGAGTTGCTAGTAGTTCAGCTACAGAGATAAAAAGGAGAGGAGAAAGGCTACATCCTTTTCTTATCCCTCTTCCTATTCTAAATCAAGGACAAGTACCCTCTGAGAGGGAGCTACAGCTGTTAATATCCAAGTGTAACATAAGAATGATGTTCAAAAATTTACCTCCAAATCCCAGGTTCCTAAATGTTTCATAAATAAAAGTATGTTCGACAGAATCAAAAGCTTTGCAGCAATCCAAGTAGAGAGTAGAGTATGAAACCATCTTCTTCAATTAGATGTTTTTACTTAATGATATCCAGAACTAATCTAATGTTTTTATGGATTAATCTTCCCCTAAGAAAACCGGATTAAGTTTTACTGATTATTTTTTGTAACCCCTCTTTTAATCTGGCTGCTAAAGCAGATGTAAGGATTTTGTAATTTGTGTTTAGGAGAGTTATTGGCCTTAAGTTATTTAATATTCTTTTGTCTTTACCTGGTTCAGGTGAACCTGTGAGTATTTTGTTGGCCATCTGTGCATCCACTCGTCTGGTGTCAGATTAAAATCACCTCCAACCACCGTGTGTTCTGTTATGAATTTGGTTTGGAGCTGTTTGATAACAATTGTTAACTCCTGTAAAAGTTTTCTATTTTTCTGTTCATTGTTGTAACCATAAAGATTTACCAAAATCAAGAAAGTGCTATTAATTTTTAGAATACAGGCTATCCAATGACCTCATTTATCAGTTCCATGGGTGATTATTTCACCCGGGCATCTGTTGAAACATGGCAGTTCCTGCAGATCTGTTAGTTCCATGGTATTTATCGGCGTCTCCTTTTCTCTGTTCTGTTTGTTGAGCCCAATGTTCAGATCCATCGGTGTAGCATAAGCAAGTTCCCCCTGGTTTTCGGCTTGTTTAAACGCGAGATTTTGCTACGGGAGCCTTGTTTATTTTGTTCGTTTTTTTGGTAAGATTAGATAGTAGTAGTGAGCAATTGGCAGTGGAATTTTGCTTGTTGAGTCAATAAAATCGGGCCTACCGAGCTAAGAGGGCTACCACTGTTCAGTCCGCCACCTTACCCGGAAGCCTTTAACAAGAATCTCTTTTGCCAACATAAAATACCAAACGCTGCGCTGTTGTTTGGCAATATTGGGGAGTCGTATATGATTGGTCAAGGAACCAGAAAGTAGTAAAGAGCTACACAGTGCACCGAAGCTATTACATCACATAACTTTTATTTTGACAGAAGAAAAGCTTGACAAAGACATTGTTGATGGAGAAACAGATTGTTTATAGGGAAGCTTTCTTAATCCCTCGCAACTAATGAGAATATTTTAAATTATTTTTACAGAAAAAAATCCTACTTATTTAGCCTTTAAGTTTGTGCTTTGTAATAAAATCATTGATTAAAAATGTTTTTCCAGCCAAAGATTTTACATTTAGTAGTGCTACCTTCAGTGTGCTAAAAACATTACTGTACAGTTTTTGTTATGGGCAGGCTGAGGCTGATGAGGAATGAACACAAGATTTGATAGATTTATACAATGTATTGGGTGAATCTTGCTTTTCTAAACATTTATCGGTCTTTTTGTGTTGCCTATTAAAACAGTGATAAAGAAAACTACTTGAATTTTGGGACATGACTTATTCTGGAGAGAGCCATGAGTACCCACGTAGTTGGAGCCTGGACCCAGCACCTATCAATTAGATACTGTGTTGTTATCAGGCTGTGGAGACAGATGAGGAGTTTGGTTCCATTATGGAGGGAGGGGAGGTGGGCGCTGGGGCTGTGACGACTGTGTCAGAGCTTGCTGGGAATTGGTGGGGGTAGTATGAAGTGGTTTTGGGGTGAAAAGATGGGACTGGGGAATGGGGTTAGTTTGGTTGCAATAGTGACCAGCATCTTTATCTGGGAGGTGAAGTCCAGGAGGGGTGGGAAGGATAAGGAGAGGAAGGGTGACCTGGATGGAGTATGATGATGAAGGGGGTGGGTCCTCGCTGGAAGCTTTGGGGCTTTCTTCTGGAGGGGGCTGAGATGGTTTCCTCTAGGCTCTGTCTTGTCACGTTGTTTTGGTCTCTCTTGTCTGTTGTCCTTGTCCGAGGGAACAAAAAAGTTTGTTCAGAAAATAAAACAAGTTGGATGTGAACAGCTTCACTCCTGACCTGTTAAAACAGAATCCATTCATCTTAAAAAAGTGCAGGTACATGCAGCCAACAGCCATGTGTTCAGACTAAACAGCCTGGATCTCTCCTGCTGAATCTCTCCACTCCTCCTCTTATGGGAGGGAGATGGCCACTGATGAATATCCAGACATCCAGACAGCCGATCGTATCCAGCAGTTCAGTAAAATCCCGTTTCAGGACCTCAGATTGTTGTTTCACATCGTTTGGCCCCACATGCAGTATGAGGTTTTCCATTGTTGGGTGCGCCGCTACAATTTGCATAATTTTGTCTCTCACATCTGATACCATACCTTTGGGAAAGCACAGTACTTTTGTTTGTTTTCCACACACATTTCTAATGTCTTTCACATCAAAGTCACCAACAATCAGAGTCTGAAGCCTAGCTCTTTTCTTGTTGCCTTTTTCTTTCTGAGTTGTTCTTTGGGCTTACCCTCTTGTGTAGGGAGATTTCGTATTGGTCATCAGATGTAAATCCAGAATCCTGCAGCACTCGAGCAAACCTGTTCTGTAGTTACATGTGCCGTTGTTGTGGAGAAGATTTGCTAGACAACTGGCCATGTCTGTGTCTTTCTAAAAAGAGGTGTTGAGGAGGTACTTGGTCTGGATGGCAGAGTAAGCCAAACTGTTGCGTTGCTAATCTTAGCAAACTGGGCTCTGCCTGTTACTCATCCTTCATTTCCCTGTGAGATGATTTGCTCTTTGGCTTTGCACCAAGAGCATTCCAGGGAGGACTATCAGTGAAAGAGTAATTACCTTGTACACTGACCTCCTGTTTCTTTCCATGGAAGTTTGTGCTTATTAGCTGTGTGTTAGTAAGATCTGTTTTTTTTTTTATTTAAGTCCCTCCTGCTCCCACCTTTATGCTTCTCTACTAACATCTAAAAGTGTGTTCTGGATGGTCACAAACAAGTCTTTTTAACTCTCTAGATAAAGAAGGATCAAGAACAAGTTCTACAAACTTATCCCTTAAAAGAACAGTAAAATTCACCAAGCCATCAGGGGCACTCTTGGTTACCTTTTCCATTAGACCAAAAAAAAAAAAAAAAAGCTTGAGAAGAAGTTCTCTTGTAATATCAAGATTCTGGGTTTTCACACTCAGCCCTAGGCCTGTTGGCTTCACCTTCAAGGTAGTCATACACAATAATTGCTTGATAAAAATGAGAAAGACATCTACTTCTCATACTAGTGTGCACTTCTTCAATCCTGTCAACAATACCACTACCAATATTTCCTCTGAAAACGGGAAATTTATGTTCTCTAGGAATATAAATCACTCGGTCACTTGGAGGGGGATTATTGAGGGTGGGTGGCAGGGGTTCAGTTGGTGATGGAGCACCACTGGTCGAGGTGGATGCAGATTTCTGTACAGGAGCTGCTTGCTCTTGTCGCAGCTGGAGATTCTCAATCTGGAGCTGGCAGATCATATTCCTTAGGTTCTGCAACACTTCCTCCATGCCAATTATGATGACAGATTACAGTTGTCGTACCCCGAGTCCAGCCAAATCCCACACCCAACCCGCTACTGTTTTCGTAAAAAATAATAAAAATAAATTAAAAAAAATAAAATTCTGCTTATCCCCCACGAGGTTAAATACATAAATAAATAGAATAAACTACACAAATACTGAAAGCACACCCTACTGCGTTACAATCCTGCCGACAACGCCAGAATGTGATACGACGTAGTCCAAAAAATATGAACAGAGGGCTGGCATCCAATATAAGTGGTTTATTTAGACAAAAATCAATGTTAAATCCTAAAAAACATTGCACTAACCCTGGTGCGGTCTCTGAATACTCTGAAAGAAAGTAACAGTCTGTTGTCTGGTGTTAGCTTTGATTGAAGGGTTGTTGCCTTCTATTTGTTGTGCTTTTGTCTCCTCTTTCTTCTTTCTGCTTCCCCTTTTGCTGTCTTCCTTCTTTTTTGGTCCCCTCCGGTCAGGTCCAGCAAGATTACGTAGATTCCATGATTCAAAGTAAATAAATAACAGTAAATAAATAAATGCATCAGAGTATCGGTTATCAGATTATCACATCCTGCATCCATCACAACAGCATGGCTTCACAGGAGAAAAGTCCGAGTGCTGAACTGGCCTGCCTGCAGTCCAGACTGGAGCATCATGACAGCAGAACTCTAGCAACCAAGGTCCAGGATTATTGAGCAGCTAGAATCCTGCATCAGACCAGAATGGCACAACATTCCTCTCCTAAAACTCCAGCTGGTCTCCTCACTTCCCAGACTTTAACAGACAGATGTTAAAAGAAGAGGGGGTGCTACACCATGCTGAACATCACCCTGGAACTACTTTTAACACCATGCTGAACATCACCCTGGAACTACTTTTTACACCGTGCTGAACATCACCCTGGAACTACTTTTTACACCGT
>JBAFSZ010000001.1:36025854-36036146 GCA_036919955.1 Melanotaenia pygmaea | reverse complement strand
GTGTTTGATGGGAAGGGGTGGGGGGTGGGCTTGCTGCTCTTGGGTTGGGGTTCTGGGGGATTTTACTCTCTGTAAAGGACCTTGTGTTGCTATTTTTATGTATGAAAGGTGCTATATAAATAAGGTTTGACTGATTGATTGATTGATAACAGCAAACCCTGCATCACCTGTGACCTAAAAAAGCCAAAAAAAAAAAAAAAAAAGCCTTCAGGGAGGGAGACAGGGAGTTATTGAAGACAACACAAAAACAACTTCAAAAACAAAGATTAAGAAGTGCCAGGAGGACTACAGGAAAAACCAGCAGCAGCAGAACATTAGGGATGTGTGGTCAGGGATGAAAAACATTACTGGCTTCAGGTTAAAGGGGGATCAGACTGAGGTCTGGACAAAATTAATAACAAAAAGAACTAGCTGATCATGTTCTTCAGTAGCTTCAGTTCAGAACAAATTCAGCATCGGGAAAATCTAATCTTTTCTCACATGGTTTGATAGAGAATGCATCATTGTGTTTTTTTTTCTTTTCACTACTGAGAGGGCAGGAACTGCTTTTATTAGGAATGAAGGGTGGAATTCAAAGCATCTGGGATCAGCTCTGTCTGCTATTAATCATGCAGCAAATGGAAGAAAACTGTGTTGAAAGGAAGTAGCAGTACAGAGTGGGGAGTTGCAATGAGACAGGACAAATAAATAAAGATGTGGGCTTTCAAATAAAAGAATCTAACAGATGTTACAGCTTTCCAGACGTGGGTAGACCTTTTTGTGCCTGTGGTAAAAGCTTGTTGAAGAAGAGTGGGCCAAAATCTCTCTCTCCCCCCGCCACCATCCTCCCCTCGCCCTCCCCCTGCTTGTAGCTGTGGATAACAACTGCACAAAACTGGCGTTACTCCATCTGCGATCGACTTTTTTTCACCTCA
Source organism: Melanotaenia pygmaea (assembly GCA_036919955.1). Classification (NCBI taxonomy): domain Eukaryota; kingdom Metazoa; phylum Chordata; class Actinopteri; order Atheriniformes; family Melanotaeniidae; genus Melanotaenia; species Melanotaenia pygmaea. The sequence continues at coordinate 36,035,232 of JBAFSZ010000001.1, read as the reverse complement.
CATCAGGTCCTGGATGTGTGGCACCAAAGTTTGAATTTCAGATCTGAATTTGAATGGAAAGAACTGAAACTGAACTATGAAAATGAATTAGGGAATGAATTTTTTCAAATACAAAAGTTTCAACTTTACCAATATAAACATTCAAAAAACAAAGATTCAATATCAAATATGGTCATTTGGATTCAGTTTTTTAAGCAATTATTCAAACAGGCATATTCAGATTCAAATTAAATGATTCAAATTCAAATATAAAGAATTCAGATTCGCTCCCCAGTGGCACAAAGCTTATCCCATACACAGCCAGATTCAGCAGCCAGGAATCCGTTCACCTAGACCACCACCCAATCCATAATCCACCGTCACCTCGGCAGGTGGTGGGTTGTCAGGATGTAGTCCCGTGTTTACCCCTACCACCAGGTTCCCATGCCAACTGGCCTCTTCTACAGACCTGGCTCCCTGGTGAGACAATCCATTGTCTGAAAAATGGTTTATTGGGAACATACAAATATTATTTTTTCTTAAGTTAAAAACCCTAAAATTCTGTAAACTGTTTGGTGGAATTACAACCAGTAATAATAAAGTATAAAGCAAGAGGTTATGTACTAACTGACCACTGACATACATAAGTTTTCAAATGCTCCTCCACTCGTTTCTCCTTTTGTTGCCCCTTGTTGTTGTTTTTGTTGTTGTTCCAGCTTGACTGAGATGTGTTGCTGCCTACAGATTCCTGGAAACGTTTCAACATCTGATATGTTGCACATTCCGGTTTTATTTACAGTTTACAAAGGGTCCCAACATTTTTTGGAGTTGGGCTTGTAAACACTGAAGATTCTACTTGAAATAGAGAGCAGACCTGAATAATGCCCCGCTCACACCACACAAACTGGCTTTTCATTAACTGGTGCTTCTGTTAATGATTTGAAGTAGAAACTTCAGGGCTGCTTTAATCTGTGTCTGCCAGCACTTTCTTTACTTATTTATTAATCTATTTTGTAGTTTTTGGTGGAGGTTTGCTGGTAAATTAAAGATAAGAATAACCCTGGCTGATCTTAAATCATAAAGGAAAATGTGAAAACACTTTAATAATAAATATGTAAAATGGTTGTGAAAGTATTGCAGGTGATTATAAAACACAGTGTTGTGTAAACATATTCATATTGAGAGGATATTATAAATATAAAACCTGCTAAAATGTTCTCACTCAAAAAGAAAGACTTTTCAAATAACTACTTAAACTCTTATTTTACTTCTCTTTTAAGTTTTTCTCCATCTGGTTCTTTGTAGTTTTTAAACAAACGTGTCCTGACATGTTACTGAAACATTTTCCAATTTCTTTGTAAACTCGGTTTCTTGAAGGAACAGACAAGACCAACTTATTCACTATTTGTAAAATACATTTAATCCCTTTATATTTGGGCAAACCAAAGTCTACAGGTTAGAGTGGTTGAGATTTGGATGGCAGTGGGTCCTGAGGGTACATTGCCAAAAAGAAAGGGTACTAACTTCCAACACGGTCAGATAACGGTCAGCAAATGACAATAAGTACCCGCATCAGCCTCAAAAATGATGTTTTTTTTCCTTTAATGACTGGAGAACTTGGGTTGAAATCAGCTGATGTGTTCAGTTTGACATTCCCTCAGGTGGCACTGCCACAAAATCTTCCACCCTTTCCAGACTTTTTACATGTACCAGACAGGAAAAAAAATATCACAAAGAAAAAAAAAGGCATACATCGTTTTCTACAACCTTCATTAGTACAATACAACAGGGGTATATGACACAATCCACTTTTAACGTGAGGTGTTTTCAAGGCAAGGTTTTAATTGGTTGATTAGAGCCAATATCATATGAGAGATTACAAAAATGCACTGATTTAATGAATTTGTTAATGAAGAGTTAGAGCTGCAGATCTGTGCAGTTACACATGCAAGAAAGATGGATGGACATGGATGTTGCAGGAAAACAGACCAGGTCCAACATTAGGAGACATCCGTCCAGTCGGCTTTAAAACCGTTGGCATAAATATGGAACATTTAATAGTTTTAGTTCGTTAAAAACAAACAAAAAAGAGAAATCACAGAGCTGACAGAACTATTTTATTAAACAGTCAATTTTTCTTTTACAAACTAAAACAAATGAATGACTATCCTCCAAGAATGATGATTTCCATAACTGTTGCCACGGCTTGTTGAGGTTACCATGCTCCACGCCAGACTGAAATAAAGCCACTTCCACAACGTCTGCACAAGCCTGTTAATGACCCAATCATCATGGCAAGGTGAAGCAGGACATATCCAAAACCTGCAGGGCGGTGGCCTCTGACAACCAGAGAGCACTAAACTCTGGTGGATCTATACTACAGAGAAGGTTAAACAAATCCAGAAAATCTTTTAACGCATCTAAGTGATGCTATGACTATGAACCATGCAAGGCAACACACGATGACGGCAGGCTGAAAAAACCACACGGCTCCTGCAGCCAAAGCAGGAAGGGAAGATGACAAAAAGCGAACTGTAAATGTGGAAATAAGCCGATCAATATCGCTGCCCCATCTGTCATTAAAACCATTTACAGCTGTTTATCGAATCAGTTTGAATTAGTCAGGTGCTGAAATCATGTCTGCACAGTTGAAGAGAAGAAACCTGTTAAACGTCCACATTCGCTCTCTGTCATCCAGACTCAAGCTTTAATAAAAAAAAATTAAATAAAGCTGTCCAAAACTTTAAACTTGACACAAACTCCCCCCTCCGATTCTACGCCTCAGATCAGAGAAGGCTGGTCTTTAATTCTAGTCAGAAACAGTCTGCTCAGGAAGAAGTCCACCTGCGGTGATGTTTAATCTCAGGTCGGGTCTGAGATAAGAGATACAACACGGTGCGAAGTGAACAAGCTCTGTGAGACTAAAAATCCATAGCTAAACCTTAAATTTCACTCTGTAATCCTTTAATCCTGCTTGGTAGTATAGACCTCTGGACCTGCTCTGAATGTCTACACATCGACTGTTAGTAAGAGACAAAGCATCACCTTCACAACATGTACAAAGATTATGAAAAGATTACATGCCGCTGGGAGGACCAGATGAGAGTTTAGCCTCCTCTGGCCCTCTACTGAGGATAGTTATTACAAGAACTGTAAATGCAGAACGACAATGGAGCTGGAGGAACAGTACAATGACATAATCATGTCAGACAAGACGAGACCGGCCTCCACCACTCTTGTCTTAAGGCAACACAGATTTACGAGACACCGCCTGCTATTATTTTTGCTATAGCCTGGAAGCAATCACAAACACGTTGACAGTTTTTTTTATCTGGAAAAAGCATAAAAAAAGAAAACATGGATGCATAGACAACATTTACACTACAAGCTATCCATGATCCACCGTCACCTCCATTAAATCTTCTTTGGGACGATGGATTGGAGCATAGAGCATGAAGCCTCCACAAGTTCATGCATAGAAGCAGTAAAGTTTTTTTTTTTTTTTTTTTTTTTATGATAAAAATGAAAACTAAGCACTCTGAGTCAGACATGAAGGATTTATTCCAGAAAGCAGCTTTAATAAACTCAGTCTAACCATGATGGGAGACAAGGAGTCAAATTTTGCGTGATGGACTCGTTTGGTATTAACTCATTACAAAAAGCCACCGTGATAAAGCTCAGATAATCTGACCGCGATCGTGGGAGCACATCAACAGTTTGGCATTTGTGTGTTTTTATGGCGGTTAAAAAGATAAAAAACTAAACTAAAACATATGTATGTTCTTTGGCACCAAAACTAGATAAAACCCAAGATTACAAAAAGTAGTGATGGGACGGAAATGACATAAATTACTTAAATTTAAGGATGGAGTAAACAGGCAGTAAAAGAGCTCAAATTTGTCCTCAGCCCACGGGCCTGAATTGGACTAAGTAGAATAGAAAACGAATAAATAAATGAATGTTTAGTTAGTTACGATAGCAACAAGTCCAGAGTTTCATCTAATCTCCTGACTGAATTTATCATATTAAGCCTGCTTTCTGGAAAACACACTGACTTTGGGTCCAGTTTCCATGGCTGACCACATGCAGACATTACAGAGCAATGTGGATGTGAACCATCACAACGATCTGGGTGTTTTATGTGCCACTCTGAGTTGCTACCATGTTGGTGAGGTTAACCCACGCTGCTTCACTAGTGCTGGTCACACACACCACCCTCCGATTCAGTGTCGCGTAGACAGTGGAGCAGCGAGTACGGGGAGCTGGGAGGGGTGGGCTGGAGAAAGGTTTCATGTAATGCAACGTCCATGCTCAGGCAGACAGAAAGCACTGTCATCATATATTTATATACAGTTTGTACAGAAAACAACGAAAAAAATCCATAAAAGCAAGAATGTAAGAGCATGTTTACAGACAAGAAAGCAGTAAAAACCAACCAATCACTGAAGGGTTACAGCACCTTGACGGATGAATGTAGCTGATGAGTGACAGTGTAATATAATTTCTACTGATGCTACGTAAAGGTAGCACTGATCTAACACTTCGAACAGCATCTGTGGCAAAAAATAAATCAACAGTGTAAAACAATCTTCTATGGAGGTTAGTTTATTTGCATTAAAGAGCTGACTAAATCCAGCAAGCACTATATGTGAGATTTTCTGGTTATAAAAGAAAAAAGAAAGGACTGTGGTCATGTGTGGTTCTTTCCTCTGATGAGGTGTTGGCACCCGCTCATTTTAGTACACTGGGCTGTTGCGGATCCCACAGCACAAAACCATGCTGAAAATCATCTCGAAGATCTAAAAAAAGACAATAGGAATAAAAGTGATGTTCAGAAATGTTCTTATTCAAGCATTTATAATGCAGTGTACTAACAGCAGCTGCAACCTTTCCCTGCAGACATGCACTGACATTAGGGATGGACTCAAAAGCCGGTTCCACTCGGTTTCCAAAGCAGCATAATCACGCGACACTGGGCTTATAAAAGCTTTCTATCGGTGCCGACAGGTGCTGGCCAGCTCACTGACTACAAATAAAGAAACGTGTGTGTTTGTTGCTGGAAGAGGCGATCCAGAGCTCGGCTACATTTCATTGACGAACATGACACAAGCTCTAATGTCTGTATTAGAAAGACCAGTAATAGTAACAGATGATAGGACAGACCTATATCCTTGTGTGGAGGTGTACGCAGCCTAATCACCACTCTGCTCCACGTTTTTTTTGCGTGAAGGGGAGTGGTGAAAATATACCTGCTGTTTCTGTCTGGAGGCTGTTAGCAGCTCATTAAATTAGCCGTTAGCTCACCTGTAGCTAGGTGTGTATATGTGCTTCATGGAGACTTTAGGAGGCTTTAGTCAGGGGCTGAAAATCCTGGAAATTGTAGTTCAGTGTTTATTTTATTGCATTCTTGGTTGACTTCATGTAAACACTTGCAGAGTTTGGTGATGTCTTATTTTCCCTTTTCAGAGCAGATCTGTAGTTTTGGCTTCCAGAGCAGTTTGAAGACACGACTGAGCCGAGTCTTTTTATTTTTACAGTGTGTGGAGTTGACAAAGATTCTCAACTCTTTTTAGATGTTAAAAAGTCACACAATTTTTTGACACCATAAATATGTGTTGTTTCTTCTTCTTTAAAAAAATTGGGTCAGGATTTGATAGGATACTCGATATCAATAAAACCTTATTAATTCCCATCCCTACCTGACATACAGTAAACGTGTTATCATATGGGTGCCAGTACTGCGGCTGCTTAGTGAGATAGCTGTGTACACATACGGCTGCTCACTGACTGCTCTAACACATGTATTGTGGGGGCAGCCATGATGGAATCTGTCCTTAGAAAGAAGAAGTGACATGTGACTAGTTGCTATGGTGACAGAGAAGCCCCTTAATCTCACACAGTCTCAGGTTTCAGTGGATTTCAGGCTCGGCACACCCCTCAAAGGGTCACTGTTTGAGCCGGGGTCTGCTGAAAACACAGATCTTACTCTACAGTTTTCATGGCAGGTTAAAGACACCCAGCAAGACTCACTCTCTGCTCTGAGGCAATTTTAGAGAAAATGCAGTGCAGTACGCCTTAAAACTTTTTTACCGAATTGGAGGTGAAAATGGGTGAAAGAATAGAAAAAAATTATACATTTGGATACATAATTTTTGTAGGTACAGGAGAAACTGTAGATGTGAAAGAGGTTTGGTCATTTTTATTGTCAAATGTACAGCATGACGCCACATCCTGCAGTGTGGACTCTGCAAGGCAATCTGTGAAATTTCATAAAAGCTAACCTCTGATCATGTCAAAACAGTCAAAGATATTAAAATGTATTTTACACTCTAAAAGTTTTAACTCTTGCGACCTGTTTAAACCTTGAATGAAGCTTCTATGTCTGAGTTATGCGACTCCCAAGCAGGCTTGTTTTTTCTCATTTTGGATGAATCCCATTCATTTTCAATGAGACTCATGTAGCAGGCTTTTTGGGGGGGGGGGGGGGTTTATAAACCATGAAATGCTATTAAAAGTCGTAGCACACTTTTTCCGGTTCATTTTTTGTTGGGATTTCCTCAAATCTGCAAGACAAGTTGCATGTATAAATTTTTTATGGAAACTGAAGAAGTGTTACAATATAAGTGGATTAAGTATGAGAGATTAAAAATGTGTGTGCTGCCATGCCTTCGGCCATTTTCAAAAGGTAGCACTCATCCATCTATCCTGACAAACCGACCGCAGGAGCTTCGTCTTATTACTTTATGTAAACTGATAAAAAATAAAATCATAATTGTCAAAACCACAGATCCTAAATCCTTTTCCAGAAAACGTGCTGGGATCTGGGTTCAGGAATATTTGTCCAGTTCCCTTTTAAACTGTCTCCAGAGCACAGCTTGGGACTTTTCCTCCTACTAAAGACACCAAACCTGTGTTAGGCTAAACTGGAAACCCTGCTGTCATTTTTGTTGAGCAGTTGTTGGTTATTCTGGTGTTTTGTTAGATTCAAGGGAAAGGTAAACAACATTTAGGAAATGTGGTACATGACTACAGCTCCATGTTCTTACCATAATAACAGCAACAACCAGGGCAGCAATTCCAATCAGATAAATCTTATCTGAGAATAGGTCTTCGATCCGGCTATGGCAATTCTGGAAGAGAAAAATGTCAAAATGTCTGACACCACATCTACAAAATGATCACACATTTATTCATTATCAACATTTTATTCAACTTGCAGCAGTTTTCTGTGTATGTCAGTAGTAGTATTTATTTAGTATTCACATTTTCAAATCTGTGATCCCACAAACCTTCCTGATCCCATCTGACGTGTCAAACAGGTGTAACCGCGGATATCTCAATGACACAGACCAACACGACAACTGCATTTTCATTTTCCTGCCTTTCCACCACAGGAAACAAGATCTAAATCGAGTTTAAGGGGAGATACTTGACCTTGGTTTAGAGAGTTTCAGATAATATATTTATATATCATAGCATATTCACTGCTACGCAGCTTAAAGGGGGCCGAATGGAAAGGTTAAGATGCCATACTTTTTAAATAACGAGGCATTTGACAACCTCTTTGTTAATTACCTCCGCTGTTACGGCTGTCGCCTGTTCAAACGCCTGTGAAGTTTAACTGTAACGGCATTCGATCAGCGATGACACTCAGATTTTTCTTTCATTTCCGTTGTTTCCTTTAAACATGTTGTGACGACGTTGGCTGCCATAAACATAGTTGTTCCAAAGACAACAAGAGATCATTCTTCAAACTGAAAAGACAAAACTTCAGGAGTGGACGGAGACCATCCAGCGTGTTAATGCTGACGACCTTGGACATAAGAGCATTCGTTCAGTCCTGCTACCACTAGCTTTGCTTCCTATCTTTTTCTAGCCTTGACACCGAGGGTATCAGTACAACTGTATGACATCATGGTTAACTGTTTACAAACCGATGGAGAAAACTTAAAACTATGAGAACAAGATGCACGTTTCAACACAAACGCTGGTATGATGCAGGGTTTGTTTTCACCGGCAAGCTCTTCATGGTCACGTGACCACCGGGTTGTGACGTAGGTTTGCACCTGCCCAATGGGAGAATTTTGCCTTTAGGGCTTTTAACTCAAAAAATAATGCCCACGATCTTGGCAAAAAATAAAGACAGTGGCTTGGCAGAGGACTGCGCCCCTGAGTGCTTCACAAATAGAATGCTTCTTTTTTTTTCATATTTATTTAAATGATGGTCGGCTCTTCGTCCAGCGGGAATATGAACACTTTTTTAATCTGTTGATGCGTTAAAATGATGAATGATAGCACTTACAACAGGCAACTGTTGATTGGGACAGACATCGGTGATGCCTAGCTTATCGGTGAGCGTCGTCAGAATTGAGGTCGTCGTGCCCTTCCCACAGCAGTTCAGCTGAAACACAAAGAAAACACAATAAAGTTCATGTAAACATGATGTTTGGGAGCTTTTTCTTTAGATCTGATTATATGAATCACAGCCGCATAACTGTAAAACATGAGACCCAATAAAAATGGTAAGACATAGAATTTAATTGTTTTGATGACTGATTATAGGTTAGACTTCAGACGTTATTCGTCCCTTTGGGAGGTTTGCTCAGAGAAACTGAAGTGTCATTACACCCCCCACTGTTATAATATTGGAAAAAAAAAATAAAATAATGCTATATTTTAAAATATATATATAAAACAAGTGTATATATACAAATAAGTATAAATAAAAATGAAATAGAACCCCAGGAGTAGCACCCAACCTCCCATCTTCCCTGGGTAGGCTGGGTGGGTGTTCATCTCAAGCTCTGGTCCTCTACTAAAGTCCCGGGAACTTGAGGGTCCTACGTAGTATCTTAGCTGTTCTTAGGACTGCACACTTCTGGATGGAGATGTCTGATGGTTCTCTGGGTATCTGTTGGAGCCACTTCTCCAGTGTGGGGGACACGGCCCCCAGTGCTCCAATAACCACTGGTACTACTGCTGCCTTACAGGATTTCTCCAGCTCTTCCTTGAGTCCTTGGTGTGTTAGATCTGGGCCTTAATTGCCCTGTTACTCAAGGCTTGCTCTGTGCTGTCATGATTAGCACCACTGTGCTGTCCTCTCAAGCCATTGGTAGGACTTCTTCATATCCGCCACTTCAGCTACCTGTCGGTGGTACATCCCATGCAGGGCTTGCCTCCCATGTCGGTTTCTCCATTTCATTCTCCTCCAGGATCACCGAGTGCTTCATTCCTTGGGGCCACCTTCCTGATGTGTTCAGGGAGCTTGGATGCTTCATCTTGGATAGTGTTCCTGATGCTCACTCGCTCTTAGGGGCTGATTTATGACGAGGGCAAAACTGCTGCGCTATTCAATATTTGCTGCGCAGTTTCGCTCTGGTTATGTTTCTACGATTAGCG
>JBAFSZ010000001.1:35916256-35937334 GCA_036919955.1 Melanotaenia pygmaea | reverse complement strand
AAGGCTCCTCCTCCCGCCACCGCTGCTCCTTTAGTGGAGTTCTTCACAGCCACCTTGATCTGATCATGAGTCGACAGCTCACAGCACAGACGCATGATGTCATCCATCCTCGGAGCCATTGCTGTGTCGAGTCCCTGCTGAGGCAGTCAGTTGGTAGATTATTTCTCCCTTTTCACATTACTCTTATATTATACATGAGACATTAGACATTAGAAAGCAGGATCAGTGGCCTTAAAGTAGAACGTGTAAAGATGATGCTTTTGTGGAACAAGCAACATGTAAAAAATCCTGGCAGATTAACGCAAAATCCTAATATAATTTTGAGATCACATAGATTAACATTACATCACATTTTGACATAAATAAAATTTCTGAGAAAAATAACTCAGCTTATTGTTAAATTTTCACAGAATTTAGTAATACTAAAGATATTTCAAATACAAACGCAAAATTTTGCTTTACATCATGATGTTTTAATCACAGCAGCAGAAATGAGCTTCCATAACTTGAAATTAAACAAGTATCAAGAAAAACTAAACGGTTCAAATGGCCATACGTTGTCAGTCAGGTCACTGAAGTGAAACTACACAGGTTACTTTCTTTTTTAAAGTGTTCAATAACACAAATAACCTTAATAGAACACTCCCAAATGGGTTTTAACCCTCTTGCTAAAATTCCTGTCCAGTTTTACACGATATTAATGCTCATTACACGTTGAAACTTTAAAACTTAGGCTTAATAAGAAACTTTCTACTGAAAACACACTACGAAGACCGAGGAGACTTTAGGCGCTTTGCAGTTTAACTTCTTCTTCTACGAAAACAAGAAACAATAAACAGCTGAAACGGTTACATAGTTTTCATAAGTGCCGTTTAAACAAAACTATATTTCATTACATGAAGGCCATATTTATTACCTTCACTCCTGCTCTGGATGTGTGAAATACAGATGTGTTTTTTAACTTCCTGCTTTGAGTCCTTTTGTACGCATGCGCGCAACGATGCCGCTGGCTAAAAATACAAATATTTGGATTTAAAGACAGTAGTCTCTAAATATACAGAAAATCTATAGATGTAATAAAACAGATATATTAATAACGAATACCAATTTCTTTTTTTTTTCTCAAGTGTAGATAAACATTTTCTCCATCCGCGTTTTTAACCTCGTTGACAAATGACGTAGGCGCGTCTTCTCCGCCTCATTGGGTAAGATAAAGTGACGTAACCGGCCACAGGGACCACCTCTTCTCGCTGATAAACAACTTTTTGATCATAACAGTCTCGGAAGAACAAGACAGCAGGTCCCTTCCGTGCGCGAAAAACATTATTTCTTTGTCAGGTAAGTCGATATATGATCCGTTTTCATCTCCTAATAATTTTCGCTGTTTTCCGCCTTTTAACGAACCCGCCTTTTGTTCTCTCGCTCCGTGTGTTTTCTATCAACATCTGACAGGTTTGTTTATTAACGGGACAGACTGTGTTATTGTCTGATAACAGGAGTACATTTTCAGCATGAAAACACTCACCCGGACCTGTGAGCACTCGGTCCGCCGTTTCAGACTGGATTTGCGTCAGTGCGGGTGGGAAAACGTGTACTTTAGTCTGTGTGTTTATTGGAAGGACTCTGGTGTAATCAGATCCCAGATCAAGTCTGACTGGATGGCATGAAGGCATCCAGACGGTGGGAGTCACAGGTCCATTTGTGCATCTGTTTATGAACGGAGTGTACAGACTGTACCAGTGCATGAAATAAATCCTACGTATGTGCTGATGGAGAAGGGTGACTGTGTCTCGTGAGCTACATTTTACCATCACATGACAACATAATCTATCTGTTCTACTAACTTTAAATATGCTAATGCATTACAAATATTCATAATTGTGGAGACCAAAATATTTTTTCTCCAAACTGTTGTGGGAACATAATACCAGAGATAACAAGAATATAAACATAATAAGACAATCCAGTCGGGGCGAAACCAACCACACTGTGAAGTTCCTGTTGAAGAAATGTGAAGTAACATCATATATTGCTGTTATCAGTGGTATTTCAGCATCTTGTACGAAGTCCGAGTGACGACTGCTGAGCTAGTATAGAGGAAGTTTGTTTGCCTAAATGCACAAACCTGGAGCAGGTTCAGATGGAGGAGAAAACCTGCAGTTCACCTGCTCGCTGTTGTTAATTTACAGCTCTAACAGCTTAAAGATGATCGGAAAGATTCTTTCTCAGCTGCTGTGGAATCCTGGTGAGGACTCTGAAGCAGCAGACGGCACTTATAACAAGCTGATGGAGTTTGAGGAGGAGGACTGGGTCATTGTTAATCTCCCAGGTGAGTGTGAAACCTACAGGTGATTTACATTTGAAGCATTCTGGGTTAGAATAAGTTGATCAAACTGATCTGTTTGAACGGGAACAGAGAACGGACCTCTGTCAGCCCCCAGTGTGGACCCTCTGGAGAACCTGCTGATTGAGCACCCCAGTATGTCCGTCTACCAGATGAGATGCCGAATGGGAGAAGCAGAGGAGGAGGAGGATGAAGATGACCAAGATACAGCCAGGTTACTTTTTGCACACACTCTTATATAAACACACTTAAGATTTTGACACGATTGATTTACAGTACTAATCCATGAATAAAAAACTCATCACCATGCCATGGACCTACATTTTACCTTCCACCTTCATTCCAAGACGATAGAACCTTAATGTGTGCTTACTGCTGCCATCTGGTGGTGGGACGATGTAAGGATGCCTGAGGTAAACCGATTCTAAACAGATCAATCACTTAAACTGATACTGAAGCAATGCAATAATGTTTTCACTCAGGGCATTAAAGCGCGCAGACCTTGCAAACTGGAGCCAGCTCTACATTCCTTAAAGCCATCTGTCTCCTTGGATAAAAATAGCTTGCAAAGTGCAGGAGTCGCTGGTCTGCCTGCTCTCGGCTCTGCCATCGGTGTTAAAAGTCACAGCGTGATAATAAACTATCTGATGCAGGCGGCAGTAAGCTCGGGACGCCTTTGTTCTGCTGGACCTAATGAGACTTTGGTGGCTTTGGTGAGATTATGTGATGTGCAGAAACGCCCTTGTGTTATGAAAACTGGACAAAATACTTTTAACTCAATGCTGCTATAACTGGAACCTCAGGTTTGAGGCCAAACATGAACCACCCAAAGCCACGTAGAAGGGTCCTCACATTTTTAATTACAAGGAGCCGTAGAGCCATGGGCAGTATCTCTCAGATTGTGTTGTGGTTATACTTCATCTGCTTACACACTTCCTCTGTGTCTGTCCAGGCCAGTGGCAGTGAGGCGGCACATCTCCTGGCACCTTGCTGCATGGGGGGTCCCTCTGCCATGCAACGTCCAGCTACTGGCTGTCCAGAGGGCCAGGATCCAGGCTGAGAGGAAGAAGCTGAGTAGCAGCGCTCTCCACAGACAGAACCTGGCTAAAGCACGATTCACTCCGGGGGAAAAACGTTATGGCCACTTCAAGCAGCCTTGACAGCGCCTGTACAACTACTGATCTGATTCTTTCTCTTTAACCAGCCACTATCACCGCCCAGGAAGCAGCGCTGTGCTGTTGCACTGAATTACTCAGGTGTTCCATCATTTCACCTCGCTCCGCTCTGCATCTCCACCACAGCAAGGCATGCGAGTCGCCATCTCCTGTGCAATATAACGATCAAACATCAGGAAATTAAAGGACAAAACTTTGTTTTAAACTTGAATTCAGGCAGCATGTACTGCAAGCATGTTCAAAACCACTGAAAATATCTCAACACAACTCACAGAGGCAGCCTTTAAGTACTGAAACCAGTAAAGAAATAAACGTATGTACAAGTGTTAAAAGTGAGTTACGTGTTATAAATATTGATCATGTAAACCTTAAATAAGAACAGAAGCGTTGTTTGTTTAATGTGATAAAATTGGAGTAGAGTAGAATATGTGTAGAATAGAGACATTTGAGGTTGAAGTTAGTTTTTACTGATACAGTTTATGATAATGTTCCAGAATTATAAAGTGGGAAGCAGTATAAAGCTTTACTCTAAACTATGATGCATGTTGGTTATATGGTATTAGAACGGGTTCTTTTGCTTGAGTCTGCAGCTTCGCTTCGTTCAGCCACCTGTCCAGTGTTCATGCTGTATGAAAACAAAGACGCTCTGTACATTTCTACTGATAAAAGGAAGAAATACTTTTGTACTTTACAACAAATACTCACTTTTTCATGTAAATTGTTGACGTTTTATATTTCTGTGTGTTTTATAAAATGCACAAAAAACATGAATAAAATGTGTTTTCTTAAGCTGGCGGCTGCAGGTGTTTAATACGGAAGCACAGGCAAACTTCAGCCCTTCCTTTTAATCTCGAAGCTTTTCGATCTTCTCCATAAACCTTCTCACTCTGTCTGGGTCAACTGTGTTGGCCCAGTGGTCACCGAACTTAAAATGAGAGCCAATGATCATCCCGTTTGCACTGAGGTAGCGTTCCACGTTGTCGTATGTCACTCCAGAACCAATCAGCACTGGGATTTTCACAGACTCGGACACCACTGCAAAAACAAAGAGACAGATTTTCAGGATCTCTTAGTTGTTTAAAAATGTCTTAAAGGTCTTGAGCTTTTTTATTTATATGACCGGCTTTTAAATTCTGAGCCTTTGTGGCCCCCTCGTGGCATTTGGTTCTTAAAGTCAGAACTAAAACTTCTAGCGAGGCCTTGTTCCATCATCACGGCCTCGTCTGTGGAACGACCTGCCAGAGAATCGCAGGGTACGGTTGATGTTTTCAAAAGAATGCTCAAAACCTTTTTAGTTTAGCTTCTGACTGAATTTTAGTTTTTGTTGTGGCCTGCACTCCAGCCCTGTTGCCGCAGGTTGGACCCCGGCCTGCCCTGACCTGACGGGGACCTCTGTGGTCATTGGTGGGCTGGCTCCCGGTGTGAATGATGCCCAGGATGTTTATTTCTAGTTATACTTTTATATATGTTCCGTTAAAGAGACAGAAGCTAAAGGTTAGGTTTGTGCTAAACAGGATAAGCAAAACTTTGTGCTATTTTTGTGCTTTATAAATAAAATTAGATTTGATTTAAGAAGCAGCAGCTGCAGGTTTATATAAATCCACAGCTTCTGGTCAGATACAGTTACAGGAACTTTGCTGAAAACATGAGAAAGCAATGAAGTGAACAGTGTCAGGAAACAAATCTGCCTTCACCTGAGTGATGAGTGCCTATTTGGACGCTTCAGGCTACCAAAAGCTGTTCTCATGGACCTTTGTGATAATTTGAATCCGGCTCACTGGGGCTGTCTACTATGGTCCAACCCCGTCCCACCACATGAGGCCTGCTACTTGACGTCTAACATCCAACTGGCCTCGTCTGAAGTTAGTTATTGACTGCTGATTTGTGGACGGACCTGAAGGTATTTACACCTGCTGAGTAAACAGTGGGACATTCTGATATCTTTGGTCAATCAGTGAGCTGCTGTCCCATCTCACTCAGTCCTGACATGCATCTTGATGTCATCCATGTAAGAGGAGACAGCTGATGCTCTTTGTGAAGATCGGCTGTCTGTGTGATGTAATAGTGTGGAGTTTTGTGGGACTACCTCTGAGCTCGTGTGGGTCTGCCTGCTCTCCAGTGGCTACTCCTGTGATGATGAGTCCGTCAGAGAGGAAGAACTCAGCAGCACGAGCCGTCTCTTCGATGGTCACGTCTGAAGTCAGGGCATGGGAACTAGAAAGATGCAGATACAGAACGTTACGCCAGCTGTGGCAAATCATTTGACATTAAAGGCAGTGTTTGAGAATTACTGACAGGTGGTGGTAAACATGGACATGTCATTGATGGGAATGGACGGTGGCCATCAATGGCCAAAATCCTTCCAGATATATACATGTATTACTGGCCTCAGGTGCTACAGGTACTTTTGGTGCCTGTTTTTATCCCGTATATGCCTGAGCACCACATCTGGCTCCTCTAAGTACAGAAGAGCAGGTACTCTACTCTGAGCCCCTCCCAGAGCTTCTCACCCAATCTCTAGGCAGTTAAGGAAAGGCAAATTTATTTGTATATCACATTTCATGTACAAGACAATTTAAAGTGCTTTACATAAAATATTACAGCAGGGTACAGAAAGCAATACCAGTGCATTAAAAAAAAAACTAGAGGAAATAAAATCAAATAAATAAGAACAGAAAGAAAAGCTCAAGATAAATAGATAAAAAGCAAGAAATAAAATTCCAGTTTGGGGAAAGACAATATTAAAACATGATTCCAGCTTAAAAGAACCAGATGCAGATTTGGACTCTAAATAAAAACTAGTGAAATGCAGCAGAGAACAGGTGGGTATTTAACCTGGATCTAAATAAACTGAGTGTTTCAGCTGATCTGAGGATTTCTGGAAGTTTGTTCCAGACATGTGGAGCATAGAAGCTGAATGCAGCGTCTCCATGTCTGGTTTTGACTCTGGGAACTGATAAGAAACTGGAACCAGATGATCTGAGGGTTCTGGTAGGTTCATACTTGGTCAAGAGGTCTCTGAGGTATGTTGGTCCTAAACCATTCAGAGCTTTATAGACCAGCAGCAGAACTTTAAAATCTGTTATATGACGAACAGGCAGCCAGTGTAAAGACCTCAGAGCTGGACTGATGTGGTCCACTTTCTTGGTCTTAGTGAGGACTGGAGCAGCAGAGTTCTGAATCAGCTGCAGGTGTTTGACTGATGTTTTAGGTAGAACCTGTAAAAACACTGTTAGAATAATCAAGCCGACAAAGAGGAACGCTGGACTAGTTTTTCCAGGTCCGGCTGAGACATCAGATCTTTTACCTTTGATATGTTCTTAAGGTGATAATAGGCTGATTTTGTAATTCCCTTAATGTGTTTTTCAAAGTTAAGGTCTGGGTCCATCAGTACACCCAGATTTCTGGCCTGGTTGGTGGTTTTTAGGTGTATAGACTGAAGCTCTGTGGTGACCTTTAATCGTTTCTCTTTGGTTCCAAAAACCATCACCTCAGTTTTGTTTTTGTGAAGTGAAGAAAGTTAGACACATCCAGTCATTACTCATTAGTGTTACAAGTTCTCAGACTGAGGACCATGGTCTCAGATTTGGAGGTGCTGATTCTCATCCTCGCTGCTTCACACTCGGCTGTGATTCGCTCCAGTGAGAGCTGAAGATCACACCAACAGACGCCAACAGAACCACATCATGACATCATTACTGGGGGACACTGTCGAACACCTTCTCCAAGTCCACAAAGCACATGTAGATTGGTTGGGCAAACTCCCATGCCCCCTCCAAGACCCTGAAGAGGGTGCAGAGCTGGTCAACTGTTCCATGACTGGGACGAAAACCATACTGCTCCTCCTCAATCTGAGGTTCGACTATCCGACGGACCCTCCTCTCCAGCACCCCTGAATAGACCTTACCAAGGAGGCTGAGGAGTGTGATCCTCCGGTAGTTGGAACAAGTTCCAGTCTGCCAGTCCAGGGGAACTGTGCCCGATGTCCACGCGATGCTGCAGAGGAGTGTCAGCCAAGACAGCCCTACAGCATCCGGAGCCTTAAGGAACTCTGGGCGGACCTCATCCACCCCCGGGGCCTTTGCCACCGAGGGGCTTTTTAACCACGTCAGCGACCTCAGCCCCAGAGATGGGAGAGCCAGCACCAGGGTCTCCAGACTCTGCTTCCTTATGGGAAGATGTGTTGGTGGGATTGAGAAGGTCTTCAAAATATTCCCTCCTCCGACACACAACACCCTGAGTTGAGGTCGGCAGCCCCCCACCCCCACTGTACATTGTTGACGGAGCACTGCTTTGCCCTCCTGAGCCACCAGATGGTGGACCAGAATCTTCTCAAAGCCATCCAGAAGTCATTTTCCATGGCCTCTCTAAACTCCTCCCATGCCCGAGTTTTTGCCTTAGCAACCACCGAAGCTTCATTTTGACGGCATCCCTTACTGCTGGTGTCCACTAACGAGTCCGGGGGTTACCGCCACGACAGGCATTGTTGACCTTACGGCCACAGCTGCGACAATAGAGGCACAGAACACAGACCACTCCGGCTCAATGTCCCCCACCTCACCCGGGACATGGTTGAAGCTCTGTGGGAGATGGGAGTTGAAACTCTTTCTGACAGGGGACTCTGCCAGATGTTCCCAGCAGACCCGCACAACACACTTGGGCCTGCCAGGCCTGACTGGCATCCTGCCCCACCATCTGAGCCAACTCACCACCAGGTGGTGATCAGTTGACAGCTGCGCCTCTCTTTTCACCCGAGTGTCCAGAACATGCGGCCGCAAGTCCAACGACACGACTACAAAGTCGATCATCGAACTGCGGTCTACAGTGTCCTGGTGCCAAGTGCACATGCAGACACTCTTATGCGTGAACAACAATCTAACAGGAGTGGTGGGTAAACCACCACATAAAATATAAATGTCACTATAACTTGTCTTGTGTTGGGTGTCGTCTTGGTCTGAGGATGTCCAAATGTGAACAGTATGATGAAAAGGACGGTTTAAATAACATTTATTTGATCAGTTCATGGTTCAGACACATCTTTTGGCTTTTTTGTGGTTAATCATGTTAGAGAACAACATGATGTAGAATAAATACTTCCACACTGAACAGTTGTACATTTTAAATGAGCTTTGGTCCAGAGAAGACGGTGGTGTGTCCAACCTAATTAGTTGTGAAATGCTCCTCTGGTTGCTTATTTGTGCCATTTGCAGGCCTTTGTTGCCCGTGTTCCAGCTTTTTACAGATGTGTTGCTGCCTCAGATTAAAAATGAGCCAATATTTTCCTGAAACGGTAAAATGTCTCAGTGTCAACATCTAACATGTTGTTTATGTTCTACTGGGAGATTGAGGAGTTTTGTAAATCATTGCATTCTGTTTTTATTGATGTGTCAAACTTTTTTTAGTAACTGAAGTTGTTTTACTGTTTAAGATGTTTCATTTCTTCATTTTACTCTTTTCTTTGTTTTCCTTGTATTATTGCTGTTATGGTGTAACAGGTGTGTCCCACGTTACTGTTTCTTTTAAATCTGTATATTAAGTTTAATTTACTCAATGACTGTCTCATTGGATGCAGAAATCTTAAACTACCTTCTTGTTGTGTTTTTATTCTACAAGTCGGTCCAATCTTAAAATAAACGGCACTGTGATCAGACACATCTGCCACTCCTACTTGGTATTCTTGGATTTGATCCCTATTCTCTTTCTGCATAAAGAATTAGTTGAGAAGAGAGTGTGTTGATGAGTAATGAATAAAATCTCTTTGCAGGGGATGCAAGTCTCTCCACACATCAAAAAACTCCATTTCCTCTCATGCATTTTTCGCCAGTTTTAAATAGACCTCGTTTCCTCTTACAACCGAGTCTACAATCAGAGTCTGTTATGACATTACGGTTTCCTCCACAGATCCAGCTCCACAGATGGTGATCTCACCTGTGCTTCTTTTTGATGTCAGTAAAGATCTGGACATGGTCAGCTCCAATATGCTTGCGATATCTCAGTAAGTCTCCAGCACAGGCGTTCAGGAGGCCCTCATCCGCCACATGAGAAAAGACGAAACCCTCTGCTCTGATGAAATTCAGACCTGGAACAGTTACATCATAACCCTACAGATGACTGACACATAGATCCAGTGGAGGTTTGTTTAGCTGAACTTTGCTCAGATCTTACACAGGACTTTAATGAAGACTAAACCAATGCCAGTGTTTTCCACTGGTAAACAGGACTCTTTGCTTGCTGATGTAAGCTGATGCAGGCTAATCATACCTGAAGCCAGAGCCACAGCGAGGGCCTGCTGGTTGGCAGAAGACAGTATTTGGACACCAAGTGGCATTGATGGACAGACACCTCTCACAGCAGTGCAGACTGCAGTCATACAGGCACACACCTCCGGACCCACGCAGAATGAGTAAGGTACATCATGCATGTTTTCAATGATCAAACCATCCTGAAAGAAGGGTACACTTCACTACTTACTGACTTTCAGCTGTGTATATACGAGCAATGAAGATTAACTTACAACTCCTGCATCGCGATACACTGCTGCCTGACAGCATGCCTCTTCAGTGATCTGGGACATTTTCAAACAACCCAAAGGGGTACCTGAGATAGCCATGAAACGTAGTTATGTACAGTTTAAGGATTCACAAATAGGAGCTCCAAAGTGAGCAGAAGGCATATAAAAGTATTGATAGGAGCTGAGTTATCCTCATAGGGAAGATTCACACGTTACAACAGTAAAAAAAGATCAATGCAGCATCCATTTTGGATGGATCCCTAAACTCTGGGAGGATCGGTCTGTTGCTGATGTTGCAGCTGTGACAACCCCAGAGCAGGCTGTATTTTATCCGTCTCTGGGGGCTTTAACTTTTGCTTCCAGCCCTGTCTCCTGCTCTGCCTCCTCCTTTCTCCGCCTCTGTCCTCCTCTTCTCTGCTGCTCCAGTCCTCCCGTGCTACCTGGCGGGGGCGTGGCCTGCTTGGGATTAAATACCAGGCCGTTCACACCTGCGGGCTCCCTTGCGCTCTGGCTTTTGGCTCTCGGCTTGCGCCAGGCTGCACACCTGCAGCGCTCCGTTTCCTTAGTTTGTGCACTCATTAGTTTGTCCACTTTAGCTTTTACACACAACAGCTTCCCACCACCAACACTCCCATACACTACTGATGCTACAGATTATACACATAGTTAATCTCCGTTTATTTAATTTGGTCACTTTCTTTAAATAAATTATACTTTAACTGGCATCCTTTGTTGTCCCACTTCCTTCTTGTCAAACCCTTGCGAGCCGGGCTTGACACAGCTCAGAGCTCTTGCAGACTAATCTAAGAGGTCAGAGATGTTTCCATGTTTGGCCAACATCCTCCTCTCATCCATCTCCCCAACGAGTCCACAGGATAGTCAAGGACTTAGCAGGACCTCTGACCAGCTTATTCAGTTTTTTTCTGTCCCACTCTGGGCATTCACAGCCACAGCAGATAAACACCTTCTCACCATATTCAGTATGTTTCTACTTTATTCCGCTTTTCACCTTCACTCCACTACAGTTTAGAAATGTTAGTAACCGGTTTTATTACGAAGAAATTAGTTTAATTTGTTCAAGAGATTATCTAATAACTTTAAAAAGATTTGCACAAAACACTCAAGTTTATCGACACATGATGCATTTACAGATGCAACCAGGAAATATTCATACACTTAGCAGAAATAGTCAGTAAATGAGTGTTTGGTGGATTATCTTTTGTTGTAACAATACTTCTTGGTAATAAATCTTATTCTGTTGGGAAGTCTGTTTATTTCCCTTTTAAATGGAGACACATTTGGAAGTAAATGCATTTGTGGGATGAGCAGCAGAGTTGAGTACGTGGGTTCATGAAAAACTTCTCTGCCAAACAGCTGATTCTGCTGTTGACTCTTTTTTGGTGTTGTTCATAGGATTGGATAAAACAAGACATATTGGCAATTTTCTAATTTCTCAATTTAACAATCAGGAGCTTCTGTATCATGAGGAAGAACCACACACAGCCACCACAGCCTGGCACCTCCTCCTCATGCTGGTCACCAGCTCGGTGAGACGGCATCCCGAATTTCAACCAGCATCTGTCACCAGTCAACCAACCACTGGTTGTGTTGGTCCCTTTGGCTCAAGATGATCCCACAAGTGTTCAGTGGGGTTGAGGTCAGGTAGGTCTACGGGTAGCCTCTGATAAACCCCGCTCTGTGGGGGCGAGTGTTATCATCTAGGAGGATTCAGTTTGGTTCCAGACTGTGGAGTTGCAGAATCTCATCTCCATATCTCTCTGCAATGAGATTTCCTCCAATGGTGACAAACTTTGTTTTTCCAGTGAGGGAGATGCCGTCCCACACCATCACACTGCCTCCACCAAAAGATGTTACCCTATCGATCAATGCAACAACCAGCATAACGTTCTCCACATCTTCTCCACACTTTGACTGTATGATCCAATGTCTGTGAGCAGAATCTGGACTCATCGCTGAACATGATGTTCCTCCAGATATGCAGGTTCCAGAGCTCATGTTGAGCTGCTAACCAGATGCTTTACGAGGAGCTCAAAATAAGAGTCAACAGAATCAGCTGCTTGGCATTGGTAGAGATTTTCACAACCAACATACTCGACTCTGCTCCTCATCCCACAAATGTATTTTTCTTACAAATGGGACTCCATTTAAAAGATAAATGAACAGGTTTCAAACAGTAGAAGATTTATTACGAAGAAAAATAGTTACAACAAAGAAATAATCCACTAAACACCCACTGACTTACTTTTTGTGTAGGAGTGGCAGACCCCCAGTCACTTTACATCTCAGTCCTGTCTGGTCATTTAATATTCAAAGAACACTGACTTTCACTTCTGCCTTAACAACATTTGACATTTAGCAGTTTTCTTTATATTTGTCAAAATATAATCAAACATTTTATACAGTGGACGGAAAATGTTAGCTTTAACATTTGAAGAGGTGTTATGTAATGTACCTGGTAAAGCTTTAACGTGAATCATTCCGATCACGACGGATTTTAGGCGCCCAAAAAGGTCCAGAAACTTCATTTTCTCGCTTCTCTTTTAAGGAATTCGAGGGACAGAGTGGTCCGGTTTTCTGAAGTGAGAATCACGTGACCGGGCAAGGGTCAATTTGTTAAACTTTTTTTTTTATTCTTTTTTTTAAGCAGTCTCCCTCAAAATCTGTTTACGCTGTTTATATTAAACTTTACACAATATTAAAATTATTTGTTAATAATTTCAATAAGTTTGTTTATGAAGAAAGGTTAAGCTGTTTTAAATGGAGAGAGACTGAAACAGGTAGGACTGAAGCTACCCACGCTGGAAATGACGCACCAAACATCCGCTGGTTAGCATACTTCTGTTATTAGATGGAAAACAAACCACCGCGCCCAGAATGACAATAGGTGACAACCTTACCTGATGTTCGGGGGATGAAAAATCACCTAAATGTAACAATAATTTGGTCTCGGTGCTTTGTATTTTAGCCGTACTGTGACAGACTGCAGCTTTGTTTACATCTGACAGAGGAGCCACGCGGTGCCCCGGACATTTCCTGCTTTTAAGCCCCGCCCCCGCAGCTGTCACTTCAGAGTCCACGCCCCCTTTGCCGGCTTTATTCTAATAAATCTATTTATCCTTTTATTTTACAGACCTTGAAATTGTTTTTAGCTATTATACGTGTTTTATGTACTTTAATAGAGTGTAAATGTGCTGAATGAAGTTAAACGAAGGCTTAAAAAGACGGCGAGGCTTGGACGTTTAGCGCCAATTTAAATAAACTCCCTGACGTCGCTGCTGAAACTCATATATTCTGCACAAGGCGCGAGCTCAGAGGAACTAGCCGACCCGGACAAGCAGTCGTAGAGCAGCTCTGTATCTGAACGAACAGCAAACTGTTCAACTGGTGCGGTCACTTTTTAGTTTTAAGTCGTGGAAAAGAGTGAACTTCAAGGGCAGAGTCTTGGGGTGAGTGAATGAAACGAAAATATGACTCTTCGTTCGTGTCTTAGGCCAGATCTAATACCACGTAGCAAAACTGACCTAGTTGCTAACCAAACCGTGGCAGACTGCTGTTAGTTTAAATGAATATTTGTGGGGATTCGGTGTTTGCAGCGTGTTTTTTTTAAATGGTTTATTGAGATAACAGACGACCCTCTTTGTGTTGTTAGGCCATTATCTAGCTTTCCAAAGTTAGTAGGCTATTGTTAACGACGTTTCCCCCCAAAATACTCAACGTAACGACAGTATATGAATTGTCTAACATCTTATGGAAACCTTGTGCTAGTTTCGCGGATATAAGTGGATGTTGTGCTACTTTTCTCTGCGCGTTAAGCGTGCGTACTGTCCCAGTTTACCCGCGCCAGGCTGAGCTGGGCTTTGTCAGAAGGAGGGAGTTTAGAGTGGGGGTTGGGAGTACATGTATGTGTTATTTTTAAACATTCAAACATAACTTTAAAACATTTCTCCACCGTAGGTTTGCTCAGAAAGTGTCATTAACCCCCTCGGAGTATAATGCAAAGGCAACGGTGAGTTTGGCATGCATGGTTCATGGAAGAGAAAGTTGGCTTGATGCAGCCTTTTAGCTGTCCGGCTAATCTCTGGCCTGTTGTCATAAGACATTATTTGGAGCTAAATAACATGTTTTATCCAAGCATGTCTGTTTTAAGTTGACATCGGAGGCTTAGGGCATTTTCTTTTGGTCTGTATTGTTTCAGGGATGAGAAGGAACCAAAGTCTGTCGCTCCCGAAGCTTCCAGATTAGTAACTCTACGACCGAGGAAGAGGAAGGCAGATGTTGCTGTTGTAAGTAGCCAAACTGGGTGGCCTGCTGGTTTAAACTGGTCCCAGACGCGGTCTAAGCCCATTTTAAAGAAGTGTCTCGTGTTTTCTTTAGGAATGAAGTATTACTAACATGCACAGCTGCTATTATACTACATATTATATTATTGCTTTTTAATGCAGGCTCAGACTCAGTGTTTACTTTTCACACGCTGTCATCTCCTGTTAGGATGTACAGGGTTTTAGAAATACTGGGGTCCATCATCCACCCGTACATCTCAGTTAAAAGGTAGAGACCCAAATTGATTTAAAAAGGAAATAACTTACACAAACCACTCCCCCCCCCCCTTCATCTCATCCTCATCATCTCTTTTCTCTCTTGGCATATAGCCTGGAGAAGGCAGGAATCGATGCACCGATCGATTTGGTCATGCACATCTTCATGCATGTTTAGATTGGCCAGTGCCCCTGCAGCATCTCCCACCATAACCTGGTGGGATTAGTTAGTCCATGCAGCTGGAAAGCTTTTATTTTACAAATGTGATGTAGCTGAGAACTACTGAGATCTGGATTTCCCTGTTCTCAGTGCTCTGTAAAGCCATGTCTTCTGTATAGATCATACTGTGTGTGTTTGAATTACTTCCTATTTTCTCCTTCTTTGATCACCAGTATTTACAAGATCTTGATGAGGAGGTAGCAGAGATGACAAAGAAGAAGCATCGTGAGTGTGAGGTGAGCTTTATCAAGACATGAAACTCACTCAGTGTCTAAACTCGGTTAATAATAATAATAATAATAATAATAATAGACTTCTTCAAGTATTGTTTATCTTCACGTGTGGGGTCCCTAACATAAAACATCTCTACAGATTTAGAAAATCCTTGTGTGTGCCAGCCTTTAACCGCTTGTTCTGTGTTGTTTCATGAAGCATAGATAACTGCCAATTCCTCACATTAGTAACTTTTACTTTACATGTTCGTTATCGTCTCTCAGCTCTTTCCTGATTCGGATTACACAAGTCCACTCAGGTGGATCCCAACACCTGATCAGGAAGAGGACCCCCAGGTTTCCCTGATAAACAGAGGCTTCCTGCATTGCAACTTTCACAACATATATGCGACTCCTGTCCACTGTGCCCCGCTGCCTGTGTTGTGGTGAGTACTGTTATGTGCTTTATTTTTCTCAGGCTCCTCAGTCTGTGACCATCTAATTGGCATTTCATAGTTTGCACGGCTACAAGCCAGATTTACAGATTTTATTTTCTTCCCAGCCAGTAAGCAAGAGTCCCTTTGCTTCCAACCACCTGCAGCCCAAATATTTGTAACCGTATGAAATGAGCACACCAACCATGTATATGTGAATAGCTTACCAGAAGAAGACTAGGGTAGAAGACACCTCGTGGGTAGCTTTGTCTCAGCATAGTCTGTCTAGTACAGACCTTCGCCATCATCCAAGCCAAAGAGAGGTGTTTCCTGATGTCTTCCCGTTTCTGTATGTTAGATTCTTCTCTTGTGTAGTCTAGAGGTGTGCAATGTTACATCGTTGGCGATAACACCGGTAGTGTTGTTGACCTAGAGGGAATGTAATATTGTGATATCATATGGTCACACCTTTGCTGTGCGATGACATTATTTAACTGCGCCTAAACCCGAGTAGCAGAGTGGAGCTCAGCTGAACAAGGAAACATGGCAGAGCAAAGCAGAGTGTGGCTGACCAATATACACACAATTCAAACAATAAAAAAATAAAAACTGTGCTTATTAAAGTAAATTTGCTGTAATACACTACTTAGTCACGTGTTCCTATATCCGGCACATTTCTGCTGCTTCCGACGGTGAATCAGGGCAAATGCCGCAATTTCACCTCAATGCTGCCAGCTTAGCGACTCTGTTGCTATATTTAACAAGTACTCCTAGATCCTTATAGCAACTCTTTTAAAACTGAAGTAGTAACAGATCCGCTGACTTTTTCGGGGCTTATTGGAAACTTATGGAGACTGATGAGAAACCGGGCCCCTCTTGCTGCAGGCCCGGCCCCTCTCGTTGTTGGCCGGGCCCCTCTCGTTGCAGGCCGTGCCCCTCGGGCCTCTCTCGTTGTTGGCCGGGCCCCTCGCAGCAGTTGCTCAGCGGCTACGGGTTTTTCATTTTCTAACTCTCTAAAAACGTTATTAACCAGTTAGTAGAAATGATGCGTGTAGAAAACACATCATATAGATGTCTATTCTTCCACATCGTTTCTGTAACAGCAGCTGGTGCCGCGTTGAGAAATGTTTGCTTCTGTTTTTCTGTGAAGGGAATTCAAACTGTAAATGCAGATAATTGTGGAGAGTTGGGTGAATTGAATTAATGCATGT
Organism: Melanotaenia pygmaea; assembly: GCA_036919955.1. NCBI lineage: Eukaryota > Metazoa > Chordata > Actinopteri > Atheriniformes > Melanotaeniidae > Melanotaenia > Melanotaenia pygmaea. The sequence continues at coordinate 35,920,671 of JBAFSZ010000001.1, read as the reverse complement.
GTCTGTGTCAGTTGGGCCAGTAAAGATGTGGTGTGGAACAACATGCTGGAGAAGGATAAGACCTACACCAGAGATGTTCACATGTTGGAGAAGCATCCACACCTGCAGCCCAAAATGAGAGCGATCCTCCTGGACTGGCTTATGGAGGTCTGTAGTCTGTCTTAGTTGTTGTACTTCAGGTTGATACAGATCTGCAAGGATAGCCTAACCACATTCAGTAAAAACCTCCTCTGTTACAATATCTTACCAGTTTATCTTCAGCATTGTGAAGATTAATGACTTTTTGCTTCTTTAGTTTACGATTTTGTGTCTTTGTGTGTTTGCAGGTTAGTGAGGTGTATAAACTGCACCGGGAGACCTACCACCTCGCTCAGGACTACTTCGACCGCTTCATGGCCACACAGAGCAACGTCTTCAAATCCACGCTGCAGCTTATTGGCATTACTTGTCTGTTCATCGCAGCCAAAGTGGAGGTGAGTTTGAACTGATCAGGGTCGAGGACTGCGATGTCTGGCCATCCTGTTCCCACTTGAAATGACACGTGGGAGGTTTCATCTCATGGCTGGAATAACACACTCATCACCTCAACATTTTTATTATTATTTTTGTTTCAGTATGTTGATGTTTTAAAATGTGGACAAACATTGGGCCAAGGTCAGTAATTTACAAGAAAAGTGGAAGCAGTGGAGGGATGACTTGGTCACCTGGTTTCTTCTTCTCTGGTTGCTGGTTGTCACAGCTCTCATTTCATGTGCTTCTCCCAGGAGATGTATCCTCCCAAAGTCCATCGTTTTGCCTACGTTACAGATGAAGCCTGTACAGAAGATGATATTCTCTGTATGGAAATTATAATTATGAAGGTAAGAACACAGTAACCCAATGAAACGCATGTATAGACTGACCTGTGTTTGTACACGTGTGGCATCCATGGTCATTCTCATGTATGAAGAACTGACACTGAATCAGTTTGAAGTTGGGAAACTGAAATGCTGATGAGGAGCAGCAGGTCTATCTGCAGCGTTTTAAAACCTGACTTGTCTGTTCATAATGAAACGAAATATACTTTATTTGTCCAGAGAGAAGCTGGAATAAAATGAGTTTATTGATGATGAACTGTTGAACTGCCCAACCCTACAGTTCAGTTCAAGTTAATGTGTAATAAAATGCTCGGAGCACAGAACAGAAACGTCTTTTGTTATGCTGCATGTTTTTAACTAGGCTTGTTTATGGTGGTTCTGTCTTCACACTCAGGAGCTGCAGTGGAGTCTCAGCCCTCAGACTCCCATCTCCTGGCTCAATGTTTACATGCAGGTGGCCTACCTGAGCGACACGGAGGAGCTGCTCATCCCCAAATACCCTCAGACGACCTTCACACACATCGCAGAGGTGTGTTTACCTCTTCTCTCTCTTTCAGGATGAAAGGCTGCTGAGGTGACACAGCCTGAGCTCACTCTGCAGAATACGCCCCGTGTACTATTTGTGTTCATTGATGAGTCAGCTTTTTGACCATGTGGTAAGAGCAGGTTAGAAGATGACGTTGGGGTCCTGTGGGACACGAAGCAGGTGCTGTAGAAGTGGTTAGTTTTGGTTTTGTCACACTGACACTGAAACTTGCTAATGAAGATGATTAAAACAAGACTTCCCAGTACGAACCTGAAGGGAGGGGGGCTTTCAGTTTAACATGTTTAAATGCGTCATGAGTGGCACTAAGACAGCTGTCCTGTGCAGGTGATGTGATTGATTATCCAAACAATGAATAATTAATCAAAGCTGAAGGTTTGAGGCCTCTTTGGTTTTGTTCACACTGCAGGTAAGTGACCCAAATCTGACCTTTTTTTGTCCATAAGTGACCTATTTAGGATTTTAATAATAATAATGATGATGATGATGATGATGAGGATGATAATGATAATAATAATATTAATATTATTATTATTATTATTATTAAGTCTGAACGGCTAAATTGGATTTTTTTTCCTTTCAAATCAGACCCAGATTTGTTTATCTTCGCTCTGGAGTCAGATGGAGGTCGCATTTAAATTTGAGGGGGTAGAGAGAAAAAAACTCCCATCAGATCCAGGCTATCCTTCCTGGATTGGTTGGGGGTGGAAAGGACGGGAAAGAGGTCACTAGAATGTTGAGTGGGGAAAAAAAGTCAAGTGAGACCACCTTAGATGCTGAGAACTTGAGGAACGGCAGTAGGGGCGGCTGGTTCTTCACTGGTTCTTCGTGATGGTTTGGTGTATTAGAGGTTCTCCTAAATTCAGACTTGCCGTATTGCGTTCAGACTCAACATGTAAATGAATTGCTTTTTTTTATGCTGGATAAACCTGAGCACCAGTTGAGCTTTTGTAACATGAAATGTTGTAACTGAGTTGTTGTTGCAGCCCTAAAATTCTCCAGTATGGTATTAAACAGTAAAAATTGTACTTTAAAATAAAATGTTTGTGCCTTAAGTGTAGCAGGCTGTATGTAGTATAATTACCACAATTTATTCTGTCGTCCTGAGTCTTTGAATTCATGCTTTGTCTGATCTGTAAGAATCTTCCTGACCTTACTCTGAGGTTTCCTCGTTTAATTTTCTTTTCTCTCTTCCAGTTGTTGGACCTGTGTATGCTTGACATGCGCTGCCTTGAATTTTCCAACGGCATCCTTGCTGCTTCAGCTCTGTTTCACTTTTCCTCTATGGAGCTGGTGGAAAACGTCTCAGGTAAAGAGTTCTGGTTTGTTTTTATTGTGTTTTTAAAAGCTGTCTGTCCATTCTTGTTTATCAGTCCTCACATTTAAACATGTGACAGTTACTCACTGAAGTCACGTCTTCAAACTTCAACACAGACTAATTTTCCAGTTTTTAATGTAATTTTAGTCTTCAGGAAAAGTTTTCCTTGTCTCTTTAAGAACCCATCATAGCCCCTCCCTGGATCTCGACTGCCCTTCGTCCTCCCCACTGATTCCACGCTGCATTAATAAAGCTGGAGAAGATCTGTCAGTAATACTTGGTGCTGCCCATCTTTCCTCCACTAACAGTCCTGATCTGTTCCTGTTAAATCTTCAGAAATGCAGCTATAGAATGGGAACAAATTAAGTCTTTGAAACAGGCTGCTGGTGGAACAGTGTGTAAAAACAAAGTTGTGGTTCTTGTGCTCGTCTTTTGAGTCGAGTGTCTTTAACGTCGGAATGATCCAGATGTGAAAGCCCAAAGGTAGGATGACGAGATTTCAGTGAGAATTCATCCACCATCTAAAAAACATTCTCAGAAAGTTTAAAAAAATGTTGCTTATGAGAAGTTTAAATTATTAGAACAAAGTCTCGTCTGTTTGGAAGCCAAATATAAAAATGAGGTTTTCTAAAGACGGTTGTGTAAATGAACGTGGTCCTCTGAGACTCCATCGACGCTCTGACCCACGTTTCTTTCCCCTCTCATGCAGCTCTGAGGAGGGGGGAGGTGGAGGAGTGTGTGAGGTGGATGGTACCGTTTGCCATGGTGCTGCGGGAGGTTGGTGGAACGCCTATGAAAACATTCCCAGGCATCCCTGCAGACGACATGCACAACATCCAGACCCACGTCCCCTACCTCACATGGCTGGTAAGTCAATGGTGTGTGTGTGTGTGAAAAATATGCAAATCTGGGTTAAATTTTAACTCTGGTAAAAGCTTTTGGATTATCTGCAGTGTAGTACATGTATAAGTGAGCAGATTGCGACCAAATGGTGGCATTTAGCGACTGAGATGTGAGACGGTGCGAGTGAATCTTTCATCTACGTGGCGACCAACACGTTTGTGGGTCTTTTTCTTGTAGTAGTTATAACTGAATTTATTTAGCCGCTAACAAACTCCCTCTTCAGCCCAGTAGTTCAGTAAGGCGCAAGTTAGCCGCTGGTTTGTCGACTCAAACTAACTTCAATACGAGAAAAGGAGACAAACACCAACGAAGAAAACACCACTTCTGTGTGGAAAGAGGCGGGTCTTGTGGGAATTTATTGTGTTTGCGACTTTGTTGCTATTTTTAGCGAGTTTTCAGACTCGGCGACTAACGACAAATCTAGCGACCTTTTCTGGTATTATTGGAGACGTTTGGAGACTGAGGTGAATGAAGGTAGTTTATCTTCCCAATGAGGAGCAGTGATGGGCAGATCCTCTCATACGAGGCTTGGTCGTATGGATCCTGCGCCGGTTTACCATCACATATTAATGTCTATTAATGAAGTGTGGACAAAAATATTTAAAGTCAAGTGTTGTGACATGTTCCAGACTCCTAATTAAAAAACAAAATACACACAAAAAATTCTGAACTAGAAAAAAAAAGAAAATATTGACAGAATAATTTTATAAATTTTTTTTGCTGATCTAATCATTTTTAGGTTGTCTTTTTATTTTTTTTTTTTATCAATTTTTGCCTTTCCCATGACATCACT
>JBAFSZ010000001.1:35858482-35877696 GCA_036919955.1 Melanotaenia pygmaea | reverse complement strand
TTTGTTTCTTTCTGCAGGTCCGCTAACCCCAGCTCATCTTATTTTGTGTTACAGGACGTCCATCACTTTGCACGGGATTTGTAAATAAATGTGCTTTTACTTTGAAATAACACCTGTCCTCATCGTGTCTTTGTTACACCCTTCCCTACCCCTTAAGTTGGGTCGTAACAGTCCTTGAGAGGGGATGGACCCTCTTCCATTCTGAAGTTGCTCCCGGTGAGAGGTGCTGAGCAGGTGTGGACATTGCCCACTGACTTGACGCCTGTGTGTTGGGGTTTACCCTGGTGGACGAAAGGGTAACCTCCCCCCGCCTTCAGGTGGGGGGACGGATCCTGACTGTTTGTGCTTATGCACCAAGGGATATCGTCAAGCTGATCACAAGCTTTGGCGGTCGCTAAGGCAAAAACTCAGGCATGGGAGGAGTATGGAGAGGCTGTGGAAAATGACTTCCGGATGGTTTTGAGGAGATTCTGTTCAACCATTTGGCGGCGCAATAGGGGAAAGCAGTGCTCCGTCCACACTATATACAATGTACAGTGTTCTAGATATTTCTTGACATATATGTTAATTTTCCTTAGTAAATAATAATCAAATAACTAGAAAAATAATATTTTAAAAAAGATCAAAGCATGACAAGTAATTTTTAGACATAAAAGAAAAAAAAAATAACTTTATACTTCTGGTTTTACTTAATTCCTTATTTGATGTAAAAGTCTGGCACACATTTGTCACTAAATTATTTTTTTAGTTGATAACTTACCAGTGGCAGTAAAACATATCAACTGTTTATCTTGACCTCTGAGCCCAAAATGCCTCCTTCTTCATTGCTAGTGTCTACAAATGGGTCCTGCGGTTACTGCCAGGGCAGGCACAGACAACGTTTTGGCTGCAGATCCTGGAAGTCGAATGAACTATGGAGGCTTTGAACATGACCCATCCTGATGCTATGTCTCCAGTTTCCATCGCCACACAATAAAACTCTCACAATGTTAAGTGCTAAAGATCCAGTGGACAAGTGCATTCACCTTTCTAGTTAATCCTTACTACTCATTGGGGTAAACCTTGTCTGTTTCCCTGCCATTGGACCTAAACCACCACCAAATATTAACCAGTTAACGTCTCTGTATCTCTCTTTAGTGCCCTAAAGAGACACATATGCCTACAGGTCTAAGTTATACAATTACATTTTTTTTCTAAGATAGCCTGACATCAGATAGACTTGTTGACCATCTGATTTTAGTTAAGGACAATCCATGTCTTTGCAAAAGAGTCTAATAAGTCCTCTTGCTTTTATAAGAGGAGTCTGGTTCACAACAGGAAGGTTGTTTCTCCCAATCAACTCCCTCTATGTCACTTTGTCATTGACCACATGGGTACTGAAGTCCCCCAGGACAAAAACAGATTCTCCAGATCCACTTCAGAACTACACCCAAAGCCTCCAATAAGGTCAGATACGCTGCAAGCTTTTCAGCACATACACACAAGCCAGTCTGAGATTTCCTTCCTACAAGTTGTTGCCACAGACCTTTTCAGGACCAAGTGTATCCACTACTGTTCCGCATAGGCCTAAACCCTCTTAGCCAGATCATCACATCATATCTGAATGCCAATAACACCAATTACGTAGCGGAGCAACCACTATGTAACCACCAACCTCCTCTGTACGGATGATCTAAAGCTGTATGCCAGGAGTGGGTGAGACATTGACTCATTTACAAGGCTACATACCAAGGACATAATTTAGACTGGGAAAATGCAGGTAAATGGTATCAAAGAAATGCAAGATGATCACAAATGAAAAGGTTGAACTACCAGAAGCCACATGTTCATCACAGATACACATATCTGGGGATAACGGAGGGTAATGACAATCATAAACAGGTTGCAAGGAAGTCAAGCCACAATCAATTACTTATAAAGCTCCTCTTGATACTTAAATTTTAATTCTTTATTTTTTCATTTGTTTACTGCTAAAATTATGTATTAATATTGGACCTGGGTTACCTCGAGGGAGGGATGGACGGACGGAGGGATGAGTGTACAGACATGTATGACCAGAAGGAAGGGAACTTCCCCCGAAAGGATAGCTGCCATACTGGCGGCAGTAAGCACCCCCACTCCCAGGGAACCCCAAGCCATCCTGGACTCCACTAAGCCTGGGGCCCACAGTGTACCCCGAAAAGTACCCACCCACAAAAGAAGAAATAAAAAATAGCTGTGTTCTCTTTAATGATGCAGAAATTCCTTTTACTGTTTATTTGATTCTCTTAAAGAAAGTATGTCTACTTGACCATCTGCCGTGCTCTCAGGCTTGAAGATGGCCATTTTTTTCTACATAGATGAATAGAAATGCAGTTCCCCAAAAATCTAGAAACGTATTGTCCTTGGAGAAGATGCCAATGATGTTTAGTGCTGAATGGCTGAAAGTTGGCTTGAGGAGGTAGGCAGCTACTGTTTCTTTCACAACAAAGAGAAGACATTACCAAAAACTACAAATTGCAAGGAAGCTCAGAAAGCACAGGGAGCAGCTGCACTGGACAATAACTGGTTACACTGACCACAAACAGATCTTTGTCCACTTTGTATCGTGTTTTTCTGCGACAGAGCACAGCTGAAGCACCAACAGCAGCACACAGCTCACATTGTTTGCACATAACGTCTAATACTGTAACCATGTGACAGCAAAATGCTGAAACATTGAGTTTGTGGGAGCCGTGAAAGGCAGTATGCAGAGATATGCCTGGATATCAAGGAGAATTAGGTGGGGGTGGTTCACATGATGACATGCAACAAATGCAAGTTTGACATTTAAGTGTGACAATTTTATCACTTCTGGTTCATGTTCAGCAAATAACACCGTTTTACTGAAATGTTTTTTTTTTCTCACTTTTTTGTTGGGTTTGGGAATAACATTACTTTGTTAGAGGTTGAAAAAAAAACTACTTGGTTAGCGTTAGAAAACAATTAGGGCTAAAATATAGTCATTTTACAATATAACACTTCATATACTATTTTTTAACAACTAGTTGATGTTGCCTGATTTTTTTTTCAACAGAAATATTGATTTTTATTTCATGCATAAAAATCTATGGAGTTCGTTTTTGGAGTAGGACAGTCTCCATCAACTAGAAACCCTTGCAGTGGCAGCCTGCTTGTGCAATGTTAAGCTGCCAATCAGCATATCAATAGAAAATGTCCTTTCAAAAATTATTGTCTGGACTGGATTTTGGCACTTGGTAGAAATTTAACTTGAACCTTGGCTCGGGGAAAATAGAAGGAAAAACGACAAGCCGTGTGAGTGGGGTCCCGTGAATCTATTTATCTCAATCTCCTCATCAAAACTTCGAAATACCAATTTTAAGATGTAAAATATTTAAGTTGGCATTCACAAGAAAACAGAGGACATACATGATGGAAAAGAAGTGTGAGGAATGGAACATGAAGGAAATCAGTTCCACTTCTTTGGCCTTAATACTAACAAAATAACAATACCAATATCAACTTCATGCAAAATATGTTAAACAAGAGTTTTAGTTTTTAGGGATAAAGTTTGTTCCATTGTTTTTTTTTTCAGATTTTCTATTATGTAAAGAAAGCATTTGCATTCTTTTCTCTCTTTAATGACTCTCTGTCCTCACTGAGTATGAGACACAGTTTGCTCCAGCAGGGGGTGGTATTAGCACTTGTTTCTCAGCCGGGGCCTTCGGGGCCAGACAGTGGAAATGCCAGCACTGCCTACTGAGAGAGAGATGAAGGAGGGGTAGCAGAGACAGGGGGTGTATAAACAGCACAGTACTATCAAACATTTAGTCTTATTAGATTCAGTAGAAGTTGGATTTTATCTGAAGTTAAGTACGGTGGTGTTGTGAAAGTTGATGACAGGGTTTTCTAATGCAGCCTCTCAACCAAAAGTGCATGTCTATCTCAATTCCCACAATGTGTCTGAAAGAGAAATAAATCATGCTTCATATTGGTGTCTGAAAACACTGCCAGTCACTTCTAAGCATTGTGTTTTTTCCCTTCTTGCTCAATCTGGTATTCTATCTTTCTTCTCTGCTTTATTTTTAGGAGATGTTTCTCACATCATGTAAGCATTTAGTCAACCATCCCTAACATCAACCCCTTTATAGAATATTCTGGCTCCAGTCAAGTGAAAAGAAAAGAAAAAACAACCTCCACTGATCTTCAGTTAAAGAAATAAGCTTTTTCTTCCCCCCCCACCTCTTTTTTATTATTATTATTCCAGTGGATTTAAAGTCAGTCATGAACATTATCAGGCTGGGCCCAGTCGAGCTGAAACATTCCATAACCCCAACCTTCCTGCTGACCTCTCCCTTGCTTTTAACAACTGCTGACATAGTTTGGCTCTGTTATGTGATCATGCTTGGATGAAATCTGTCAAACAGCTCCCTGAGTTATTAGGCTGTCTGCGCCTGACCTTTCTGCAATCAAAGATATATGACTTAAGGGCTCGGATTTGCCATGGCAACGGCTCCAATTTGCTGCCGTGAGAAAAGGTCTAATTGTTGCAGAAATTTAATGATCTAGCCCCAACATCAGGGGCTGTGAGATTTTATGAACTGTTTACGCTATAATTTTCTTTTGTTAATGCATTCTGCCTTAACCCTTTCCCCTCTGGCTGCCTGCAGCGAAGGGGAGGAGAGAGTGTGTGTGTGGTGAAGTGTGTGTGTTTGCATGGGGGGGTTGATGGGTGGTGGTGATGAGGTAGAAGCAGAGGAGGAGGGTGTTCTCTGCCCCCCAACCTGTTGGCTCGTGTCTGGCGCCGCTTTAAAAAAAGGGCAGTTGTATTTAAGAAAAGCAGCTGCTCGCTGCATCAACTGCTCTCAGTTATGTAGACATCAGTAATATATTCTACAAGGTCAAAGACAACCGAGATTAAAATGTCTAATCAGTTAATTTTGTTTTATTGAGGACTGCCATGTGATTGGACACACAGAGATAGAGGGAGATGAGGAGGAGGGTGAAAGAATATAGAGCGATAGAGATTTGCACATTGGTATTTTGACTTAGTTTGATGCTGGAAAATATGCCTGTGCCACTCATTTATAGCATGTTGATGAAGCTCTGACACCCTTTGTTTTTCTTCCTCATATCCCCTCCCTTCTCGTCCTCCTCCCCTCTTCCCTCTTGTTTCGCCCTCTCTCACCATTCATTTTCAATCTGTGGCACATTCATACAAGACTGATTTTATTAGTTGCTGAAATAGACTTATATTTTATATCTCATTAAATATTCAAAATAAATTCAGCATATTTGAGCTGTTCATACATATTCAGTTTCTGTAACTAGGATCAGAATATTTTTATTGAGCCCATACAGCAGAGACACTTTGAATTTCTTTTTGTGTGCAGATAATTCCATTCAGAGGAATGAGTTGAATCACAATTGATCTCATTGTTTTCCACTTACAATTAAATGAGCTGGAATATATTTCTGTGGATAAAGTGACTACAGAAGGTATTGGTTTGTGCAGGACGGCACATTTGTCAGTTTGACGTCAGTTGTGAAAAATATCTCCAGAATGAAGACGCTGGCATTAAATCAGCAACTACTCTGAGGACGTAAAATATATTGGAAATGCAGACAATATGAATTAACACATGAGATCATAAGGATTACTGTAATGACCTTTAATGCCTCATAATAACCTATAACGGCATGTAAGTGAGGATTTCGATGAAGCACCCTGAGATTAATTTAATGAAATAAGATTTTTTTTTAATTTTCTTTTTTTTATAAGATTATGTGTAACTGTAACTCTCCAAACTAAGCAACATGACAACATTTTGAAACAGTGTGGACAGTTTGATGAAGAGAATAATGGAAGAAGTGTTATAAAAAACGACATGTAAAATAGAGGAATATAATTATTGCTTTGCTGGAAAATGAGTTTCTATTCAAGTGTAAACAGTTCTGATTGTGTTTTTTTCCCCAGCAAGTGTGCAAATAATGCATTGTTACCTGATATTTTACTAAATAGTGGAGTCTATTCTATTCTACAATAATTTAGCAGGTGCTTTTATTCAAATGACTTACCTTTGAGAGTAAGAACAACACAAGTAAATATCATGGATATCTTTGTGCAGTCTCAGACTTAGAGAATTATAACCAGGAATTTTCATGCATTGAAACATGTTCATGGTAAACAAGAGATAAAAAATTTAAAAAATCTTTAACAATTAAAACTATTTATCCAAAATGTTTTTTTAAGAGAAGGATGTAAAAGAATTGCATAAAGAATTCAGCAGCATTTTCTTTAGGATACACGGAAGCGGAAGAGTTGAACGTGGCCCAGAAATCCTTCCATTAAACACAGAAACAAAAACAAACAAGTCAGTGAATATGAGCACGCATGTCTCTAAATGCATGTGCACGTGTGTCATGCATGTTTGAATAAGGCAGTCACAGACCATCTGCATTTGTATGCTCACATGCACACTTATTTCCTGGCAGTTTTTTGTACCGCAATTTAAAAGAGGATGATGATAATATCGTTGGAGACATCTGAATAGACTTTTTTGTTCTATTTCATAAAAAGCTGTTGTTTGTGCTACACATGTTAAGCTTACTTTCATTGAAATTACTGGAATCTTCTTTTTACTGTAAGCTTGGACATGTAGACACTGAGTTTGTTTGCACAGATTTTTTTTTCTTTTTTTCTGCAGGCATGTGAGTAAATGTTTGTCTGTGAATGTGACCTCCATTAGGAGCAGCTGAGGAGATCCATCCAGGGGCAGTTTGTTTTCCAGAGAGGAGGAGCAATGGTGGACGGCCCTTGATTTATTAGAACCATGAGCTAAGTGACCATGATGGAGTGGATTTCCATTTTAAAAGACTATACTGCATCATGTGGATTTGGAGGAGAGAAAGAAAGTTAAAGAGCAGAACAACATGCAAAGAATGTGCCGATGATGCGAGTGGATCAGGCTGACACTGACAGGAATGACAGGAGAGCAGAGGACAGACGTCCATTTTTACTATATTTAATTTGGAAAATGTTAGAAACACATACTTTTAGTTAAATTGTTTTTACTTCCTGAACTCAACCTTTAAATGAAGCATGTTGGCTTAGAAAAAAACCAAGTAAGGCTTTTAGAGACAGAGAGAATGTAGTTAGAGGGGACATTGATGTTAGAAATTTAATCCCGTATGATGCTGTTAACACAGAGTAATGCCTCACTCATAAGCAAAAACATTCTTTGGACAGTCGGTGCCAAACCTTGCAAACATGCAAAGGATGTGTACAGTTATGAAAGCAGGGCTTTGCCAGTGTACAAGTGGCAAGCCACAATGGCAGTTTTACTCCCTGGTTGTTTTTCATACTATCAAATTCACCCAAATTTTAAAGAAACATTTATGCGAGAAAAAGCCTGAACATATATCTTGAATGTGCTGCATATGAAGCTTGTGCACATCTTTCAGATGCTGTGTAATAGTCTCTCATCTGGAGAAGTGATGGAGTGTTTCTTAAATGAAAATACACCTGTCTTTAGGACAAATATGTGCCACTAATTACCTGTCTAACCTAAATCTTGGGGTGCCAGATGTTGCAAAAACACAGAGAGACAGAGACAAATTGCAGCAAGCAGCACATAAATATAGTAGTGGCTTAAATCATCTTTTCCTTGACCTTGTTAGACAAGTTGTTCAATGTGATTTTAGAGTGTGCTGAGCCTGTAGGAAACTAATTGTAAAGATAGGCTAAGGTATCACATAATCTCTCTCATGCTCGTGTTTCTCTCTCTTTTCTTGGCTTGATCGAGCTATAAGCAGGATTACATTTTGATCTGTATCCTTGCTTCCAATTCAGATTTCTATTTCAGTTATGTCGTCTTCTCCTGTCCTGCTCCTCCTCCTGATGAGCAGAGGTAGAACCATCTGTGCCTGATGACTTAGAAACAGATTTCCAGAAGACCTTGAAAAACTTTCCAAGTTAAGTAATAGTAAGCTGAGAGCCGTTTCAGTACTTTCTTTGTGCTCACTCCCATTTTTCTCTCTCTCTACTCTTTGTAGCTCTACTTTATATACAGTATAATATTAAGTGGGCCATAATTTATTTTATTTATTTATTTTTTTTACACTGCAAAATGCATGGAATATGTTAGTTCTATTGTGACAACCTGTTTCATTCACACAAATCAAACATGCCTCATGCAACAGAATAAGCTTTATTATCATTATTCAGTTGCAAGTAGAGTGGAATTGTGGGCGCTCCACCCAGCTTGATCAGCATATCTAATTCTCCGAACTAACACAGTCAAAGGATGGTAGACAGTTGATGATTTTGACGTAGCTTCAGCTTCAGTGCATTGCTTTGGTTTTATCCTTCAATAATTCATGCTTTCCAGGAATTTGTGATGTTGCAATCACAAATATTAAAGTAAATTCAGACAATCTGTATTAATTCTGAGTGTTATTCACTTTAGTCAACATTACCTGACACACACACACACACACACACACACACACACACACACACACACACACACACACACACACACACATACATGATCAGCTTTATTTCTGTTTCAGATTTAGAACATACACACATGCAAGAGAAATGTGAGCTGGATAATATCGAGTGGCAGCAATACAACATACTCTGGTCAACCTGAAGAAGAAGAAGAAGAACAACAACAACAACAAGAACACGAAGAAGAAGAAGAACAACAACAACAACAACAAGAACATGAAGAAGAAGAAGAACAACAACAACAACAAGAACACGAAGAAGAAGAAGAAGAACAACAACAACAACAAGAACATGATGAAGAAGAAGAAGAAGAAAAGGAAGAAGAAGAAGAAGAACATGAAGAAGAAGAAGAACAACAACAACAACAACAAGAACATGAAGAAGAAGAAGAAGAACAACAACAACAACAAGAACATGAAGAAGAAGAAGAAGAAGAACAACAACAACAAGAACATGAAGAAGAAGAAGAAGAACAAGAACATGAAGAAGAAGAAGAAGAAGAACAACAACAACAAGAACATGAAGAAGAAGAAGAAGAACAACAACAAGAACATGAACATGAAGAAGAAGAAGAAGAACAACAACAAGAACATGAAGAAGAAGAAGACGAAAAAGTAGAAGAAGAAGAAAAAGAAGAAGAAGAAGAACAACAACAACAACAACAACAACAAGAACATGAAGAAGAAGAAGAAGAAGACGAAAAAGAAGAAGAAGAAGAGAAATGCTAAGTGCCTGCTGTTTAAAATCACCTCCAAGGACTGTGCATGACACTTTCCCAGAGTTCAACATGAAAGTAAACTATTTGTACGTTTGGAAGACAAACGGAAGTTCTCAACAGCCCTATTTTATTTTATTTTATTTTATTTTATTTTATTTTATTTTATTTTATTTTATTTTATTTTATTTTATTTTATTTTATAACCCCCTTCAAACAAGAAAAGAGAATACAGTGACTGGATGTACTGATAATTGGTTACAGATATTTTGATCATTATCTGTTTTAAAAAACATAAAGGATTGATTTTCTGAAAAGATTTTAGGGCTTTTTGTCCAACATAAAAAGGTTTAATGTGCCTCACTTGAACAGCACTTAAAAAAAAATGGCCCTTTTTATGACATTTAAAAAATAAAGCAGTAATTGGAGTGCTGTAAAAATGACTGCATTTATACTTTTTGATTCACAGAAAGTGCTGTTTAATTTAAAATCAGAGACCAATTATGACCCTCTTGGTTTTCCACATGTTGACAGACTTTGAACATGAAACCTGATGTATTGCATGACAGCTGTAAAGAAAAGGCAAACATCAGTGACCTCCTCGGGACTGGGACCATTTTGCAGTCATACAGCAGCAGTGGGGGGTGCCAAGTTCATTTACTTCAAATCTAAAGCAGATAAGTCACGATTTTCATTGGACTGACCTGTGCCATTTCTTTTCACTTTAGCTCCGTTTAACAGCTTGTCATTAGGTCTTATCCGCCTCCTAATCCAATGTTTTATTCCTCTCTGAGTCTAATGTTCTCTAGCCTTCCAGATTAGAACGTTATCTCCTCACAATCCTCATTCAGTTTCCATTTAAAAGCATCTATTTAGTCTTTGAGTTGAAAAAGGACTCTGAACCCTGACTTTTGAATTCTAACCTTACTTTGTTGTTGCTATGATAACATGAGGCTCAGCTGGTCCTGTAATGTATCTGTAGGATATTAATACAAGACGAGTGCCTGCAAAATCATTAGCATTTGGCATATGAAATGTCTGTGAGTCTCTCTCATGTCTCTCTCCATTTTCCGTGTTCGTTTCCTAAATCTTTATGTTTCTGTCCGTCTCTACTCCAGACTTTCTGTGTTTGGATTATAACTTAAACGAGTAATGATAATAGAGGCCCTGCAAACCGCCATGTTTGGCTTTTACTTAAAAGACAGGATAATGAGATGGAGTTTCTATTTGCATAGTGTAATATGTGTGTGGACATGCGGACCTCTCTCTTTCAGCCCTGTGAGAGGCAGGCTGGGGGTGTAGAGACATACAGAGGGGTTTTTTAATCCCTTTCCCCCAGTTACTTTGAGTAAATAGTCACAGGATCTCTTGTTAACAGGTGTACAAATTTCGGAGCAGATTTAAAGGAACATTTCTTTTGCTAGGGAGGCATTAGGGCCTGAAAATGCTCAATTATTGGTACATCAACCTGTCAATCTTACTCACAAATAACCAGCACGCAGAAAAGGTAAAAATATCTGCTGAAGACCCCCAAGGGCGGGATTATAAATGGCCAGCGGCCTATCAAATGCTTATTCTCCCATTCAGAATGCTACACACACCGCTCTCCTATGTGATATCAGCCATGAGTGCTCATTCTAATTATTTGGGCAAATGTACTAATTAGCTATCAGGTGACACCCCCCCCAAACCCCCCATCCCCACCTCCCATCCTCACTTATCATCCTCCCCTGACATCTTTTGTATTCAAAATAGCTTCTCAGCATGGGTGGAATTTTTCAGGCCATCAGCAAATATTTACCAGTTCCATCTCATTATGTTCCAGGCTAAAATGCTGGCTGTGAATATCTTAAGGCCCCTGGTACACGCCATCTAAACTTTGCCTTGACCTTTTACTGCTGGCAAGCCGGCACTGGCAACTGAACTGTGGCTTCAATATGAAGGCACACATCCACACACACACTCACACTATCTTTGTCATCATGTCTCAGTGCTGTTTTGCTGTAGACTTAAGACCAAAGCAAACTGATGATTATGCATATGCACCTTCCTCTGCATGGTTAGCCTTTCCATCCCTGCCTCCTGCTCTGATCAATCCATTAACTTACATCTTGCTCTGTATATCTGGTTTTAGCACGATCAACGGAAATGCTGACAGCCCTCATTTCTTTGGATCTGGCGATTAGCAGCTTGGTCCTTGTCAATACAATAGTAATGAATGGGCCAGACATATGTGATTTGGGGGCATAATCATTTTTTGTGATAGTTTGATATTGCTGGTCTGCATTTTTGCTAAAAAGCAGAGTGATTAATCAATAATTAATTTTGAAGCAAGGGCCCTGATAGAGGCAAAGCGATGAAAACATTTGCCATAAATCTGCACTTTATTGCTGGTATTATTGAGGCATTCGTGACAACAACTCGTCAGTCTTGGTAAGTATGTTGTGAGCTCTGTATGATTTGCAAAATGGCTGCGAGAGAATATGCATGCATCTTATTTACTGCCAAACGTCTTTTTATGCAGGGTATATTTGTGTACTTATCAATTTTATTTAAGCTGAAAGCTCAACTCTGCAAAGTCTGAAGGTAATAAGTCAGCTTTAGGATCACAGGAGTGAGGGGGTAGAAGTTGTTAGACTGTAATCCTCTTTCAAGGCTTTTGAGACCATGTCCTTTACTCTTGGTGTCTACTTACCTTATGATCTGCATGAGATTTCAAAGATGCTCACCTTCATGTTTCTGAAGCATATTTTCTCTTCGCTTGTAGAGAGGATGATCTATTGGAGGAATTGTTTTACATTTTGAGAATATTTTTCTTTTCTTTCTGGCTGTGAGATGTATAAGATGAGATATTGTTCATATCTGTGTAACCACAGAGCATCATAGTTTTCCTGTCACGCTGACTTTAAAAGGTAATAAATAAATGTATGAAGACTTTGATTAGTGATGTCATCTAAATCCCCTGTTAGACATTAAAGTATCAGGACACGTCAGGAGTGTGTCTGAATTAAAATTCTGGTCAATTTGTGAAATAAAATGAAATGGATGAACAGATCTTTGAGAAATAAACTGATGAGAAAATGTGTTTATCAAATCTTCTCTAACATGTCAAACAGCTGATTCTGTTACTGATTCTTATTTTGAATATCTGGTAGATGAAGATACTCAGAGGCCGGATTAGTGCATGGACCCTGCTACAGGGGTCAGTAGGTACGGTCAAAGTGTGGAGAAGATGTGGAGAACGTTATGCTGATTGCTGCACCGATAGGGTAACATCTTTTGGTGGAGGCAGTGTGATGGTGTGGGACGGCATCTCCCTCACTGAAAAAACAAGGTTTGTCACCACTGGAGGAAATCTCATTGCAGAGAGATATGGAGATGAGATTCTGCAACTCCACAGTCTGGAACCAAGCTGAATCCTCCTAGATGATAACACTCGCCTGCACTGAGCGGGGTTTATCAGAGACTACCCGTAGAGGATGGATGACCTGCCTGCAGTCCTGACCTCAACCCCACTGAACACTTGTGGGATCACCTTGAGCCAAAGGGACCAACACAACCAGTGGTTGGCTGACTGGTGACAGATGCTGGTTGAGAATGGGATGCCGTCTCACCGAGCTGGTGCCAGGCTGTTTTGGTTCTTCCTCATGATACTGAAGCTCCTGTTTGTTTAATGATAAATTTGCTAAATTGTCAATATGTCTTGTTTCATCCAATTATTAAAAGAGCGCCAAACAAAGTCAACGGCAGAATCAGCTGTTTGGCAGAGAAGATTTGGAAAGTTTTTCATGGGCCAACTGCTGCTCATCCTACAAATTAATTTTCTTTACTGTGTCTCCAGTTCAAAGGGAAATAAATAGACTTTCCAACACTTCAAGATTTATCACCAAAAAGCATTGTTACAAAGAAATAATCCACCAAACATGCATTGCCTTAATTATTTTGCTACGTTCATTATAACAGCTCATAACCTAAAGGCAAAGGCAAATTTATTTGTATATCACATTTCATGTACAGGACAATTCAAAGTGCTTTACATAAAACATTTAAAGCATTACAACAATAAAAGTGCATTAAAAAGACATTAAAAGAAATAAAAGAAATAAAACCAGAGAAAGCTATGGTAAAATAGATAAAATGCCAGAAATAAAGCTCCACTGTGGGGAAAATAGCACTAAAACAGGATCAAGTTTAAAAATTCAAGCTTAAAAGAATCTGATGCAGATTTGGACTTTTAAATAAAAACTGTTGAAATGCAGCAGAGAACAGGTGAGTCTTTAACCTGGATTTAAATAAACTGAGTGTTTCAGCTGATCTGGGAGTTAGGTGGACGCTCCATTTCACGGTTGAGGGTGGTGAGGTGGGGTGGATGACACCCCACAGCAGTATTATCTCAGTATCTGGATGTCCCTCTCCAGGAGATTCTGATTGACTAACATTATCTGTCTTCCTGAAAATTGTATAAGTTTTTACAATAAAAAACAAAAAACAAAGATAAATTTCTTAATATTGCATGAGGCCCCAGCAGACATCCATCTCCCCTGGGGACTTGACAGAAAATTCATGAAAAGAAAGGGACTTTTTGGACATACATGGGTCAAATTTGTTAAAAATGGACACTGCAGATCCATGTTCTCTCTTATATCTTTGATGGAAAACCTCATGTCTTCAAATAAACTTAATTCATTTCTGTTTTAGTTTAACATCTTTAGGTAAAACATGACAGCTAGAATCTGATTTCATGCTTTCATGGTCATAACAGGAAAACATATCGACTTAATTCATCAGCCAGCAAGGCTGTAGGTCTGATTTTGAATCAGGTAGGGGCGTAAAACTGGCCAACAGAGTCAAAAACCCCACTCATATTCATTTGCAATATCATGAAAATTTAAGACAGTTTCAATTTATTTCCCTGTTAATTGCTGTATTTTCTGTATTGCTTTGTACAGCACTTTGTTTCACCTGTGGTTGTTTTAAAAAGCTGTATAAATAAAGCTAAGCTAAGGTTTAGAAAATCTAAACAAGCAAAAACTTCATAATCTAACATATTCTGTTCAGAGATTTATATTTATTTATGTGTAGCCAGTATACTGAAAAGTCTCAACAATCTTTGTAATGTCTAGTTAGAAGACACGGCCATGTGTGATAAGTTTGAGAAGAAATAGAAATGTGATCACACTGACTCACTGCAACTGCATAGAATTTGTGATATTCAAAGGAATTTTCTTTTTTTTACATAACTGTTGTCATTTTAACTGTTTAAAATGTTTAATTTAAACGTGTTTTTTGAGGGGTCTGTACCAAACAAAAATACCTCAGCCTGTACAATATGATGTGAAGATTGTGCAGTCACCACTCGGTACTCGGTTTAATGAGAAGTAAAACTCATCTGCAGCTGTGACCCTGCCTCTCCACCTGTCAGCTTCTCCTCCTCTCTCTGCCTGGCAGCTTTGATTCTGTCACCTGGCAAAATATCACATTAATTCATGCTGAGGAAACTGCTTAGTGACTCTTAGCATCACCATTATTAATGACACAACAGCAGCTGAGAAAATGATCTATCTGTAACTTAAACCTTTACGCTGACTCTTTAAAATAACTGCTGATGTCCACTAGCCTCAAGAGAGTGAGTGACGGCCAACCACAATAGCAAAAAACATCAAAGCACAGACCCAATCATACATGAAATGGGTTATAAGGTGGGACTTAAAGCAGAAATACCTTACTGCACATAAAGTAGAGAGAGTACAGATCTCTCAGCTATTTTTGTGATGGAAAATGGTAGAAATCAGTTAGAACTTGCTGGATATTAATGGTGGCACATCCCCACCATCATGGTTACCCAGACTCTGTTGGCATCTCCTATTAGTTGCTTGAGTCCCACCCAGAAAGTGATGAGGATTGAATGGTGATGGCTCCTCCAAATACGTAGAATAAATATAGTGGGATGGTTATCTTACCACATGATGTTATCATGAGAATTTCATCAAAGGTCTGAAATGATGTCAAATTGACTTGTAGTCTTCATGGGATTCGTTTCTCTCACAATTTCTGAAGCATTTAGTTGCCTGGCAAATAAAGCAGAAAATATGCAAGTGAGTGCAGATTTACTGTGAATAAAGTTGAATTAATATAACGATATGCTTAACTGTTTCTACAAAAAGATGCATGACGATGGAACAGAGCATGTGTGGAGCACCAAGACCCATTTGAGTCTAGCTGAGGGAGTGATTACATTATCTAGTTGGGTTAGTCTGACTCTAAAAGCTTCAGTTTGTAATGCATAAATAAATAAATAAATAAATAAATACCCCCGAATGTCCTTTATTTTACATGCACCCTGTCCATATTAACCTCTACCTTCTTCTATCTTTATGGGTTTTATTTTAGTAACATTTGTGACTCATAATCTACAGTCACAACACAAAAATGATTTTTACCTTCACAAAACATCCCCCACATCATCATTTTCGATGTAAAGAGTTATGTGTATGTGGGTGTGTGTTTAAGGAGACAATGGTGTGAATTGAAAGACAATGCTGCGTTCGATGCACGGCTTTGATGCTGAGCCAATCCCCATCAGTCCCAGAGGTATTTACCCCGTCCCTTCCTACCACATTGTTAAACACTACCTCTGTGCATTTTTATAACACTATTGTTAAGCTCAATAGATTTTTATTTGGCTACTTTACCCCTCCTTCCCTTGCTCAGACTCCCAAGTCTGTCTGGTTAGCAGTGTTTGTGTGTTTGCGTTGCCCTGTCCTTTCACCTGGAAGTGTCTAGATGTGTATTTATAGTTCCTTAGACACCAGACATAAGACCCAAGACCAAACATCCTCTTCCTCTCTGGAAATTGCAGAGCTTAGAACATCAAAATGTTGACTTTAAGATGTGTGCTGCCTCTTAACACGTTGGAATTTTCAGTCCCTTTAAAAAACTAATTTCCTTCATTTTTATTCTAGTGTAAGAACTTTTTTTTTTTTTTAATAATAAATGCTTTTTGGTCTGAATTGTTCTTCAATAATATGAACAGGCAGGAAGTTTTAAAAGAGATATTTAAAATGCTAAAAATGTTCCTTGTATGACAGTTTGCAGCGTAAAGAATCCAGCGTAAAGCTATAGCTCCTGCTGTAATTTTATTTTTCTGAAGTGTGGCCTTTTTTATACATAAAGTTGGCATAAAATTTCAGAGAATTCGTTTTTGGTGGATTATTTCTTTGTTGTAACAATTCTTCTTGGGAATATATCTTATACTGTTTATTTCCTTTTATATGGAGCCACAATTGTTAAGAAAATGCATTTGTGGGATGAGCAGCAGAGTTTAGTATGTGGGTTGCATCCATAAAAAACTTCACAATCACGCTGCCTCCACCAAAAGCTGTTAGTCTATTGATACAGCAATCAGCATCGAAATCTCCATGTTTTCCTCACACTGGACTCTACAGGGTCTAACCGGGTCCATAGTCACAGGTGCTGCTAATCAGGCGCCGGACCGTCAGCACCAGAATCTCCAAACAGGCGTCAACAGCAGAATCAGCTGTTTGGCAGAGTAGATTTGGTAAGTTTTTAATGGGCAAAAGCCACACACTCAAATCTGCTGCTCATCCCATAAATGCAATTTCCTTATACATGTGGCTCCATTTAAAAGGGAAATAAACAGTCTTTCCAACAGTATAAGATTTATTATCAAGAATATTGTTACAACAAAGAAATAATCCACCACACACAAATTCCGTTACCTTTCCTCCTAAGTTTATATGAGCAAGTTAGATGTTAAATGAAAAATATCAGATTTTACTGACACATCTGTGGGGCATCTGGCCAACTAACCTGCTGTCCGTTAACTTCAGTTTCCTTCTTTGTCTTTTAAAGTAATTTAATTAAACCACTTAACACACATTTGGTCATTTCTATTGATTTTGAGGCTCTCAGCTTTTAATAACGCTGTAAATGTTCAGTGTCAAATATTTTTACATTAATAATCTGGATCACCAAGAAGAAATATTTACAACAAGTCCAAAAAAGGTCCATAGACATGTAAGTTGACTTTACTAAAAATAAAAAAAGAAAAGAAAAAAGACTAAACTTGTTGCCTTAACAAAAAATTTTTTGTTAACTTGCGTGATGGAGTACAATTAATTAAAATGTCTTTAGTTTGTAGAACTTTTATGAACTTGATTAAATTGATCATACTTTAAGTAGATGTGGTTGTAGAAAGAAACTGATAAAAAAAATCACAAAAATTAGAGGGAATACTTCACAAAATCTTATTTTTTCAACATACAATGACTTCAAGTTCACCTTACTTAAAGGTCCCATATTATGCAAAGTTCACCTTCTAAAGGTTTTCCAGCAGTCATATGTGTCCTCATAGAGGCCCAAAAATGAGAAACTTCTTTCTCCTCTCTCGCTTGTTTGCTCCACTTTTTAGCCAATGCGTGCTCAAATGGGTGAATCTGAGATAACGGCTCCCTCCGGTAGTGGATACTGCCTTTTATTTATTTGCCCGGATAGCTGAGCATGTCCTCTAAAATCACAGAATGGGCACCAGCAAAACCCAGATCTTCTCCCAGAGAGGGGCGTGGACAGGCACCACTTATGAACATTTAAAGGTTCAGACACAGAAACAGCCCCTTCTCAGTAGAGCTCACTGGAGCCACATTTGAAATGGCTGAAATTGAGGCTGAATTTAGGGAAATACACTTTGAAAACAATGTTGCTGGACCTCTGACACACATATGAAATCGTTGAAAAAATGTATAACATGGGACCTTTAAAGTAACTGATAGACCCTTGATTGTTCTTGTTCAACAGGAACTTGGAGTGGGTGAGGTTTCTGCTAAAATAAGGTCAGACAACAGACGTCTCTCTCATAGTGCAGCAGCTGCCTGGATAATGGGTTTAAAACAGGTATGCCCAGTAACTTGAGAGCAGTCACATGACTCTACCAAAATTAATTAAAAATAATTTTTCTTCACCAATCCTCATTCTAACAGGTAAACTGTATTTTAAAATAAGACATACGTTGTTCATCCCCAAATGGGGAAATTCAGGTGTCCAGCAGCATACAATGTTTGCCTTAATCAAGCTCGCTCACTCCAATACAAAACCACAACATAACAACAGTCAATAAAATGAGTAAAAAACTACTATCAATACTTATGAAATGCACATTAACATGATTGTGGGGTCTTATAGCGGCTGGGTAAACGACTGCCTGAGACTCTCAGTCCTGCAGCCTAGGGAGGGGAGTCGGCCACTGCGGCTGCTTCTCTGGGCGACCACAGTGTCGTGCACGGGTGACTACTGTTCCTGAAGATGGCCTCCAGCTTTTATGTCTAGAACATTTTGTCTGTACGCTGAAATTCTGGTGAAAGGTGGATTATTGTTAATATGAAGTCAACATGTAGACCACAAAGTGTTTTCCTGGGTGTTTAGCCAACAACTGGATTCGACACTCGAGGAGCTTTGGAGGTCATCAAGGGTAGCATGGGCTCATGTTTTTTTTTTTTTTAATATATATAGTTAAATAATAATAATAATAATAATAATAATAATAATAACAACAATAATAATAATAATAATAATAATATTAAGATAAAATAAAAACTAAATGAGAAAATTTGAGAAAGTTTAGGGTGAGTGGACAGGAATAATTTATTAAAATTTTTTTACATCTTTCTGGAATCAATCAAAACCTTTTTGTGTCATTTGAATAACTGATTAACCAAATAGGTAAGAAATAAAAAAAAAAGTACTTTCAAACAAAACTGGATCAACTTAAATACTACTAAGCTGGCAAAGTTAAAATGCAAGGTTTAATACAGTCAAGTATCTCCGATTTGTTGTTAATGGAGGTGAACAGCATTATGGGAAATTTTGCTCCCCCACCATCACTATATATTAAACAGATTCAACTTCGGTACGTTAATCAAATCAAATCAAACTTTATTTGTATAGCCCTTTTCATACATTTTCATGCAATACAAAGTGCTTTACAGTATA